>OX451739.1:232913983-233337007 GCA_948472305.1 Vicia faba | reverse complement strand
ATATAATATATATATATATATATATATATATTAGATATATATATATATATAGTATATATATATATATATATATATATAATGAAAATTAATATTTGAATTAAACTAATTTAATATAATTAAATAAATACTATAATAACATTCTCCATTTCTCTTTTATCATTTTCCGGTCTCAAAATACAGACATTTCTTATTTAACAGAAACATATAAACTCAGCTCAGTGACAATTTCTACAACACTATAACCTAATTCCTAAATTAATTTCCTAATCAAATGTTATAAATAAGATACAAGATATTTAGAGGAAATCTAATCCTTACCGATTAATCTCCGGAATGAGTTTTTTGGTTGATTTCGGAAATTTCTTCCTCTTCTCTTCAACCCTAGTTTTCTCCCTTTTTCCTTCTTCTTCTCCTCTCTATCTCACTTCTCTCTATTTCTAATTTTTTCTGATATCTATCTCTTACTATCTAACTACTAATACTTATTATATTATATAATATATAAAACTAACTTATTACTTAATATATATATATAATATATATATATATATATATATATATATATATATATATATATATATATATATATATATATATATATATATATATATATATAATATATATATATATATATATATATATATATATATATATATATATATATATATATATATATATATATATATATATATATATATATATATATATATATATATATATATATATATATATATATATATATTATATACTTACTTTATAAAACTAAGAGTATGATATATAACTAAGATACTGATACATATATAACATTATTATATAAACTAACTTATTTATATTACTAAACTAACTTATTTATTTTATAATAAAATTAATTCATATTATTTAATTAAATTAAATCTTAATATAATTAAATAAATACTTTAATAATTCAATTATCAGTATTAATCGATTAACACACATATTAATATATACACATCAAAAATACGATATTACCATATAAAAATAATCATTTTTCGATAACCGAAAAAACGAAAATAATCAACTAACATACCGAATAACCGACTAAATAATTATCAAAATAAATATCAACCGGCCATTTTTAGAAAATAACAATATAAATAATATTAATTTAAAACGGGGTGTTACAATTATGGACGAGGATACTCTATTTTTCTCACCTTCCTACGTCGACCACCCAACTATCGAAACTTCGTGTTGATGATTATAATCAGTGTTTTGAAATTCTATTGTGGATCTATGCAAACACTCATTCTCTTCTCATGCTCGTAAAACACAATAGCCCATATAGACATTGAGATACGGTGGGAGAACTGACTTGAGGTTTCGCGTTTGTGTTCGCAAATGTTTCAGTTTAGCAAGAGTCGCCATCGACTTTTTATTTTATCCTAAGGAAAGGTCAAAAAGCACAGGAAAGACCTTTGAGATGTTTTCTTGGATTCGGGGGGTAGATTATGAAAAGGGAATGTGCTAGCACCCTTTTCATCCATGGTTTTCCATGGGCTCTTAGTTACTTGTTTAGATCACTTGCTTTGCTTTTCAATTGTTTGAAATGGTGCTTTTCAATTGTTTGAAATTATGCTTTGTGTGTGGTTTTGAAAGATGTTTTGAAAAGAGGCTATCATTGTGGCAACCTTTGTAATAATTCTTGTTTGTATATATACAAAGGTGTGTGTCTTTTTGAAAAGATATTTCAATGTTTTGAAAGTTGTTTTGAAATTGTGTTGTGAGGTGTGTTTGAAAATGTTTTTTTTGCTTCTGAAATGCTCTTCTTTTAACTTGGAATGATGTTGATGATGATGATACTCTGAGACTCCTATTGTTGCTTCTGAAAACCCTGTGTGGATTGCTTTTGATTTTCTCTCCCTCTTCTCTTGGCTACTGATATTTTGATTATGAGTGATTCTGAAAAAAACTTATGTTGTTTTGCTTTGAGTTTGTTGCTTCGTTTATGTTAATAATGGTGAAAAAGAACTGAAACTTGTTGTTGATGTTTGAGATTTAGTTGAGTTTGCATTTTGTAGTTTGAGATGTAGGCTTTAGGTTTGAAATGCAGGCTTGCAGTTTGTGACAGGTTTGTTGAGCTTGAGTAAGCTTGGCTTTGAAACTGTAGTTTGCAGTTTGCTTGGGCCAGCTGATTGCAGTTGGAATTGCAGGCTTGCAGTTTGTGATGCAGGTTTAGCAGTTTGAAATGCAGGCTTGCAGTTTGTAATGCAGGCTTGCAGTTTGTGATGCAGGTTTAGCAGTTTGAAATGCAGGCTTGTGTTTTTTTAGTTAACAGGTTTGTTGAGCTTGAGTAAGCTTGGCTTTGAACCTGTAGTTTACAATTTGCTTGGGCCAGCTGATTGCAGTTGGAATTGCAGGCTTGCAGTTTGTGATGCAGGTTTAGCAGTTTGAAATGCAGGCTTGAAGTTTGTAATGCAGGCTTGCAGTTTGTGATGCAGGTTTAGCAGTTTGTTTTTGGACCAGCTGCAGGTTTGCTTAAGCTCGTGTTTTGAGCAGTTTTGGTGTTTTTATAGCAGTTTATGTAGGTTGGGGAGTTTGTAACTTTGAAGGGCTTTGTGGTTTTCTTTTCACAAAGTATTTTCTCCTCTCCCCTGGACTGTTATACAGTCTCTTCTCTTTATATCTTTTTGTTTTCTTTCTGTCTTTGACAACCTGCCTTAGCCAAACTGCAAAACTTCTCACTAAAGGTCCTCTCTTTCTCTCTCTCTCATAAGCATTTTTTGCTTATTATTTTAATTCTGAAAAGTTTGTCTAGGCTGGAAAGTGATGATGGCTAGGACAAGCCTCTTTAGCTTGTAATTTGGTTTATCTCTCTGCATTGTGTACTTTCTGTACTTGTATTCCTTGACAGTTTGCATACTTTCTGCATTGTACTTTTGCTAGTTGCTATGCTTGACAATTCTGTATCCAGTTTGGTTAATGCATTGTTAAGTTAGCTTGCCATGCTTGCTTATGTTTGCCTTGCTAACTTGGTTTGACCACTGCAGTTTGGTTTAGTTTGCAGTACACTTTGCTTTGCCTTGCAGCCTTGTACCTTTGTATTTGAACAATGTGTGTGCTTGCATTTTATTTTTTACTTTTCTCTTTGTGAACCAAGAAGAGAAATCTTCTTGTGATTTGCAAAGAGAAAAAATAAAAACATGATGAATCAAATAGCATTATGATTCGGACCGACAAACTTTAATGATGATTTCTTTCTTTTTCTATTTGAAAATCTTTTTCAATTAACTGTGTTGATTTCTTTTATTTCTTCTTTTTCAGGTGAATGCATCTTGGGCAATAGAGGAAGCAGAGGAAGCAAAAAATTCCTTGAGCATGGGAGCATTGGAGCTTAGGAGATTAGGCTTAGAAATAGATAGATTTTTTCATTTGTTGTAAACCAATATTATTGTAAATACCATAAGTTGTAAATTTACAATATTCAAATAATTTTGTAACAACATTTGAAATGAATAAACAGTCTTTATCCAAAAGAAAACTCTACCGTCAAATATCTTCGAATCTTTCCTTGCATGTTTATTTAATTATTTAAGACTCTCAAATCAAAAATAATTGGAACTATATCCCAATAATTCTAATCCAGATAAAATAAATAATCAACAAACTTTGCAGTCTCGTAACCTTGCATTACTCACAATACGCATGGTATTCCAATTAACATACGCATTGTACAGTTAAATAAACAAAGCATTCCATTAAACGGTAAACCTTTCACTCCACTAGCAAGCAGATGCCTTAATGTTCTAAACAAAAAGCCTCACCTCTTATCCCAGATAATCAAGCTTTGAGAACAATCAGTAAATTTGAACAAGCAATTTCTGAGGATTCAATCTCTTCTGAGAGATGTGAGAGAAAACCCTAATCCTGGATTACTGCCAAAGAAAGATCTGTCTGATCGATTCCTGAGTCAATCTTAACAAATCAGATAAAACCCTAATTTTGGATTGACTGATAAAGAAAAGTCGGTTTGACCGATTCTTGAGCCAATCTTAAAAATCATAGAAAAACCCTAGGGTTGTGATTTTCTTATGAAAAAAGGAGGGCAAATTTTGGGGTACAACAGTTGCCCCTGTTCAATCTTCTTGAACCTGAAGAGTTAGATTGGCAATTTTTTCGTTCGCGATTCGAAGGTAAAAGAAGATTGGACACTAGAGTGCCCATAAATTTGCACTCGTCAAAGCATAGTTGAGGGAATGGGCTTAAAGATGCCATCTGGAGATGTAACAGAATCTTGTCGGAGATGGCTTTCAAGATGCCATCCAAGAACGTTTGTTGAACTGTATGTCGTAGGTGAAAGAATGAGTATCATAAATGTATTCATGTTTTGGAACGTCTCTGATCTGGGGGTCTGGATAAGCAATAGATTAGCATCCGTGTTGGGAAGCATCCGTAAACTGTTTTCATGATTCAAGAGTCGAAGCTTGCTAATCTTATCCTGAAAAGGGTAGAATATTAGCTGAAACACAAAATTATGTTGCATGAGATATATGATGCAATATATGTGTTATGTCAATGTTTATGATATATGAATGTAATGAATGCGCATGTAAGCTGATTAGCCGTCTTGCTGAGGAAGATAAATCTTGGATAGCTGGAGATAATAAAATCTTTGACCGCTGTCGGGAAAAATAAATCCTTGACTGCTGCTGGGGATTGAAAATCCTTTGATCGTTGAGAATGAGAAGTCCTGGGACCACTGCCTGGGAAATCAGGAGTTTGGGTTGTATGCCAATCTACTGGGGATTCCTGTTTTAAGGAAAACTTTGCCGGGGGATATCTGAAAACTCTGAAGAATTGAGAATGAGAATCTTCATTCTGCTAGGGGAATTTGTACTGAGGAGCCGAGAACGAGAATCTTCGATATGCAGGGGATTAAAAACTCTGTCAAACTCAATGTTGAGAGTAAAGAAAGCTCTGGAGAATCAAGGATGAGAATCTTGATTTTGTTGGGGAGTAAGAACTCTGTGGGGAGTAGTTGTACTGCTGAAGAGTAGCTATCATGTTGGAGAGTAAAACTCAGGACTCTGGGAAAAGCTTATTCCACTTTGAGAATGAGAATCTTCATTCTGTCGGGAACATCAGTAATTCAGGTAATATGCCACTCTGAGAATAAGAATCTTCATTCTGTCGGAATATCAGTAATTCAGGTAATATGCCACTCTGAGAATGAGAATCTTCATTCTGTCGGGAATATCAGTAATTCAGGTAATATGCCACTTTGAGAATGAGAATCTTCATTCTGTCGGGAATATCAGTAATTCAGGTAATATGCCACTTTGAGAATGAGAATCTTCATTCTGTCGGGAATATCAGTAATCCAGGTAATATGCCACTTTGAGAATGAGAATATTCATTCTATCGAGAATATCAGTAATTCAGGTAATATGCCACTTTGAGAATGAGAATCTTCATTCTGTCGGGAATATCAGGAGCTTGGGAGTATACCAATCTTCTGAGGTTTCAAGGATGAGAATCTTCATTCTGTTAAGGGTATCAGGAGCTTGGGAGTATACCAATCTTCTGAGGTTTCAAGGATGAGAGTCTTCATTCTGTTAAGGGTATCAGGAGCTTGGGAGTATACCAATCTTCTGAGGTTTCAAGGATGAGAATCTTCATTCTGTTAAGGGTATCAGGAGCTTGGGAGTATACCAATCTTCTAAGGTTTCAAGGATGAGAATCTTCATTCTGTTAAGGGTATCAGGAGCTTGGGTGTATACCAATCTTCTGAGGTTTCAAGGATGAGAATCTTCATTCTGTTAAGGGTATCAGGAGCTTGGGTGTATACCAATCTTCTGAGGTTTCAAGGATGAGAATCTTCATTCTTGAGAGAAACAGAATTTTAGGAGCTTCATTTGTCCATTATTCTGCTGGTAGGTTGTTTCTGTGGAGATTTAGGCACTCGTCCGCAATCCAACTGAATTAAAAGTTTTGTCGAGATTTAGGAACTTGTCCGTAATTCGACTGAGAAAAAAGCTCTGTCGCTTTAATTTGATTGTACCTTTCCTGAAAAGTAAAGGTTAGTGGCATATATCAAACAATGATGTTTTCAAAATAAATGAGATTGCGTTGCATGATGTCTTGATGCACGGAGGTGTAATGTTTTTCAAGACGACCTTTCGTTGGGGAAAATAAATCCCGAGCTGGTGAAGGAAAAAAGAGTTGGATTCTTCATCTCTGATAGTGAAGAAAATCAGGATAAATCACTGAGAGATTTATCTGAAATATCAAAAACCCAGAATATCTTCCGCTGGCATAAGAATCAGGGAGATCTTAGTGTCGATCTGGCCAAAATAGAGAGAGTCTTGGATTAATTTTGACTCAACCAGATGATGGAGGAATCTTTGACGACTGTAACTCCAACAGGCGATGAAGGAATCTTCGATGACCGTAACTTCCGACAGGTGATGAAGGAATCTTTGACGACCGTAACTTCCAACAGGTGATGAAGGAATCTTTGACGACCGTAACTTCCAACAGGTGATGAAGGAATCTTTACCTGCCGATCAATCTGAGTATGTTATAAATGTTGTTGAAATGTAATTTGTTTCGGAGAATAAATCCTTGACAAATGTTGGGGAAATAAACCCATGACTGTTGGTCTGCTAGAGAGGTGATGAACTTCTCGAGGACGCTTGAATTACTTTTCAGAAAGATTTTGGAGAGATTCGTCACCTCCCCTAGTGTCAGATGGTTGTGACACTGCCAGGAAATTTGTACTGTATGTAACCCTTTGATGAGATTGATGTTTTAATTCCCCAAGTGATGGTGATGGAGGCTTGCCCCAGGTTAAACTGCAATTGAGAGATTTCTTGAAATCTTGACTGGACTGCCCCAGGTTTACTAGACTTTGAAAGATACGTTGAAATCCTGACTGGACTGCCCCAGATTTACTGGACAATACCAAAGCAAGTCCCCTTTTGTTGATAGGATATTTTTGCAACGAGAGTGTCATCCAACTTGAAGTGATTTTATTCACTGAGAGAGCTTTCGTTCATCTGAACATTCACTGTATGAATTTCTTCGCTGTCAAACAAATAAACATGTGCAGACAACTATATTCAAATAATGCAAATTTCATGCTTGTCTCGAAGTTTTGAAAAAATGTGTTTTTTAGAAGAAAACTTTTTATAAGACAAATTCAACACAAGATTTAGAGCAAAGCCTTACAGGAGTCAGGATACCTTTTGTAACAGTATGCTTTTGAACTAACCCATGCTTCAATTAGGACTTTTGAAGGGTTGTAACGTGGCTTGGTTCACGGTTTAAGAAACAAAGGATAAAGGATTAAAGTATATTTGTACCCACCCGCTCTTCGTGATGTTCTTCAATCTTAAACTCAGTTAATTATGCGTCGAACTCTATTCGAGTTTGGAACGATGTTTTGGTGATGGTCCACACAAGTTGAATTTTGTGGGAAGGCAGTTATCATCTTTTTTTGCAACATGTTGTTGAGGATTTGTAATAACCTCTTTTGATTGATTTGTTATCCCTAATTTTTGCCTGACTGTTCTTGTTTTGAGATTGCAGTCAGCGGGATTCCCTAGCTTTCTTAAGCCTCCTTTGTAGGTTTTGACTCAGTGGGATTTTATTTTTTGAGAGACAATGACTGCCTATGAGATAAGGAACCATCAATGTCTTTTGGTTCCAAAGGAATGTTTTTGATGTCATTCGTTGTATTATGAACTGAGAGTTTGCGACTTCAATGTGCATCTTTTAAATTAACTGAGAGACTACCCTGCCCCAGGTTTGATTAAAGGTTTCAATTTGTGTTTAAAACAGAAAACTTCTACTTCTTTGGCTCGAAGGGATTGACTAGGGATTATCTTCCTTATAACTCTAGTGTTTAGGATTTGAAAGAAACGTTTGTACATCGTCAGCAAGGTCTGTCCAAAAGCATATTGTATGAGATTATGGCATTGTTTCGCCATCCTCCCTCTAAAGACTTGTAACTTTTATCAAGAGTTAAATATCATAAATAAAGTAGGAAGCATAATTAAAGAATAGTGAAAACAAATGGATGAATTCAAGACAAACATATGCAATGCATTAATGAAATAGAGTTTGACATCAACAGATAATTGTTTGAATAACAAAAGAAATTACAACTTGAAAATTCAAATGAAACAAAAGTCTCTTAGTTCGAACTTTTCATTTCAGGTGGAGAACCCTCAGCGGAAGATTTTCATCTCTCCATCCGGCATGAATTTCAGCACTCCTCTGTCAATCAAGTCTTGGATTTTGTTTCTCAAAGCCCAATAGTCGTCGGTGTCATGTCCAGGACTATAAGAGTGGTATACACAAAATGCGTCGGGTTGATAGCCAGAAGCAGAGGTATTGGGATTTCGAAGAGGATCCTTTAAAGCAGTCAGATTGACCTCCAACAAGCATTTCAGTATTAGAGATGATGGTATGTTTGTCTCAACGAAATGTCTTCCATATGTATTTTGCTTACGCCGATTACCCTGTTGACGCTGGCGAGGTTGTTGCTGGGCTTGTGACCCTAAAGCAAGCTGAGGATCCTTTCCCTTGTCTTCTTGTCTCAAAGGAGGTTGAATGATGACTTGATCTTCAACCCTAGTTGTTTTCCCCACTTGGTTATCTTGAAGCAGTTTGTTGACGAGGACCCTGAGCTCCTCTTGTCTTTGAGCCAGGTCTTAAATGAGAGCCATCTGGCCCACCAGTTGTCCCATCATCTGGATCTTCATTGTTTCCAGCTCAATCTGTAGCCCTTCTAATTGATTATTCCTGATGCGACCTGGACTTCCTTGGACCATGCCCCTTGTGAGGAGAGCTTTCACTTCTTCATGCCCCTGGGACAGATTCAAGAACATTTCTTGAAGTTGAGCGTTTTGAGCCTGGATATCTTCGACAGTCCTCTCTAGAGCCATCTCTACTGAAATAAACAGTAGGAGAATAAGGAAACCTGAAAGGGAAAACTTGTCATGATGTGGATGCATGTTTTCAAGGATCTCGCGGGGTAAACACAAGAAAATGTTAGAGATTGAACTTTGACCAACATCTTTGATTGGAGAACTTTGTATCAGTGGATGTCTTTCCACGAGAATCAAGCTCACCATGTCAAGTGGGTCATAGCCCTCGATTCAAGTTGTTGTACTTGATCTACAACGGTGTTTGTTTAGAGGAAAATCCTCTTGCCCTTTGGTAGACGTCTGGTTCAACGTGACCCTGCATCAAAGACCCTCAAGATCCTTGAAATGGTTATTGAAAATGATGTGGTATGATGTTATGATGTTATGTAAAAGTATGCAAAAGTAAGCAAGTGTATATATAGGTAATCATATTCACACAAAGCAGACAAGTCATTAGGTTTTAGGCTTGCATGGGGTTTGTAGGTAAGTACCCTCTTGAAGTTAGTTGGCTCAACCTGTCCTATAAATAGTAACCGGGTTCTAAGGAGCTCAATATCACTGGATTATTTTCTGTGTTCATGGTTTCAGTTTAGCCACTTTACTGGAGACCGAAATATTCCAAGAAAACAACCCTCGATGAGTGTAGTATCGAGTGTCTACCAACTTCGGACTGCACCAAAGCCGATCACCTCACTACCCCTAAAAAGGCCAAGATGGTCAAGTAAGGTTCTAAAAGTTCGTTAGTGCTTCATGACATCACTCAGCGGCCCCGTATTCTCTTTGATTGACTCAAAGGCTACCCGTACCCACAAATATGTCGCACTAACACAGCCACTGCTTCAACCATGTCGGTATACCCCGCACAGTTCCCTCACAGTTTATTGCTACTTACCTAAAAGGTGTCCCCAAATCTGGGTGTAGGATTTAAAACAAACCCAAGCAAGGAACCAAAAAGTAAAGCAATCAAAGCAAACAAGGTAAGCATGTAAAGGTGATCTAAACCCTAAGGTAACCCAACTTTTATCAAGATCCCCAGCAGAGTCGCCAGTTCTGAGATACGGTGGGATAACTGACTTGAGGTTTCGCGTTTGTGTTCCAAAATGTTTCGGTTTAGCAAGAGTCGCCATCGAATTTTTATTTTATCCTAAGGAAATATCAAAAAGCACAGGAAATACCTTTGAGATGTTTTCTTGGGTTCGGGTGGTATATTATGAAAAGGGAAGGTGCTAGCACCCTTTTCATCCATGGTTTTCCATGGGCTCTTAGTTACTTGTTTAGATCACTTACTTTGCTTTTTCAATTGTTTGAAATGGTGCTTTTGAATTGTTTGAAATGGTGCTTTGTGTGTGGTTTTGAAAGATATTTTGAAAAGAGGCCATCGTTGTGGCAACCTTTGGAATAATTCTTGTTTGAATATATACAAAGGTGTGTGTCTTTTTGAAAAGATATTTCAATGTTTTGAAAGTTTTTTTGAAATTGTGTTGTGAGGTGTGTTTGAATTTTTTTTTTGCTTCTGAAATGCTCTTCTTTTCTCTTTGAATGATGTTGATGATGATGATGCTCTGAGACTCCTATTGTTGCTTCTGAAAACCCTTTGTAGATTGCTTCTGATTTTCTCTTCCTCTTCTCTTGGCTATTGATGTTTTGATGATGAGTGATTCTGAAAAAAACTTATGTTGTTTTTCTTTGAGTTTGTCGCTTCGTTTCTGTTAATGATGATGAAAAAGAACTGAAACTTGTTGTTGATGTTTGAGATTTAGTTGAGTTTGCATTTTGCAGTTTAAGATGTAGGCTTGCAGTTTGTGACAAGTTTTTTGAGCTTGAGTAAGCTTGGCTTTGAATCTGTAGTTTGAAGTTTGCTTGGGCCAGCTGATTGCAGTTGGAATTGCAGGCTTGCAGTTTGTGATGCAGGTTTAACAATTTGAAATGCAGGCTTGCAGTTTGTAATGCAGGCATGCAGTTTGTGATGCAGGTTTAACAGTTTGAAATGCAGGCTTGTGTTTTTTTAGTTAACAGGTTTGTTGAGCTTGAGTAAGCTTGGCTTTGAAACTGTAGTTTTCAGTTTGCTTGGGCCAGCTGATTGCAGTTGGAATTGCAGGCTTGCAGTTTGTGATGCAGGTTTAGCAGTTTGAAACGCAGGCTTGCAGTTTGTAATGCAGGCTTGCAGTTTGTGATGCAGGTTTAGCAGTTTGTTTTTGGACCAGCTGCAGGTTTGCTTGAGCTCGTGTTTTGAGCAGTTTTGGTGTTTTTATAGCAGTTTATACAGGTTGGGGAGTTTGTAACTTTGAAGGGCTTTGTGGTTTTATTTTCACAAAGTATTTTCTCCTCTCCCCTGGACTGTTATACAGTCTCTTCTCTTTATATCTTTTTGTTTTCTTTACTGTCTTTAACAACCTGCCTTAGCCAAACTGCAAAACTTCTCACTAAAGGTCCTATCTTTCTCTCTCTCTCTCTCTCTCTCTCTCTCTCTCTCTCTCATAAGCATTTTTTGCTTATTATTTTAATTCTGATAAGTTTGTCTAGGCTGGAAAGTGATGATGGCTAGGACAAGCCTCTTTGGCTTGTAATTAGGTTTATCTCTCTGCATTGTGTACTTTCTGTACTTGTATGCCTTGACAGTTTACATACTTTCTGCATTGTACTTTTGCTATTTGATATGCTTGACAATTCTGCATTCAGTTTGGTTAATGCTTTGTTTAGTTAGCTTGCCATGCTTGCTTATGTTTGCCTTGCTGACTTGGTTTCACCACTGCAGTTTGGTTTAGTTTGCAGTACACTTTGTTTGCCTTGCAGCCTTGTACCTTTGTATTTGAACCATGTGTATGCTTGCATTTTATTTTTTTTACTTTTCTCTTTGTGAGCCAAGAAGATAAATCTTCTTGTGATCTGCAAAAAGAAAAAATAAAAACATGATGAATCAAATAGCATTCTGATTCCGACCGACAAACTTTAATGATGGTTTATTTCTTTTTCTATTTGAAAATCTTTTTCAATTAACTGTGCTGATTTCTTTTCTTTCTTCTTTTTCAGGTGAATGCATCTTGGGCAATAGAGGAAGCAGAGGAAGCAAAAAATTCTTTGAGCATGGAAGCATTGGAGCTTAGGAGATTAGGCTTAGAAATAGATAGATTTTTTCATTTGTTGTAAACCAATATTATTGTAAATACTGTAAGTTGTAAATTTACAATATTCAAATAAATTTTGTAACAACATTTGAAATGAATAAACAGTCTTTATCCAAAAGAAAATTCTACCGTCAAATATCTTCCAATCTTTCCTTGCATGTTTATTTAATTATTTAAGACTCTCAAATCAAAATAATTAGAACTGTATCCCAATAATTCTAATCCAGATAAAATAAATAATCAACAAACTTTGCAGTCTCGTAACCTTGCATTACTCACAATACGCATGGTATTCCAATTAACATACGCATTATACAGTTAAACAAACAAAGCATTCCATTAAACGGTAAACCTTTCACTCCACTAACAAGCAGATGCCTTAATGTTCCAAAAAAAAGCCTCACCTCTTATCCCAGATAATCAAGCTTTGAGAACAATCAGTAAATTTGAACAAGCAATTTCTGAGGATTCAATCTCTTCTGAGAGATGTGAGAGAAAACCCTAATCCTAGATTACTGCCAAAGAAAGATCTGTCTGATTGATTCCTGAGTCAATCTTAACAAATCAGAGAAAACCCTAATTTTGGATTGACTGATAAATAAAAGTCGGTTTGACTGATTCTTGAGCCAATCTTAAAAATCAGAGAAAAGCCCTAGGGTTGTGATTTTCTTGTGAAAAAAGGAGGGCAAATTTTGGGGTACAACAGACATGTTTACCAAAATATTTGCTAAGTGGGATTAACAATATTTCCTTACATTAAGATATTTATAGAAAATTAATACACAAATCATTGGCCTTTCATTTGACAGGGTCTACTAACAAAGGAAACTCTCGACCAATAAATGTCATGACACTATAAAAAAACTCTCATTTGCGACGTAAAATTTACGTCACGGCGTGAAAAATCACGTCACAACAACTAATTTGCAACGTGAACAATCACGTGGCTGGGGAGCGGGTGGCAAATTTTTTGCGACATGATTTCCATGTCCCAAAGTTGTGACGTGAAAATCACGTTGCAACTTGCTTGCATAGAAATTCTAGAATTGCAGTAGAAGCATGCGTAGCAGAAGTTAAAGTCAGAGTAGCACTTTATTTGCCACATGATTTTTACGTCACAAATTAGTGACGTGAAAATCACGTCACTAATTAATTACATTTAACATACACCTTTTTATTTAGCTTTTGTTTTTTTTTTATATGAAAAAATTAAGTTGCGACGTGATTTTCATGTCACTAAATTGTAACATGAAAATCACATTACTAGTTTATTAAAATTACCACAACTATATGTTCATTCAGCTTTTGTTTGTTTATTGAAAAAATTAAGTTGCGGCGTGATTTACATGTCACAACTTTGTGACATGGAAATCCCGAGGGCACAATTGTGATCGTCTTGAAGAGACTAATCCATTGGTACTGGTCTAAGCTTCTATTTTTTCCATTTGAAGAATCATGAATTCTCAGGTTTTTCTAAAGGCTAGAGGTTGAAGACGATGACATGTTTCGTCTCTCCCAATCAGAGTGTGACAATTATTTTATTTTGATTGGTACAAATTTATTTAATCCTGTGTTTTCTTGCTAATATCCATATCAAGAAAAGCGTGTCAGGTCTTCTGGGTCTGTTTACTAACGCATTTTGACTATGATCCAATGGTCTATATTTTTTTGTTTATTTTTATATTTTATTTGAGATCCAGTGTGTTATTCAAGAGAGATCAAGACATGCAAAATGTTCCAGATCCCATGGATCTGATTACTAATGTGTTTTGACAATGATCAGATGGTCCACATTATTTTGGTTTTATTGTTATTTTCTGATTTTTTGTTTTAATTGTTTTAAACTTCAAAAATTCATTAAAAAATTCATTTCACTTCTAAAATTCTGAAAAAATTACCAAAAATACTTTTGATTTTTATCTTTCTAATTTTTATTTTTTTACAATTTTATTTTGTGATTTGGTATTTTTTTAACGATTTTTACTTTATTTGACTTGTTTTAATTACTTAAAAATACTTTTCTTGATTTTAAAATTCTTGAAAAATTATGGAAGGATCCAATGACCTCTTAACAAATATTGGTGACCTTATTTTATTTTTAATTTTGATTTTACTATTTCTCTCAAATTTTGGTTTATTTTGCTTATTTTTTTAAATTTTAAAAAATAGTTTCCGACTTTAAAGAAGTTCTGAAAAAAATTTCAACACTTGTTCACTCATGTTTGTATTTTGATATTTTTTAGGATTTTTATTTGGTGTTTTAATACACGTTATTTTACCAATTATTTCCTTTTTAAATCATTTAAAATTTGTTTTATATTAAATATATTTTATTATTTTTTTATTGATCCTGATTTGGAGACACTTGGGTGTTATTTTGGGACAAGTTCCTCAAACTCATTGGATCTTGGGTGTGGATAGGTTGTAAAACCAAATCCACCAAAATGGATGAATGATGTTGATGATATTTGAAACCCTAATTTCATCTTATACATTGGCTACATTATCACTTCCCTCCCTCTTCATCTTATCCTTTCTTGTTTTAACTTGTGCTACATGTTTTGGAGAATAATCTACATATCATTTCTCTATCATGTTGGTACATAGATTACTATTGACCGACCTAAAAATAGGTGTGGCTTCTACATAAGTCCACTTATGATTGCTTAACATAATTCTAAATTTGTCCCTATTTAAAAAGTGATCATTCTTGGCCCAAACCTATGTTTGCAAGCCCAAGCATGTTTAATTTGAAACCTTGGATCCAATAACTTTGAATTCAAAGGATGGCAATTCTACATTGACTTCTTCATGTCAAGTGTTGCTTCTTGTTGGTTAGATTTTTCTTTTCCTTGGCTTTTACTTTATGTTTAGGATAGTCCCTTCATCTCCTCCTATCTTCTTTAATTTCAAAAATCTTTTCCCTCCTTTTCAAAACTCTTCTTGTTTTTCTAACTTGAAACTCTTTCATAATAAACTTGGACTTAGGTCCATGCATTTTCAAAAATCTTTTCTTAATAAAACTTTAATCAACTTAACCATACTTTGACATCTTTTGAAAGACTAAAAGTCAATTAACCTCATTCAAACCATTTTTCCACTTTGGCTTTTTACTTTAAAACTTTTTCTCAAAAGATTAGACAGTTATCGATTCTTATAGTGATGTGTGCTACTATACATCTACGATATATAGTGGAGTGATCCATTTTCCACTTGGTTGTTGAGTGAGGCTTTGTTGATTTTAAAATCCAAGCTATATCCTCCACTTTGAGATGACGCAAATTCTCCTTTCTCATAATCGTGGATAGTAAGTATGTCTTCCACTCGGATATGACGATGATGTCTCTTCTCTTAAAATTAACCAACACACTTGTGTTTTAAATTTTTTAAGGTGAACTATGAGTACCCTGATCCCCTATTGCATGGAATATGGTACATGGGCATTAAAGGTTCGCAACGGCGAAGGGTGCAAAAGTTGTAAAAAAAATACTTCTTTTCTCATCTCCACCATCTTATTTTTGTATACATCTTTTTATAGCCAAAATACACAGATTTTCAAAGAGCTGTATGCGTAGTACCGTAGATGTTTAGGGTGCTAATAACTTCCCTTTTGCATAACCAACCCCCGTACTTAGATTCTCCCCCTCTTTAGTGGGTTTATTCTCTATTTTTCCATTTCCTTTGGAAACAATAAAGCGCAGTGGCAATTTTTATTTGATTTGTATGAGTTAAGTCAATTAAATGGCTTAGTCTTAACATTTCTACGGCTACAGAAAACTGGCGAATTCACTGGGGAGTAATTCTCTAAGTTGGTTGAGCCTATCTTTGTTTATCTGTATATGTTATATTATTTATTATATATTATGTGTTGTATATATGTATGTCTGAATTTTTCTGGTTTTTAGGGTGATTGGTGATCTCTAATAAGTCCTATACCCGGACTTTGGAAAACTTAAGATAGGACAGACGATATAGTCATGTTAACTTTAAGGGAGGAATCCCAAAAACGGAGGCATGAGATCCCCCACTCAGTGGAGGCCCCTTTGAGTGTAGCATTTATTTACCAAGGAATCGGGAAGACATTGCTGCTTTCGAACTGAGAGCCCGAGAATCTGAAAATTCATAAAACCCTTAACCCATCTTGCCCTTTTAGGTGTAGTGCAGAGACTATAACAGAGTGTAATACGGTGGGAGAACTATCTTTTGGTTTTATGTTTTATCGCAAATGTTGTGGATAGCAAGAGTTGCCACTGACTTTTCTTTTATCCAATAAAGGAAATGATTAAAAGAACAAGAAAGACCTTTGAGAATTTTTTGAGTAAGTGGGGTAGGTTATGAAAAGGAAAAGTGTTAGCACCCTTTTCATCCGTATTTATCTACGGGCTCTTAATCGCTAGCTCACTTTTGAAAATGCTTTGTGAATGTGTAAGTTTGAAAATAATTTGAAAATGCCTAAGTTCGAAAAAACTTTGTAATGATTCTCGTATCGTTGAGAACGCATACAAAGTATTTGTTTTGAAAATATTTAGAAGAAAAGTGTTTTGTGTGAAAAATGTTTTTGTTTATGAGCAAGCGAATACGAGCTATCTAACTACTCAAAATTCTTTCGGGTTATTTTCCTCTTCCTTTAGATAGTTCTATCCTACCATTAGTTAGTAGGAAGCCCTATCATTGGATGTTTGGGGGACATGCGTGGGTCATTGTACAGTTATAAAGGCAACTCGTATGGCGCTTTAGCAATTTGTCGTAAGGGACTAAGATAGTTTATCGAGGCAACATCGAAGGGTCATCGAGGGACTATGATCTTTTAATCGAGGGTCTTTGCTAAAGTGTCCCACGTTCGAGGGACATGGTTGTTTTATCTAAAGGTAACAAGTGAGGTTACCCTAGAGGTGAGCGTGTGCGAAATGTGTTTTGATTCAGTTATTTTATCTTGTATTTAAGGTTTTCTAGCGTTTGATTTTAAATCTTGCCATTCAATCCTATTAAACTAGCAGTAATAAAGAAAATAGTAAATTCCGGAAAAATAAACCTAGACTATTACAAAGCTTCGGGAAAGGGGGTTACAAACCACAAAATGGGGGAAAAAGTAAAGTTAACCCTAATTTATCTATTACATCCCTTAACAATTACATATTTATGAAAATGATAATGCGAAAATAAATAAGCGCGCAGATATTGTGAAAAAGGGAATGATATTAAAACCTAAAAAATTCTAAGCGTTAGGAAAATATTTTTGGTGTTTTGTTTAGAAAAATATTTTTATAGCATAAAATAATAATTAACCCTAATTCTAATTAGTTTACATATTAATTAATAAAATAAAATCAAAATATGATTAAAAAAAATTAAATTATTTAATCCAAACCTAAATCTAATTTTTAGTGATTTTTGTGATTTTTTCTGATTAAAATGGATTTAATTAATTATTTTAAAAAGTTAATTATTCAAAACAAAATAAATATCAAAACCAAAAAAGAATGGGCCTGAAAGTAATCAAAAGGGGTGGAGAAGTCTGAAATCATTGGGCCCAAATATATGAACCCATATTGTTTGCATTGGATCCGATGAGGATGGCCCTTAAAGGTTCATGGTGGGGGCGCACATTTGAGGCGCTAGATCTGGATCTATTGAGATCTGATGGTCAGGATATGAGTTATACCATGAGCGCATTGAAATGGATTTGTGCTGGATTTGCAAGAGAAAAGTATGAAAAATAACAGGCCAGGGGCAGGGATCGAACCCATGCCCTGGCACACTAACACCTTTACACACACACTTACCGCTGGGGCGGTCATTTCATCCATTCCTATAAATCAAACAATAAAAACAAAAGTGAAACAAAAAACTAATGGCCGGAGAGGCTCTGGAGCCCTAGCTCCGATCGTCTTCTCCAGCGACCTGTACAAATAAAAATGCACAAAATCAATTTTTAAGGAACCAAAACACTATGTCTCCCCTAACTCAACCCTCCTGGATCTAAATTTAGGATTAATTAAGGCTATAGATCCTCACATCATGTGTTTCGAGTCAAATTACACTAGACGGAGTGAAAATGGTGTCTCTCAAATCCGAGTGCATGGGATCATAACACTCATTCAAACCTGTTCAAGCATGTCTCATAAACTTGTTAGAAGCATTAATTTAGTTTAAAAAAAGACAAAATTAAAGATATGAATTTTCAAAAAAAAAGTGAACCAGACATGTTATGATATATGGTTTCGCATGCTTAGGCTCATAGAAATAGATCCAGACCTACCCTTTAGTGTTCTAGGGAGTGAATAAGATCGAGAGTTTGGAATGAAAGGGCCTGTAATGCAGATTTTGGAACTTAGGTTTCTTTGAAAAAATATGAAAATTTTGCAAGCTTTTTTGAGGTTGCGATCGTGTCCTTTTGATCTGATTTGGTAGCACTTATATAGTGGAAGGAAATGAGGGTGAATAAGTATGGAAGGAAAAAAAGCATTCATGGCTTATGGGATAAGAATAAAACACATTAAAATACTTCCAAAAATGAGATATTGCCTTCCTTCTTCATCTCATGCGGTTTTGGCATGTTATGCTGAGTTGTTTTGGGCCTTAAGAAATCCATCATGTGCTTGGCCCAATGGTTTTGTACCTTATTTAATTTATTTGAATAAAAAATAAATAAATATAAAAACAAATAATAAGAAAATATAAGACAAGGTATGAATGAGCTTAGGAGTCTTTCATAAGGTCATCATCATGTTTGGAACCTAAAAAGTTAGGCCCATAAGTTCAAAATTTCAAGTTTACTCACTTTGTATTTCATGCATTTTCTCAAAATTTCCCAATTTGCAATGGTCATGTCTCAAGATGTCCTCTTCAATTTATCTTTTTAACATTTTTGCATTTGGAGACTTTATCTTGATGCAAGTTGCCTTGGCAAAAAGTGTCTTTTTGTTGACTTTTGAAAATGACATGTAATGTATTAGGTCATATCTTTCAAATGAAGAATTTTTTGACTTGAGCATAAATACAAAGTTGAAGAGAATTGAATTTCCTTCAAAATGGGCTTTTTTTGGGGAAAAGTTGATGAAGAATGTGAAAGTTATGCTTGGTCAAAGTTCAATTGACTTCTCCTAAGGAAACCCTAATTTAGCAACTTTTGACCTCTGATGATTTGAGGGTTTTCCTTGAAGAATAATGATCAACCCTTGATCAAATGATGAATATTACTTCAAAATCTTGACGTTGACCAAAAATCTTGAAGTTTGACTGTGTGTTGACCATAGTTGACTTTTTACTCAATATAGTTGATTTTCAATCATCTGAGCCATTGACTGAGCAAACTTGTGTTGCAAGAATTGAAACTTAACATAAGAACTTTTGAAGACCTATGATGAACCATGAAAACCATTTGAGACCTTTGAAACCCATTATTCCTTGTGCAAGATGAAACCCTAGTTGTGGTCGTATTGCTTAGGAGGAGGTTTGACTGGTCAACACTTGAGTAGCTTTGAGTACTTGAGACCTTTAGAGTTTTTGAAGAAAATGGAAGGTAAAATTTTGGGGTACATCACAGAGCAATCCAAAAGTTTTTTCATGGAAGGGAATGTTTTTTCAGACGAGTTTTTCCTAAGAATATTGCTAATTACTTACTTACTCGAGACATTGGTAATATCTGAAGTAAGAATGTACACTTTTGGATCTCCTTAGAACCTTACACGACATGTGATGAACCATTATTCCTTACCATGTGGGTAGTACCTTTGACTTCACACTCGTGACTCTTGCAAATAACTCAGGTACTTTTTTTACCATGGATTTTGGAAGGAGAAAGACTCGGAAGTACAGTTTCAAGGATCCTAAGATCTAGGAACTGATGAGTTTGATTCCTGAGATTGAGATTTCTATAGATTTCCAAAAGAAGTATGGATCCATTGTGCCTCTTATGAAGCTCAATATGAAGGAGGGTATTCTTTCTACATTGGTGCATTTCTATGATCCATTATACCAGTGTTTTACTTTTTCTGATTATCAGCTAATGCCCATATTGGAAGAGTATCCTTACTTACTTAGTTTACCTATTATTGATTGCCTTTTTTTCATCGGCTAAGAAAAGAGCCCAAGTCTCATGATATTACTGCCATAACTCACTT
Source organism: Vicia faba (assembly GCA_948472305.1). Classification (NCBI taxonomy): domain Eukaryota; kingdom Viridiplantae; phylum Streptophyta; class Magnoliopsida; order Fabales; family Fabaceae; genus Vicia; species Vicia faba. The sequence goes on along the minus strand of OX451739.1, from coordinate 233,316,868 downwards.
GAGGAATTATGAGATTGAGGAAAACATGACTACTGAAGCAGGAACCAGAGGTTTACCTGCTCAATTTTTATTGGAGAAAGATTGTTAGTTCGCCAAGATGAAAAGTATTGCTGCTTTCGAGGCTATCTTTACTTTTCTCGCCTATGGGTTACTCTTGTTTCCTAACGTCGACAAATTTGTGGATGTTAATGCCCTTAGGATCTTTCTGATTGAGAATCCAGTCCCTACGCTGCTAGGAGACACTTATTATTCCATCCATCTTCGGAACTTCTATCATGAAGGGATGGTTATGTGTTGCACACCATTGTTATATTAGTGGTTTAATTCTCACTTACCTCAGCCTTTTTCTTTTTGGGATATTAAGAAAGAACCAAGTTGGGCACCGAAGATTATCGCTCTCACTAATTATGACATTGATCAGTATCATCAAGATTATTATGATGTTGAGATTATTGATATCTGCGGTAGTTTCCCCAATGTACCTCTTCTTGGTACAAAGGAAGGAATTAACTACAATTATGTTCTTGCGCACGGCCAACTTGGATATCCAATGAGAAACAAGCCAAACAACATTAATCTGAGTGGTTTATTTCTCAAAGAAGGAGAAGATCACAAGGTAGCTAAGGAAGAGATCGAAAAGGCTTGGCGCCATATTAATTGGAAGGTTAAAAAAGATTTCAGACCAAGAAGAGCTATTTCCTTAGAGCCCCATCTCCGTTAGGTACAAGCAATGGCAATTCATTTGAAGATGCCTTATTCTCGTGAAGAACCTATATCTGATATGTTTATAAGGATTACACCTCCTCTCTTAGATGATGTGGAAGAACTTCAGCTTGCCTTGGTTATGATGCAGCAAGAAAAGGAAGCACGGAAGAACAAGTACCAAACTTTGGAGGTGTCCTCTCAACACGATTAAAGGAGAAAGATGATTTGATTGAGATTCTTGAGAGTCATGACATGGAGATGATGGAGAAGCAAGAAGATTTATTTTCCTCTAGAGTTTAGCCAAGTTCCGATCACCCATTTTATGATTCTGGTGGATGGAAAGAAGTCACTGATAAGTATGCAGAAGAGAAAAAGCAGTTAAAGGCTCAGATTGCAAGACTCGGGGGAAAGTGTCAGTGTGTGGAGAGATCTTTATCATCTTTGTATCCTTAGGACTTTTAAATTCTATATTTATTCTCTTGTACTTAGGATTATTGAAACTTGTACTAAAAGTTGTAATCCATTCCAAAGTTATTATTTAAATGAGAATTTTTAGTATTTCCAAATGTGTTAGTACTTCAATATTTGAAATTGTTTATAATTATTTGAGTTCCTTAAATAAACACAATAAATCATATGCATTGCATATTATCATCATTTTTGCACATATTTTTTGCATTCCTATCTTTCACAGGTGTCTTACTTGTTTCTCTGCTTTGTTCAGTTGGCAAGTTGTCTCATTGCTACAGTACTCGGTCTAATTCTAAAAAGAAGATGGAAAACCTCAAACAAGAGAATCGTGAGCTGCACGAAGAAAGCCTATTGTTGCTCTCGTAGTTATTTGTCTGCCTGGTATTATCCCATATTAATCAAATAAAGTTGTGCCTTATAAGTACAGTGCAACTATCCTGGAAGATGGTGTGGAAATTCCTATCCAACCTTTGTTCCATGTTGAGAATATTGCCGAAGCTAGTCGGGTAACTCGTAGTGGTTGTGTCTTCTCCCCTACCTTTCTAGGAGATGTTAATTATGGTAAGAAGCTTGTTGAGAATGTTGAACTTAAGAAAGTGGTAGGAGAATCTAGTGGTGCCTCCTTGGAAAAATATGTGGATAACTTGTTGAAAATCTTTAAGATGAGTGATTGCAAGATTGTGGATCAGTTGTTACAAACTCCATATAGGATTTCCATTTTGGCCTTGTTAATGAACTCCTCTACTCATCGGGAATCTCTGATGAGGGTGTTGAATCAGGCTTTTGTGGAAAGGGATGTGTCTCTGGATCAGTTCAACAATGTTGTGGGGAATATTATGTCTTATTACAATCTGAGCTTTTGTGATGACGAATTGCCTGATGAAGGGACAGACCATAACTTGGCTCTACATATATCTATGAATTGTAAGAATGACTCTTTGTCCAATGTGATGATAGACAATGGATCTGCTTTGAATGTCATACCAAGAAGTACTCTCATGAAGCTTAAGTACCATGGAACTCCTATGCGCCCTAGTGGCATTATAGTAAAAGCTTTTGATGGTTCGAGAAAACCTGTCATTGGAGAGGTGGATTTACCTATTCATATAGGTCCGCACTTATTCCAAATCACCTTTCAGGTTATGGATATTGTCTCTGCCTATAGCTATTTATTAGGTTGACCCTGGATCCATGAAGCAGGAGTTGTTACTTCAACCTTGCATCAGAAGCTGAAATTTTTCTGTGAAGGAAAAGTAGTCATTGTGAATGGTGAGCAAGCTCTGTTGATATCTCATTTGTCTTCCTTTATCATTGTAGAAGTTGATGAAGTCGCTGGTGGAAATCAATTCCAAGATTTGTCTATTGATAATATAAGGAAGAATGAAGATTCTATCACCTCATTTAAGGATGCACAACGGGTGGTGCAGAAGGGTCCTAGCAAGGTGTGGGGGCAGGTTATTAATCCACATGTGAACAAGAATGGGACAGGTCATCAATTGTTTTAATTTTTAAGATCATTAATAAAAGTTGATTTTGATTTCTAAATTGTGTCTTTATTTTCTGTTTTTTCTTGGAAAATGGTAATCAGAAAAAACCTTTCGAAATAAATAATAGATGTAAATAAATCTGCATAATCACTCGTTACATGTGTCAGTTTCTAAAATCAATCATAAATCATATGTGCATATTAATTAAAAAAACCTGTTGAGTACAATGACCCTGCACCCTCTCCCGAATTTGAATATCATGTGTATGTGGATGAAGAAGAAGAATATGATGAAATCCCAGAAGTGGTTTCACGGTTCCTCGAGCACGATAAAAATACCATTCATCCGTATTAAGAGCCATTGGAGACAATTAACTTGGGTTCAAAGGAAGATATGAAAGAAGTCAAGATTGGGGCACTGCTCATCCCGATATGAAGAACAAGTTGATTGAGTTAATAAAAGAGTATGTGGATATCTTTTCTTGGTCTTACCAAGACATGCCTGGTTTGGACACCAATATTGTGAAACATTATTTGCCGCTAAAGCCAGAATGTCCACCAATCAAGCAGAAGCTACGAAGAACTCATCCGGACATGACAATGAAGATTAAAAAGTGGTTTTAAAGCAAATTGATGCTGGTTTTCTTGTGACATCAGTGTACCCTCAATGGATTGCCAATATTATTCCAGTACAAAAGAAAGACTAAACATTCGGCATGTGCATCGATTAATGAGATTTAAATAAAGCAAGTCCGAAAGATGATTTCCCATTGCCCCATATTGATATGTTGGTTGATAACACAACAAAATTCAAAGTGTTCTTGTTCATGGACTGATTTTCTGGATACAATCAACTTAGGATGGCTCCTAAGGACATGGAAAAATAATGTTTATCACACCCTGGGGAACATTCTATTATAGAGTGATGCCCTTCGGGTTGAAGAATGTTGGTTCAAAGTACCAGAGGGCTATGACAACCCTATTCCATGATATGATGCATAAGGAAATCAAAGTATATGTTGATGATATGATCGCCAAATCTCAGATTTAGGAAGGGCATGTAGAAGACTTATTGAAACTGTTTCAGCGTTTGAGGAAGTATCGTCTCTGCTTGAATCCAAATAAGTGTACTTTTGGTGTTCGTTCAAGAAAGTTACTAGGTTATATTTTCAGCCAAAAAGGAATTGAAGTTGATCTTGATAAATTTAAGGCAACTCAAGAAATGCCTGCACCAAGGACTAAAAGCAAGTTAGAGGCTTCCTTGGATGTTTAAATTACATTTCCTGATTTATTTCCCATATGACTGCAACATGTGAACCAATCTTCAAGCTGTTAAGGAAATATCAAGGTTGTGTATGGACGGATGATTTACAAAGGGAATTTGAAAGCATTAAAGAGTATATTCTTGAGCCTCTTATCTTTCTCCCTCATGTTGAAGAAAGACCATTGATTATGTATCTGACTGTGTTGGATAACTCCATGGGCTGTATTTTGGGACAACAAGATGAATCATGAAGAAAAAAATATGCCATTTATTATTTGAGCAAGAAGTTTATTGATTGTGAGTCACGATATTCTATGCTAGAAAAAACATTTTGGGCTTTTCCCTGGGAGGCGAAGCGATTGTGGCAATATATGTTGAATCACACTACTTGGTTGATTTCCAAAATGGATCCAATTAAGTATATTTTTGAAAAAGCCTTCTCTTACTGGAAGAATTACTTGTTGGCAGTTGCTGTTGTTTGAATAATATATTGAATACCATACTCAGAAGGCTATTAAAGGAAATGTGTTGGTGGAGTACCTCACTCACCAACCAGTTGACGATTATTAGTCTATTAAGTATGATTTCCATGATGAGGATGTGATGTATTTGAAAGTGAAATATTGTGATGAACCTTTGAACGAGGAAGGTCCTGATCCTGAATCCCGATGGGATATGGTGTTAGGTGGAGCTTTAAATTCTTATAGAAAAGGAATTGGTGTTGTGGTTATCACCCCCATGGATCACATATCCCTTTTACTGCTAGGTTGAAATTTGATTGTACCAATAACATGGAGGAGTATGAAGCTTGTATCATGGGTCTTGAAGAGGTTATAGATCTCAGAATCAAAACTCTTGATGTATATGGTGATTCAGCTTTGGTAATAAATCAAATCAAAGGAGAATGGGAGACTCGTCACATTGGCTTGATTCCCTACAAAGATTATGCAATAAGATTATTACCTTTCTTCAATAAAGTTGAATTCCATCATATTCCCAGAGATGAGAATCAAATGGTATATGCTTTAGCCACTTTGGCTTCCATGTATCAAGTGGAATGCTTGGAACGATGTACCTCGAATTACAGTTCGACGTCTTGATAGACCAGCTCATGTGATTTCTACAGAGGGGACGTCAAATGAAAAAACTTGATATTATGATATCAAGAACTAACTTCGGACTTAAGAATACCCGGTTGGTACATCGAACAAAGATATAAAGACATTGAGAAGGTTGGCATGTAGATTTTTCCTCAATAAATATGTGTTATACAAGAGAAATTATGACATGGTCTTACTCAGATGCATGGATAGACATGAAACAGATATGTTGATGTATGAGATCCATGAAGGTTCCTTTGGTACCCATGCCAATGGACATTCGATCGAAAAGAAGATGCTTAGGGAAGGTTACTATTGGCTGACAATGGAATTTGACTGTTACAAATTTGCAAAGAAGTGCCATAAATGTCAGATTTATGCTGACAAGATTCATGTGCCTCCAACGCTTCTCAATGTTATTTCTTCCCCGTGGAATTTTTCTATGTTGGGTATTAATATGATTGAAATGATTGAACCTAAGGTGTCAAAAGGATATAGTTTCATCTTAGTGGCAATTGACTACTTCAACAAGTGGGTGGAAGTAGCATCTAATGCTAATGTCACCAAGCAGGTGGTAATACGTTTTATCAAGAACAATCGTATATGTCGGTATGGTGTGCCAAGTAGGATTATCATTTATAACGGCTGAAATTTGAATAATAATATGATGACAAAACTTTGTGAATAATTCAAGATTGTCCATGAAAATCTGTCTCCTTACGGACCTAAGATGAATGGGACTGTTGAAGCTGCTAATAAAAACATTAAGAATATCATCCAGAAGATGGTTGTTACCTATAAGGATTGGCATGAGATGCTCCATTTTTCTTTGCATGGGTATCGTACGTTCGTCCGCACTTCAACAGGGGAAACTCTGTTCTCTCTTGTATATGGTAGGGAAGCAATGCTCCCTGTTTAGGTTGAGATTCCCTCTTTGCATGTAATAATGGAAACCGAGTTGTCATAGGCTGAATGGGTTAAGAACAGATTTGACCATTTGAATTTAATTTAAGAAAAAAGAATGATGACCTTGTGTCATGGTCCTTTATATCATAAAAGAATGAAGAATGATTTTGACAAGAAGGTCAAGCCTCATGAATTCAGAGAAGGCAACCCCGTGCTCAGAAAGATCAGGTCTTTTAACGCTGATCCTAGGGGCAAGTGGACTCCCAACTATGAATGCCCATATGTTGTCAAGAAAGCCTTCTCTAGCGGTGAATTAATTTTTGAAACTATGGATGGTGAGGAGTTCTCACGTCCTATAAATGTTGATGCAGTCAAGAAATACTTGGCCCACATAAATAAAAGAACAGCTCGCTAAGATGAAAACTCGAAAGGGCGGCTTAGGAAAAAAGAGCGTCTCGGTAGAATAAAAACATGAAAGGGCGGTCTAGGCAAAAGTTAGAGACATAAACAGAATAAATTTTCCCGGTAGGTTGAAAACCCGCAAGGGAAACCTAGGAAAAAGTTAGGGATTTCCTGGGAAGTAAGTGCGTCAGACAAGACTTGATCGTTGAAGCAACAATCTTCTCGGATTCTCATCACGCTTCAACTGAAGCCTATGCTCAGGAGTTCAAAGTTGTTAGGGAGAATATTGGTCATTGTATTTCAATGTATCTTTTCCATGTTTACCATTTTCCAAAAATTTGTAATCATCCATGGAGTCACGCCATTTGCGTACTACCATTCTATTAATAAAGTTTGATCCTTTATCTAATTCTTTGTAGCTCTTATTTTATTCTATTTACAAAAATTTCATTTATTATTGATAGTAATTTTCAAAACAAAAAGACTTAATAATAAAAACGTGGTTTTGAAAAGAATTTGCAAATTACTTTTTACCTCAATTCGTTGATTCAAGTGGAAAAAAAGTAGTGGTTCCAAGGATGGACGAACTACGAAGTTTTAAAAAGATTCCCCAAGAAGTATTCTCGGGTTACTCTTGTGGATATATGTATGGTCCACATGTGATTGTTTCTTGGATAGTTGAATTTCATACCAGTTGATATATGGTGTGGTGTTAGGTTTGTGATCCCATTTTCCCCAGTTAGGTCTTGGTTTAGATTTTCTCCCAGTTTTTATATGGTGTTGGTTTGGGTGGGTTGGTACTTCTATCCCATATCCCCCAGTCAGATCTTGTTATGGATTTCTCTAGCTGAGTGTGATTCTTTCCCCGGCTGGTTTGTGATCAAGCAGAGATTGTAAAGTTATAAGGCCTTTGCTCATTTGTTGGATTCTTTCTCCTTTTGTGTGTTGACAATTGATGTAGAATCTCTTGAAGAGCATTATTCTCTCTAGTTAGGGTATTGTTGTTGTTGTGTGATCCCCAAGTAGCCAGACAAGAGAAATATCTTTTCTAAGAAGTGTTGAGACAACTGTCAATTTTTTGGGTTTTCTCTCGCCAAGTGTTGCGTTTGATCTAAAATCCCCATATTTTGACTTCTTGTTGTGATGTTAACTTCTTAATTCCCCAGATGGAGCGAAAGTAATGCTTCCCTCTAAAGTTGTTATCCCAGTGAAGTTTCATAAATTCTCCCCAGAGAAGTTTGTGCAACCACTACCCTTGATATTGAAGAATGTATTTGGGCTCCCCTCGGCGTGCATGGTTTCATTTTCCCTAGTGAAGTAAGTGCGGTATCCCCAATTTAAGTCTAGACAATGTTGCATTGTCTTCCCTAGAGAAGTCTGTATGATATTCCCTGCTGAAGCCTGGAGGGTGTTATATCCCTACAACTGTATTGGTTTATTGCTAGTAGATTTTACTTTGATTATTTTTGAAACTATTTTTCTTCACAATGAAGTTAAGCCTTGAAGTAGGACTTTGTTTCCTCAGTTGGTTCTCACTCTCTTATAGAATCTTCCTCCTGGATGTGATTTAGCCGAGTGTTGTCCTTACCCAAGTTGGTTTTGTCTGGTTATCCTCAGTGCAATATGTCTATTTTGTCAATATATACATGATAACATTCATACACTCATACATACATCGTGCATAGCTGAATTAAAATTCATTTCTCATTTGCATTCATTGATTTTTTTGTTGGCATATTATCCTCTTTGCATATTTATGTTATCCTGTCTCCAATAGAGTTTCAACTTTAGGTAGAAAGTGTATATCCTTTAAATTTCCCCACTGAGTTATCCCTCGAGGAAGAATTTTGCTTTAGCCTTCCTACCCAGCTCAATATCTGGATGGAATTTGATCCCCATTTGAGTTTATTCCTCATTGGATGGCATCTTGGTTGGCTGTTTCATTCCAGTTTGTTCCAGGTTTGAATTTTTGGTCCCGACAACAATATTATTTTGATCCCATAGGTTGTGAATCCTGGATCGAGAATGTGCATTTATTTTGCATGTGAAGACTTTATCCCCTCAATAGGAATGTGTTGGTATTTCCCCATGAAATCAAGATTTATTTCCCATTAGTGTTATTGTAACAGCAAGTGGCGGTATCTTTATTTGAGCAACCTGTTCTTCCCCAGTAAGTTTGTTAGTTCCTAGAGAAGATTATTTTGATTTACTCTGATGGATGGTAGTCTCTTTGTTATGGGAGATAGTTCTTTGTTGAGGTTTGATTTACTCTAATGAATGGTAGTCTCTTTGTTATGGGAGATAGTTCATTGTTGAGGTTGTACTCCAATGGATGCTTGGTCTTTTCAATATGACAAAAACAATTTGTTAAAATATTTTTACAATAGTTTATTACCCTTTCTAGGTGCAATGCCTTGGTTAAAGAAGAAGTTGTGATCCGTTCTAGGTGGAATACCAGAATTTTGGGAAACTTGTTATTGTTCTATGTTTTTTTCTACCTTCATCTCTTAGTTGGTAGTTCATTGTCATTCGTTAGTTGGCATCCATATATTTCTACTCATTGGACTTTACCCCAATAGAGTTGATTTTTTCCCAGCCATAAGCGCTAATGTCAATCACTTTTTCCCAGCCATAAGTGTTGATGTCAACCTTTGTTTCCAGCCATAAGTGTTGATGTCAAAACATTTGTTCCCAATCATAGTGCTGATGTCAAACCTTTGTTCCCAACCATAAGTGTTGATGTCAATCCTTTGTTCCTAGCCATTAGTGTTGATGTCAAACCTTTGTTCCCAACCATAAGCGCTGATGTCAATCATTTGTTTCCAGTTATAAGTACTGATGTCAATCATTTGTTACCTACATCAATATTGATGTTTACCGGTATTATCTTATCGTTTCTACTCGCATCTTCTGGGTTGGTAGTTTCTAATCCCCTGTGAGTCGATGTTACTCTCTTTTTTACTACCTCCTCTGCGAGTGGGTATTTCACAGTTATCTATTGGTTGTTGTTAGCTGTAACACCCAAAAAATCTAGATTAATTATTTAATTAATTTAGTATGAATATCGATGATTATTGGTGAATATATGAGTTATGGCGAATTAGTCAATACAGTGTAATTATACGAGTTGGTGGATTTTATGATGTGATGTGACGCATTTGTTGGTAATTAGATGTCTTAGAAATTATATAAGTTAAGGTGATAGGGGTGTATGGTTAAATGTGTAGAAACATAAGGGTGAGAGTGATAATTGGCATTTTTGGGTTAAATATGAGGTTTACTATTATTTTGTAATAATTAAAATATAATTATTAGTAGAATAATAGGATTGGTATTATTTTATTAAATAATTATTTAATTAGGATAGTTATATTATTTATGGATTATAAGAGGTGAGAATAGAGAGAATAGAGTCAGAACGTGAAAAGAAGCGTAGAAGTGAGAAGATGAGAAGAGCACTAGGAAGCTAGGGCAAGAAGATCCACAGTAGGATTCAAGAATCATCACCAATCTAAAGTAAGGAGGGATTATAACTCTATAATGGGTTGCCTAATGATGAGGTATGATAGGATTTAGGTCCCATGGTTGTATACTCTTGATTTCTCCTTATTTGGTTGTTTTGGGGTTTTTTTCCCATTGATGGATTTTTTATGCTTTTGGTGACATTGGATGATATGAATTGGTTATAATTGATAGAAAAATGTTGGTGAGTAATTAGAATATTTAAAAGATAAATTTCGATGGAAAAACTGAGAATTTCTGGTGTTGGAATGAGAGAAATCATAATTGGAAAACTTGCAGTATTTTTTCTACTATCGCAGGGTAACCGGTTATCCAGTTATGGTAATTGGTTACCATATAAAAAGTTGGAAAACAGAGGCTACTGACTTTGAAGTAACCGGTTACCATAAGTGGGTAACCGGTTACCGCGAGGAATTTTAGAAAAAGAGAGTTACTAACTTGCAGTAACCGGATACTATAACTGGGTAACCGGTTACCACTGAAGCTGGAAAAATTTTCAGAAACTTTGAAAAAATATAAATTTCGCCTCGAGTGTTCATTTGACGCACCGTTTAGACCGTTGGAAAGAAAAAACCATTTCCTATTTTATAAAAATAAATTATAACTCATTAGCTAATTATTTCACTGACATCGATACCTATCAGTGTGTATTCCTGAGTAATATGCCATAAATTATGTTGTGAATGATTAAGATGACGTTGTACAAATATTTTAATTGGGTGACATGATATGCGTGATGATAATGATGATGGCCTGCATTGGCGTAGGATTGATAAGTAAAAGTAATCAATGTAAAGTAGTGTTGTTGCATATCAGTGTCACATGCATTCATTAAAGATGAACTTGTTAGCTGGAAATTTTGACTAAGGTTTTTTTAGTTAAACTCAAATATAATTTAGAATATTCCACTACTTTATTTATGTGAAGCCATAAAGGTTGAGATTCGAATTGAGTAAAATTCATTGGAAAGGTTTACCAATTCGAATTATTGAATAAAGATTTTTATTTGAAATGTGGCTAAGGTTTCATACATTTTTCGATCGTCTTCAGAGATTGGCGCTCAAGATAAGAAGAGGATTCGAATTCAAATATTTTGATCTTATCCGAAAGGACACGTGGAAGGCTCTGAGTTCGTCGAAGAAATGCAAACAGAAACGTGGCATTACTTCGTGTAGAAGACCGTTAGGGTCGAAGTAGTATAAAAAGTTGCCTTAGTATTTCGATTAGAAGGGGTGAACATCTTTGTACAAATTACTCAGAAATTACTCAAAGTACCAAGTGTTAAAGAGAAACGAGTTTATTGAGGATGTACGTATGATACGCCCATTTAATATAAATGTATTTATTTTCTGCAGAATTTCCAGTAACATTTACTTAATTCTTTTACCATTTCAAGTTTAGAAGGAATTTTACTTTCACTTTATATGCATTTTAATTCGACATTTGAAGCCATTTGTCTTCATATACAAAACATGTTAAATACAACAATAAAGTTAAAGATTAAAAAAGACACTCGTGTCCTGAGATCAATCTGATCGATCTCGCAAGTAACTGGATCCGTGAGAGGATTTGGAAGATTAGCGGTTGTTTACCAAAGTTCAGGGTAAACAAATTGGCGCACCTGGTGGGACCTGTGTCTTTATCCATCTTAGTTTTAACTTGTTTATTGCATGAGATTGAGAAGTGAAAAACTAGCCAACAATAAAAACCCTATACCAAAAGGACAACACATTAGGGAAATGGATAATCCACCCACTAGTGATGCACAACAAGTTCACCCTCCAGGGGGAGGAAATACCAGCGCTTCGAATACAAACGAAGTGATGACGGCGAGTCAAGGGACTGCGGTGATCCTTTCGACAACAAGCGCCGCAGTTGTACCCCAAAATACAAACGCTTCAACTATATCATCAAACACCCATAACAAACATATCATTGTGTCTATGGCCAATAAAAATTCACCATTAACACCCAGGCCTTCGATAGGTATGTCTAGAAATTTTCCACCTGGATTTACAATCCCAACATCAAATCCTATATATGGCATGCCAACTTCGTTCATGACGGGATTTCAAAATAATACGTCGACATACACCCGTCCTGTAACATCTACTTTATCACCATTACAAGGATCAGGGTTTGGGATAAACCACATGGCTAGAAATAATTCGCATCCAACCCAAATACTTGTTATCACCACAAATACACAAGCAGTCATAAGGCAACAGATGAATGATAGAAACCACGAGATGTTGGGCATATTGGCCCAATTGATGGGTACGATTTTCAACCCTTTAATTCAAGGCACTACACAAACTAACTTGCAAAATACCCAAGTAAACCAACAGATGGCAGCGCAAATAGGATGTCTTGCAGATTTCTTTGATGCGCCCAGAGAAGCAGTTCGACAGCCACCCCCACAACCCACATGGGTAAGGGAGAATCAAGGCATCATATTCCAAGAAGAGCCAACCATAAACCAGGCCCAACCTTTGATTCACCTAAAGTCGAAGTCCAACAACCAATTCGAAGGGAGGAACCACCCAGACCCCAACAGGCTATCCCTAGGGAGGAACCAGGGAGAAGGGTAGTTTTTGTGAATCGAAACCAAGATGCTGATGAAATCCTTCAGGGTTGTCGACAGAACGATATGGTGGGAAACAATAACCTAGCAGCCTTAGTCGAAGGGATTATGGCGCGAAATGGGGTAAACTTAGGTATGTGTAGACCAAATTATACATCCCTTTTATCAGAATATATTCAACAAACTGAATTTCCAAGGGGATGAAAAGTACCCAAATTCACCAAGTTTTCTGGTGATACTAGCGAATCTACCATAGAACATTTCCAAGGGGATGAAAAGTACCCAAATTCACCAAGTTCGCTGACAAAAAATGCTTTTACTTGGTTTACCACCCTCGCGGCGAATTCCATCCATGATTGGACTCGTTTGGAGAGGCTGTTTCATGAACAATTTTATGTAAGACAAACCAAGATTAGTCTAAGCGAATTGGCAAATGTCAAGCGAAAATTTTGTGAGCCCATAGACGATTACCTCAACAGATTCCGTTTGTTGAAGGAAAGATGCTTCACACAAGTGCCAGAACACGAGTTAGTCGAAATGACAGCAAGAGGTTTGGACTTTTCTATCAGGAAAAAGTTAGATCCCCAATATTTGAGGGATATGGCGCAATTGGCCGATAGGGTTCGACAAGTTGAGCGTTTGAAGATCGAAAAGGCTAGGGCGAAACAAAGTCATAGAAAATAAAGAGTGGCTTATATCGAAGCCTGCTCAGACGAAAGAGAAGTCGAAGAGGATTTCTCAGAAGTGGAAGAGCACGAAATAGATCCTGCAGAGTTGAAGCAAGGACCACCGTACCCTTGCAAAATGTTGACTCCTACAAATTGGAAAAATCATGTCGAACCAGAAAGGAGCGACAAATTTCTAAGAAAATCTTATACGTTCGACATCACCAAGTGTGACTAAATTTTTGACTTGCTAGTTAAAGATGGCCAGATGATAGTGCCCCTTGGTGCTAAAACTCCTCCGTTAGAACAACAGAAGAAAAAGGGTTTCTGTAAGTATTATAATTTCTTAGGCCACAAAACCTCACAATGCTTTCTTTTTAGGGATCTGATACAAAAAGCAATTCAGGATGGAAGGTTGAAGTTTAGGGAAAAACCCAACCCTCAAATGAGGATTGATGCTGACCCTATGCAGGTTGTCGAGACCAATTATGCTAAGCCCGCTGCCATCAACATGGTGGACATTACTGGAGTCGAAGGGTTGCAACCAGAACAGAACCAGGGGTCTGACAAAGCCTCAGAGCCAGGATTTGCTGATGATCTCGTGGAGGAGAAGGAAACAAGTGCTACTGATGGCGCAATGAAGAGTGCAATGAAGACCAGGACTATTGATGGTCTTAGGGTCAAGTTCGAAGAAATGAAACTTGTTGAGGGTCCAAAATTCGAAGTGGACCTGAACCAACTCTCCCCAGAAATGGAGGAAATAGAAAAGCAACTCAAAATGGAGAATGAAAAGATGAAGGCAGGCGACCAAAAGGTGAGTTTGGTGGATTACTTATTCCATTTTCACTCGAAGAACCAAAAGGGGCTTGTGTGCCCAAGGTGAAGCATCATGAATGATCAAGGAGCGGCTACTTCCTACCAAAGGGTCTATCAAGAGAAGGCCATAAACAACTGGAAAAGGGAGAAGGAACTCTTACCTTACCCTCAGATGGGAGAGAGTCTTATGGGAATCTTAGTTCGTTGTCACAAAATGGGTTCAGAAGTTCTTATGTGCCCATGGTGCAACACATTATATGATGGAAGGACTGCTGAAGTCTACAAAAGGATTCCATACTCTCAGTGTTGGAACAATCAAAGCTGGAATAAGGAATGCTACGTCAATAATGCAAGAGGCATCCCCAAAAGGGCAGATAGCCTACACCCTGGGGCACGCAAATAAGCAACGTTTAAGCCCCCAGCAAACATGCCAACGGGAAAATGGCTGAAAGCAGGACAAAACAAAATTGAAGCCAAAGGAAAGTCGAAGTGGAGAAGCTTCGAAGAAGTTAGACGTACTGCATGGGCCTTCAGGAGGCAGTTTCGCTCCAATAAGCAATAATCTCACGTGTCAGATAACTACAAGGGGAAGAACCCCATGTCTAGGTCCCAATGGAGGCGACACCAAAGAAACAAGAAAGCCCAAAGGGAGCTTACAAACAAAGAAGTTGGCGAGTCAAGCACCAACCAAACTTTGACTGTCCCAGAAATGGAAAAGAAGTTCCCAATAGGGAGGAAACTTCTCTCTCCTACCATGATGAAGGTCCCTGGCGAAAGGGACAACAACGAACTGGCCAACAATGGGCTAGTAGATGATGAAGATATGTCAACAGATAGCTTCAATTCTGATGGAGAATCTTCTTTGCAGATAAATTGCAATGTGGTTTCTGTCTTACCACATGAGTACGACCAGGTTACTAAGGTCGAAGACTCCGAAGAGGCTGACGAATTGGAAATGACAAAACACAAACCTGTATGTTACTATGTTATGAATAATGGCACCATTGAAGAGAAGAACGCCTCCTTCGAAAGGCCAGATGCAGGTATGAAAAAACACCTTAAGCCTTTATTTATTAGGGATAAAATTGAACAGGTGGGCATCAACAAATTTATGGTGGATGGTGGGGCAACAGTGAACTTGATGCCTCAATTCCTATTGAAGAGGATTGGGATGTTCGACACCGACATCAAACCACACAACATGGTGCTGTCAAACTATGAAGGCAAAATAGGACAAACTCTAGGAGTGGTCCAAGTGGAATTAACTATAGGTACCATAACAAGACCCACCATGTTCATGGTAATTGCAGCGAAGACAAATTACAATCTTCTTCTAGGCCGTGAATGGGTACATGGAATCGGGGCAGTTCCATCCTCAATGCACCAAAGGGTGGCAATATGGAGAGATGATGGGATTGTCAAAAACATAGAAGCAGACCAAAGATATTTCATGGTCGAGGTTAATCATGTCGATAGAAGGAATTTCGACATGAACTTGGCTAACATTGGGCCATGCACTGTAGCAGAATGTTGGATTAACTTGATGTTAGCCTTGGAGTGAACTATCAGGAATTAAACCAAGTGATTACGAAATGTTTTGGTGAGTCGATGTAGATTTTCATGCCTGGAGGTTGTACGGACTCAAGGTTTATGTTTCTTGGTCAAGTAGAGTCGCCTCTGAAGGAAAAAGAGAATTGTTAAAGGTTGCTTCTCAGAGGGTATAGAGAAATATGATGACTAGTGATATACAAGAGGTGTTTAATTTTTTGATGATCCCCTGAGGACATTAGCTAAGAAAATAAGATAGCTCTTGGAAGATGAAGCTCAGGTGATTGTGATGTTTTAGAAAATGTTGGTTGATCGCAAAGTTGTCAGTATTAAGTTACCATTGTGTATGATGTTCACATTTTGAATGAGGATATAGTTTTAGTGTTTTCAGGGTCAGGGGAATAAAATAGGACAATTCAGGGCGAAAAACTGCAAAAACTCAGAGTTTCAGAGAAAGTCAAAAATCCACCTATAGGAAGCCTCACACGGCCACTCGTGTTGCCTGACAAGGGCCGTGTCAGGATGGGCGGGTGAAGAAACATGGGAAGTCAGGGGTGCAACACGGGCGGCCGTGTTTCCCAACATGGGTCGTGTTGCAACCCTGGTACTTGAATTGAAGAATTAATAATTTAAAGGCGAACACGGGCGACCGTGTTAGCCTGCGACATTGATTTCTAATTTTTCTCTATTTTGCCCATCTGTTAAGCTATGGGAGCATTTTGGGTACTTCCATTCGAACTAAATGATTTTTTTCTTCTATTTAGAGGATAGCAACGTATGAGTTTCTTGGAGGACGGAGATTTTTCATGAACCGCAGCGATTGAACATCAAAGTTCATCTTTTATGCGTAATGTTTAACTTTTATATCATTTAAATTCTTTTGAATAATATGAGTAGCTAAATCCCCTAATGCTAGGGGTGTCCCTGATTGGGATTTGTAATGACTTTGAATTTCTGATTTTATCAATTCTATGGTTTTTATTATTCAATTTAATCATGCAATGTTTTTATGCTTTCCTGATTGGACCAATTAGGATTGATTTATGGTTAACAACTAGCTGGATCGCAGTTGTTAAGGTTTATGTATGATTATACTATATTAGATATCACCTAGGACTAGAGATACCCTATAGTTACTGATTAACTCTTAATAAAACAAAGGCTTGATTTTATCATAACTCTCTAAGGACTTAGGATTTAGGATGAATGTTCAATGGTTTTCCCACTAAGGACTTAGGGGAAAATAACCTAAAGGGTGGTAATTGGTATATGAACTTGTTGAAGAAATCAGGATTCAAGGTTGTTACAGGGAAAATTACACACAATACCCTAGCATGTTACTCATACTTGTGAAAATCCATAATTTACATTCTGCTTAATTACTGTTAAGTGACAATTTCCAAACAAAAACCCCAAATTTAGTTTTTGTTTAACTGAACCATATATTGAACTCGATATTTCTGTGTAGTCCTTGAGATCAACATTCAGGGAAGTTTCCCTATTATTACAAGACCCAAAATATTACACTTGCTATTTTTTTGATCAAGTTTTTGGCGCTGTTGTCGGGGATTGCTAAATTATAGAGTTCAATTTTAGTTCAATTACAATTTTGTTGCTCTACAACTAAAATTGTATTTTCTGTTATTTTTATATTTTTTCTTATTACTGATTTCATGTCTAACCCTTGTATGCGAGGAAAGCCCTCAACTGAATTTACTTTTTACACAAAAATCAAAAGAATTTTTCATGCAAGGTGCAGACAAGCTCGACTAGTTATACTGGAATCAGAAGGTTCGTCAGATCATTCAGGTTCAGAGTCTGAAAAGGAAAGACCAATGGTTGAAGATCCACCACCACCTGAGAGACTTCATGGGGACTATGGATGAGAAAATGCTCTAACAAGTCGGTTGACTATCGTGAATCCACTGGTAACAGTTGCAAATTTTCAGTTGCATCCTTCAACCATTCGCCAGCTCGAGAATAAATCTTTCACCAGAAAGATAAATGAAGATGCAAATAAAAATTTTCAACGGTTTCTCACTATGAGCACTACTTTGAAAATTGAGGGACACTCTGAAGAGGCAAAGAAATTGAGAATGTTTCCATTCACGCTATCTGAAGATGCTGAAGAGTGGATTTTACTCATTACTGATGGGGAGTATTACTACTTGGGAATAGATGGAGAAAACTTTTCTTGATGAATACTTTCCTGCTTCTTCTTGCATTCGCAAAAGATATGATATTGTGAATTTTAAGCAGAAAGAAGGAGAGTCACTAGGTGATGATTACAAGAGGTTCAAGAGGTTATTGGTAGCTTTTCCTACCCATAGTATGGATCAAACTGAGAAAATGCAGATGTTTGTGAATGGCCTCTGAATGAAGACAAAGCAGCTTATTGTTTAAAGTAGCTTGAGGCTCATCCAACTTTACAACAACCACTAGTTTAAAGAAGATTATTAAAGCCATTGCTGAAAATGATAATCTAGAGCTATATGATAGGGTTGTAAGTAAACCAGAGGGGGTGATTGATCTGAAGTTAAAAGTTAACAAGAAACTAAAAATTGAAGAGGTAATTGTTGCAGAAGTGGAGAAAAAGGTGAAAGCAATGAACATGGGTACTCAACAGGTAGCTCAGGTTCAACAGATACAAAAGGTTGTTTGTGAAATTTGTAGTGGACCACACATTACTGTGCAATGTCTTGCAACTCCACAACAAATTGAGGAGATGAAATTCTTGAAGCAGAATAACCCATATTCTAACATCTATAATCCTGGGTGGAAGAATCATCCTAACTTATTTTGGAAATATCAATAGCAACAAGCTCCTCAGAAGGAAAAGTGGGAGGTGGATATTGAAAAGATGGCTGCCCACACTTCTCAATTTCAAGAAGAGACAAGGAGCAATCACAGAAATAACACAGTTGCAATAAAAAATTTTGAAGTTGAAATGGGACAGATTGCACAACAAGTAGCTTTGCAAGCATAAGGAAATCAGAAAAATCATGAGAATGTTAATGATGTCGCAACAAGGAGTCAGAAAGGTGTTGGAGAAAAAGAGGATGAGGTAAAATTGTATGATAGTATCATAGAAGTGGATCTGGAAGTGAGAGAGCACAAGTAAAAACAAGAATAAGTGGTATCACTTGTGTAGCCAACCAAAGAGAAGATTAAACCAGTGATTAAGTTATTGTATCCTTCTCAAGTGGCAAAGAAGGACACAAAATAGAAAGAGTTTGATAAAATTTTCAAATTGGTTAAAAAGTTGGAGATCAACATACCGTTCTTTGAAGCACTCGAGAAAATGCCCTTATACCAGAAATTCATAAAGGAGGTACTATAAGAAAAGAGACCAACAGAGGATGGACAGATACCCTTTGATGAGAAATTGTGTGCAATCACGCCCGAGAGGAAAATCCCTACCAAACAGAAGAATCCAGGGTCAGTTGCAATATCGTGCACAATAAAAGACAGCAAAATTCAAGAGGGTTCTGATTGATTCTGGTTCTAGTGTGAGCTTAATTCCCTTGTCTATTTTCAAAAAACTTATTATTGAAAAGATAAATGGGATTGTGACAAAATTAAAATTTGCTGATCACACCATCAAGCAGTCATACGGGATAGAGGATGATGAATTGGTGGAAATTGATAATGTTTTCTTTCCCGTTGAAGAGACTCCTATCATTCTTGGTCAACCATTTCTGCTGACTAGTCGGTGCAATTTTGATATTGAGATAGGTAATTTTACATTAAAATTATCTGATGAAGAGATTACCTTGAAAGTGTTAGAGATCAAGAAGTAAGGTGCAGGTGGAAAGAAACAATCTTCAGTTGTAATGATCAAAGTAGAAGGCGAAAGAAAAAATTCAAAATCACTCTCAGAAGAAGTCTCAGGCATAATCTTTCAGGTGGCATCAATAAAAAGTCCCAATTTCAGTCAAGAAGTTAAAAATAGAAAGAAAAAGGAACACCGAGGTGAGAAGATGGATGTTATAAGTGACCTGAAGCACAAAGTGGGTCATAATTTTGATTTGAATAAGTTCTGGGTTGCTGAAAGAACAAGAAATAAGGTGTGGAAGAGGAAGTACTTCCATAAGGGGATGAATCGTCGAGCCATGCGATGTTAAACAATGCACTTCGAGGGAGGCAGTCCACGCTTTTAATAACTTAGTTTTTATTTTTGTGTTTGTTTCTTTTTGTCTGCAGGTAATAAAAAGGGAGCCTTACTGGTGAAAGTTAAGAGGCAGCAATTGGTGTTGCATTTCCCTATGTTAGCCATCTTCCTCGAGCTTGTTCTAAAATATTGGGGTGGATGTTTAGTTCAAGTTTGGGGGGGGGGGGGGGGGGGGGGGGGGAGGTTAGTGATTTTCTTATGGCTTTTGTTTTCAAGTAATTTTTGGTTTTATGCTAATTGCTGTGTAAATCCACGAGTTGAAGTCCTTCCCAAATTTTGATTGAAATTTTTTGTTTTGTTTTGCTCAAGAGCTTGTATTTCATAGAGATTGGGAATAGTATATAGAGACAAAGGGATGATTGTTTAAGGGTAGGAAGTTCATAATAACATGATAGGGATACAAGTTTAACGTGTAGATTTGTACAATAGTGCTCGAATCCTGAGAAGTACTTCTTGAGTAGTTTATCAATACATTTTGGCACAATCTAGATTCACATGCAAGTATGATTGGTTGATAAATAAATAAAGTTAGCACCAAATAATGAAAAGGTGGTAAAAGGAAATTGGCTTTCTAAGTTGGGTAGCCCTCACCTGGTTATTCAGCCCAAATGGGGTTGATCCCAAACGTTGTCCAAAAGGACAATATATAAACTGAAAAGTTTTGAAAATTTCATCTAAAATTAAAAAGGAGCCAAAGCTACTTAATTGGTTCCTGAACAAAAAATTTCTTGTTTAGTCTTATGTATGTGATGATCATAAAAAATTCTCATTGCCTTAATTTGACTGTCTGAATGAAAAAGGAGAAAAATTGGAAAAAGACTTAAGTACAAAGCATAGTTAGAGAGGTATCTGAAGAGGAAGCTCGAGATTTAAGGTTCTTACACAAACTCTTCGCATCATGTGAACATCGGACGTAATTCCTTTTAATCAATTTGAATGGATGCTCACGTATGAGTACCAGGTTGCTTTGATTTTCATAAGTTCTTGTAATGGTCGCTTGAGGTCAAGCAACAATTTAAGTTTCAACGAGTTTGATCAGTAGTATTTGCACATTTATTTATCGTTAATTGAAGTTATCTTTTCCTTTATTTCTGAGTGTTTTTTTTTCATTTTACCGCATTTTATGCTTTGGTTATGTTTAGTGATTTCAGGGTCAGAGGAATAAACAGGATAATTCAGGGCGAAAAAGTGCAAAAAATCATAGTTTCGAAGAAAGTCAAAAGTCCACCTACAGGAAGCCTGACACGGCCACTCGTGTTGCCTGACATGGGTTGTTTTAGGATGGGCGAGTGAAGAAATATGAGAAGTCAAGGGTGAAACACGGGCGGCCGTGTTGCAACCCTGGGACTTGAATTGAAGAATTAATAATTTAAAGGACAACATGGGAGGCCGTGTTGTCCCGCGACGCTGATTTCTAACTTTTTCTCTATTTTGCCCATCTGTTAAGCTGTGGGAGAGTTTTGGGTACTTCCACCCGACCGAAATGATTTTTTTTATATTTAGAGGAGTTTCCACGATGAATTGAGGGAATTTTTGCCAAAGAAAGAATTAGAGAATTGAAGAGAGCAACGTATGATATTCTTGGAGGATGAAGATTTTTCATGAACCACAACGGTTGAAGATCAAAGTTCATCTTTTATCTGTAATGTTTAACTTTTATATCATTGAAATTCTTTTGAATAATATGAGTAGTAAACCCCCTAATGCTAGGGGGTGTCCCTGATTTGGATCTTTAATGACTTTGAATTTATGATTTTATTAATTCCATGGTTCTTATTATTCAATTTAATTGTGCAATGTTTTTATGCTTTCCTGATCGGACTAATTAGGATTGATTTACTGTTAACAACCAGCTGGACCGCGATTGTTAATGTTTTTGTACGATTAGACTATATTAGATATCACCTAGGACTAGAGATACCCTATAGTTACTGATTAACTCTTGATAAAACAAAGGCTTGATTTCATCATAAATCTCTAAGGACTTAGGATTTAGGATGAATGAATGTTCAAAGGTTTTCCCACTAAGGACTTAGGGGAAAATAACCTAAAGGACTAGTAATTAGGAGTATGAACTTTTTGAAGAAATCAGGATTCAAGGTTGTTACAGGGAAAATTACACACCACACTCTAGCATGTTACTCATACTTGTGAAAAACCATAATTTACATTCTGCTTAATGACTGTTAAGTGACAATTTCCAAACTAAAACCCCAAATTTAGATTTTGTTTAATTGAACCATGTATTGAACTCGGTACTTCTGTACAGTCCTTGAGATCGACATTCAAGGAAGTTTCCTATTTATTAGAAGAGGAAAAATAGTACACTTGTGTTGTACCCCAAAATTTTCCCTCTCTTTTCTCAAGACATTTCTCACAAAGATCTTCAATAGCTCAAGTTTGCAGAAGTATTGATTAGGTCAAGCCATCTCCTCAACACTAATGCCTCAAATTAGGGTTTGTATTTTCACAAGGACAATTGAACTTTTAATGCTTCAATTTAATTCCATGGATCATTATGGACCGTCAAGAATGCTTAAATCAAGTTTCTATTCTTGCATCTCAAAATTGATCAGTCAATTGATCAGATGACCTAAAATTAACTATATTAGGTAAAAAGTCAATTGTGGTCAACCTATAGTCAAACTTCAATATTTTAGACAAATATCAATATTTTGAAGTCATTTGTATCAATTTATCAATTTTGGATCATAATTCCCCAAGAAAATTTTTCAAATCACCAAAAGGGCAAAATGGTCAAAATTAGGGTTTTAACTGAGAGTGGTTAATCTTTGAATTTTAACCTAATACATAACTTATTAGTTTGAAACATGATATAAAGGATTCAAATGTATCATTTTGACCTAATTTCATATCTCAATTCACTTCTCAATATCAATTGATTGATAGTTGAAATTTGGCTAACTGATGAAAAAGTCAACTGTACACCAAAAAGTCAAACTTTGATTTTTTGGTCAAGATTGAGTTTCAAAGATCACAATTCATCAAGACATGTAAAAATATGAAGATTTATCATCAATAAATCAAGAAAGTCAAAAGTCTTTAAAAAATTCAAAGTTTTTAAGACTTAGAAAATTTTCTAAGTGTTTTAAGCCATATTTTTTTTATGACTTTATGCTAAATTTTCACCAAGATGCAAGATGATTCAAAGAAAACTTCCTACATTAAAGTTGTAGATATTAATGAGATATACAACTTTGCTTTACTGATCAAGTCCACGAAATTCTTGTATCTTGATTTATAAATTCATAAAGTCATGCACTTTTTATAAAAACACTTAGTGAAAATTTGGCCGAGTTTAGGCAGATTTTTGACCTAACTTCTTGGCCAATTTTCACCAAGCTCCAAGATGATTTTGTCAAAATGGTTAACATGAAAGTTGTAGAGGATTTTCAAGCTTTCCAAAATGTCAAAGAACTCATTGATATCATTCTTGAGGTAGGATAATCGAAGAGATGAAGTTAGGGTTTCAAACTTGAATTACAAGTCAATTTTGTGATGACCACATAATCAAATCTCAAGCCGTGATGCATAAATATTGCTTTGCAGGATTCAAACTTGCTAATCACTCAATAATTAAATCTTTACACAACAGTTTGATCCATTATCCAATTGATTCAAGCATTATCCAAACAAAATTGCCATTTTGGGAAGAAAGTAACCATTCTATTCTTGTAAAGATCACTTTAATCATAATGTCAACTCTCCTTGAGCCCATACGTTGTTGCTTCTGACTCCAAAACATTTCAAAGGAAAGAATTAACATATCTACAACCTGTTAACCACACTATAAGCCCTTGTACTTCACATTGAAACTACACATTTCATGTTTACTTCAAAATCAAGTCACATAGCCATAACATGTGATTCCTGGTTTCTGATCACTACAGCTTTCAAAACATTTCCTGTATAAATAGAGGAGTCATTTGCAACCTAGCATAAGAATACACAAGCCTTCAAACTCCATGAAACACTCCAAAACTTAGAATTGTTCAAAAATCATCATTGTTGTCATTTATGGCCAAGAAACTTGAAACACAAAATCCACTTGTGCGTTTCTTTGCCAAACCTTCAAAAAGCTTCTACACCTTAAATATAACTCAACCAAGCACCTGTTACATTTTTGTAACATCATCTTCTCCATATTCTATAACCAAAAACAAAGGTATGCATCTTGACTTCTCCAGGCCATTTCAGCCACTCCCAACTCAAGCTAAGCATTACTTTAGCCTCCTAGGGACTTAAGGAAGCTAACCTAATCATTGCAGCACCTTGAATCAAGTTCATTTGAAAAACACGAATTCCATTTTTTAAGGTAAGTTTTATGACTATTGAAATCTTCATATAGGCATTGTTAGCTTTCCATTTTCAAAGAAAAAAAATGTAGATATCATAGTTCTGAAGATGACCATGTCCTTAAAATTCATTTATATTGCTTGAGTAGTGAGAATTCTAAGTTTGAAATCTCTGAAAAAGTTAGGTCAGAATTTGGTACCATTAGAAATTCTCATTCATCTTTGATTTATAACTTTAGTTATTTATATTTCTGGAATCGTGATGAAATTTTACACAACTTTCATGTTTACATTTTCCATTTTGGTTGAGAGATGAAGAAGTTACAGGTTTTGAAAATTTTGTGAAACTTTCTGGCGCGAGGAAGAAGATGATACATGCCATGGACTTTGTTTAAAATATAATATGATGGTTTGTTATTAATACATGGATGTATCACCACCCTAATGGTTAAAGCACGCACCTGTTATCTCTAGGACCTGGGTTCGAGCCCCAGCGTACGTTTTGTTCTTTTTCACATATTTTGTTCTTTTTTATTTGAAGCAGGAAGGCGCGCATGGGCCTCTTCTCATTGGGCTTTGTCATTTTAATTCCTCTAACCTCCATGTTCACTTATAACACGCAGCCCAACATTTTTTATTTGTTTCTTTTTTATTCTGATTATAAAAAAAACCACAATGGGCCTAACCTGAATACAAAACTGTTTTTACTCTTAAATCACCCCTTTCACTTTTACACCCCCTGATTTAAGTTCACATTTATTTTATTTCTTTTCTTCATTATTATTATTATTATTATTATTATTATTATTATTATTATTATTATTATTATTATTATTATTATTATTATTATTATTATTATTGTAAATAAAAATGCCAAAATATTTTATATTTATTATTTAGAATATTTAATAATTTCTTTATTTTATTTCTTTTAAAATAAGAAAGACCAAAAATACTTTCTCATCAAATTTAATTTCTTTTCTTAATTAAATAATCCTAGACTTAGGTTTTATTTTAATTTTTTCTTCTAAATAATTTAGAACTTAGGAATTTAATTGATTTTTTTTTCTATTAACTTTAGTTTGTTTAATTAAATCAAAACTCTTTCACAAAAACCCTAAAAATATGTTTCTTAGTTAATTTCATTTCTCTTCTTAAAATTAACTTAGGTTTAGTCTTCATTAAATCAATTTAAATTAAATTAGATCCAATTAACTATTTTCCTTTTAGTTTAATTAAGATAAACCCTTTTATACAAAGAATCCAAACAAAAAGAAATTTCTTTTCCTTGTATATTATCTCACATTCTTGTACATTATTTACTCAAGTTCAATATGGTTTTAATAGTAAATTACGTTTTTAATTGCTTTCATTCTCCATTTGTAAATTTGTATTCCCACCCCCAAATATTGTAATAGCATAGAATTTTACACTTCCGCAATTTATCGCTTTCAATATAAATGCTAGTAATTAGGATTTGTATGGCAAGACATAAAATTAACAAGTAGAAAACCCTAATTCAAAAACAAAAATGCATGAAAACAAATACTTTGCACACTTACACCTCTAGTGTTAACCTCACTTGTTACCTAAAGATAAATAGTCATGTTACGCAAACGTGGGATACTTTAGCAAAAAAAATCAAAAACAAGATCATAGTCCCTCGATGAGCCTTCAAATGTTGCCTTCATAAATGATCTTAGACCCTTACAAAAAATTGCTAAGGTATCCTACAATGTTGCTTTCTATGACTATACGACGACATACGCTTGTCCTTTCACATCCAATGATAGGGCTTCTTATCAATCAATAGTAAGATAGTAATATCTAAAGGAGGAGGAAAAGAGCTAAGACTTTTTGAGTAGGTAGAACGTTCATAGTTGCTTACTCACAACCATTTTCAAAACATCTTTCAAACACATCAACACTTTCAAATGAAATATTTTCAAAAATTCAATACTTTGTATGCATTCTTATAGAGATGAGAATCATTAAAAAGTTCACCTAAACAAAGGAACTTTCAAAAAATACTTCCAAACCAATCACAAATACATTTCAAACAAAGCATTTCAAAGTGATCTAGAAACTAAGAGCCCATAGACAATACGGATGAAAAGGATGCTAACACCTTCCCTTTTCATAACCTACCCCCTGAAATCAAGAAAATTCTCAAAAGGTCTTTCATGTTCTTTTCACCCATTCCTTTATTGGATAAAAGAAAAGTCGGTGGAAACGGTTGCTTTTCGCAACAATTGCGATAAAATGCAAAACTAAAAAGTTTTTTCTTCCACCGTATTACAGAACTGGCGACTCTACTGGGAACATACTTAAAAGTGAGGTTACCTTAGAGACTAGATCACCTTTAAATGCTTTCATTGTTTGACTTGTTTGCTTTACATTTTTGGGTCCTTGTTTGGGTTTTGTATTGATCCTCTACCCGGATCTGAGAACATTATTAGGTAAGTAGAAAAGATTATGGAAATTGTACAGCATAGACCGATATGGTTCAAGCAATAGCTACGTTAGTATGACATATTTGTGGGTACCAGTATCCCTTATGGAAAATTAAGGAGAGTACGGGGTCGTTGTGTGGTGTCATGAAGCACTAACTGACCTTAGAACCTTTTGTTAAACAACTTGGCAATTAGGAAGTAGTGAGATAGACGACTTTGGTGCAGTTCGAAGTTGGTTGATACTCGATACTACGCTCATTGAGATCGGACTTTTGGGATATTTTGGTCGCCAATAAAGAGGTTTGCGCTAAAATAATGCCCAATGAAGAAACATCAATGATATTGAGATCCCCTAGAACCCGTTTACTTTTTAGGACAGGTTGGACCAACTAGGCTTCAAGAGGGTACTTACCTATGAACCTCATGCAAGCCTAAACCTAAGGATTTATTTTCTTTACTTGTATATGTTTACTTGTACACAACATCGTGACATCATACCATGGCATTTTGCAGTAACTATTTCAAGGACTTTTGGGATTTACCTTTGTGTTGTTTTGTAGGACATGGCTTCCATGTGAAGAAATACCATCTGAATCAACCTTGTGAAAGTGCCTCCTAAACTCAAGGAGTTAGTGTCAAGAGTTCCAAATGATTCTACGATTAACAAGAAGTATGGTCGTCTCATTAACTTGGTTATCTCAAACTTTTAAGAAGACATGGTACATGTGCTTTTTCAATTCTTTGATCCTAAACATCATTGTATCACATTTCCTGATTACCAACTAGTGCCCATTATGGAGGAATTTTCTCAACTCTTGGGAGTATCTATTCTTGATCAATTTCCCTTCACCAGTATTGAGAAAGAACCAAGACCTGAGGAGATCTCTTTAGCTTTACATTTGCAACGGTCTGACATCGAGGCAAATTAGGAGAGAAGAAGTGGTATTAAGGGTTTTCTAGCCAAGTTTCTGTTTGAGAAGGCTTAACTTTTTTGGGATGCTTTGGATTTGCAAGCTCTTGAAGAGGTTTTGGCTCTTCTAATATATGGGATGGTACTATTTCCTAACCCGTACCAACTCATAGATGTGAATATGGTCAAAGCTTTTTTATCTCGTAATCCGGTGCCTACCTTACTTGGAGACATTTTGCACTCTCTTCATACTCGTACCATGAAGAGAAGGGGAATTCTTATGTGTTGCACTCCTTTGTTGGCTAGGTGGTTCATTTCTCACCTTCCTCGATATATTTTGAAGAATGAGCAAGGAATGAGATGGCCTAATAGGTTGATGTCACTCTCGCATTCGAATATTCATTGGTGTTCTCGATCTTTGGAGGATGTTATCATTATTGACCATTGCGGGGAATTCCCTAATGTCCATCTCCTTAGAATTAGGGGAGGTATAAATTATAATCCTTGCTTGGCTCTACTACAATTTGGGTATGCTCGGAGGGATGGCCCTCATGATGCGCTTGTCCAACGAATTGTATGAGAACAATGTCCAAGGTTATCATCAAAGATTTGTACGAGCTTAGGGCATGGTGAACAAAGTTGATAACAAGACATTAGGGCATAAGAACTCTATTCCTTTGGAACCTTATCTCAAGTGGGTGCGAGCTCACGCTCAAATCCTTGTGATTCCATATCCTACTGTTGTACCCCAAAATTTTCCCTCCCATATTCTTCAAGTTTTGACAAGAATGATCTTCAAATGGTTCAAGATTACTCAAGAGATTGCACAATCCAAATACCTCATAAGCCAGCCAAAATTAGGGTTTTGGTTCTTTCAAGGAATTTGAGGTTTTCAATGGCTCAATCAAGTCTCATGGGCCCATATACATCCTCAAGCACCTACATGCCAAGTTTCAAGACTCATAGTGTCAATTTGCACAGTCAAAAACTCCATTTGATCCACAGTCAACTGCAGGGGCAAAATGGTCATTTTACAATCAAAATTCAAATTTTTTGGTCAACATCTTATTTTGAGTCCACAATCATCATTTGATCAAGTCTTGATCATGATTCCACAAGAATGGCTCAAAAATCATCAAGGTGCAAAAAGTTACTATTTTTGGACAGTAGAAAAGTCAACTGTATCTTGACCAGAGCATAACTTTTTCATGGTTCATCATAAAAATTCCATACAATGCTCATTTTTAAGGGGATGACATTTCCTACAATCGATCTTCACATTCCAAGTCCAAGAAATTCTCTCACAAAAAGTTATCAATTTCTACATTATAGGTCAATTTCAAAAGTCAACAAAAGTGCACTTTAAGTCAAAGACCATAACTTGATATTGGTAAATCCAAATGACATGGGACCAAAGGCATTGGTTAGAGGACTTCAAGACCTTTCCGAAATGTCCAAGAACATGTTCATATGATCAAAATTAAGCAATATATGCATTGGAGAAGTTGGGAAATTTTTATGAATTTGCAAAAGTCAACTTTGCTCAAAACACCTTGTTTTTGCTAATGGGACTCAAATTTCTTCTTGAAACTTCATCCATGGCCTATGCACGACCCATCAAGCTTAATTGAAGTTATTTTCTTATTTTTTATTAATTAATTGGATTTTTAATCAATATTATTTCATTTAATTAATTTAAATTGTAGGAAAATACAAAGATTTGATTTTTCAATCTTTTTGTGAAGCAAGTATGACCTAAAAAGGCTGGCAATTTCGTGCACCAAGTCAAAGATGCAATATCTCCAAAATTGGAAACTTTTTCCAATCATGAAAATGCAAAAAGATTTGATTTTCAATCAAATATTCAATCATCATTCCATTGTATTTTTGTGCAAGATTCTGACCTAATTCCATTCCTCTATAAATATGCAAGCTAACCCTAATGCCATACACGTGAGAAAGCTGCAGAAAACAGGCCATAGCATATTGCAAAATTCAAAGAAAAGTCAAAATTGATTCTTGTGTTCCAAGCCAATTCAAGGCATTATATTGATTCAAACACGTTGTTGGAAGTGTCAGGAGTGATTTACAATTGAAATCACACGCTAAAGCTCAAAGAATCACTAAGAACAGAACCACGGCCTGCACATTTTATCCATAATCGTAACTCTTAATTCATGAGCATTTAACATGATTTTTTTGATTGTTTTGCATTGCTAGTAATCATATGAAGCTAATGGCATAAGTTAATTGAATTATAGTGTACAGAATCACAAGTTACCATGGACGATTTCTAGGGTTCTTAAGCTGTGAATTTGGGGCTTTGCAATCCAGGAAAAATTAGAACCCTTAAGACCCATGGTTGGAATCGTTGAGCCCAGACGAACACGATGCAACCTTCGCGAAATATTTATGTAGGCTGTAGCTCTATTCGCTATTTTTCGCCACTGTAGTTTGTGGGGGTTAAAAACCCCCGCTATCTAATGTTTATTTTACAGGTTCAAGCGAAGAAGACGAGGATGTGGTGATACATGGTTGGCTAATTTGAAAACACGCGCGCTTATTTTTGTTTTATTACATATTATTTGATTTATCAATATATTAATTGCTGGCTATTATAGAATCAATTGAAACGCGTTGGTTGGAGTGGTTAAGGCAAGCATCCAATGAGCTTTGGGACCTGGGTTCGAATCCCAGGTCCCCCAAAACCTTTATTTCATTTTCTTTCACATAATCATATGCAGGCGTCAAAGTGTGTTCCACCATGTACTTCATCTCTCCAAGCTCCATATGTCCCTAGACTCAAATCCAGTGGTCATCAGTGGAAGACTACCATGCTCCCAATCAATACGTACCATGGACAATCAAAAAAAGTCAAACGGACTGGCAGCTTAATGGGCCATAAATTGCAACAAATACCTCCATATTTGGCCAGCACCCTCCCTTGGTTTATTCTTCTTTTAATTCTTTTTTCTTATTTATTTTACTATTAATAATAATTATAATTATTATTATTTAATTAACTCACAAATTAATTATTTTCATAATAAAATTCAGAAAACTAAAATATTCTTATTATTTATTAATTTCACCCTTAGTTTATTATTTTTGTAAATAAATACTAACAAATTAATTTAGTCTTTTTTAATTAGGTTAATTTCAACATTTTTTGCAATAAATAAAATAAATTAGAATTAGGGTTTTTACTAACTTGTGACTTTTTCTTTATTTATTTCCTTGAGACATTAAAAACTAAAAAATACTTTTTTTAATTAATTAATTAGTTTTAGGGTTAATTTAATTAAATGTCAAATAACAAAAACTTCTTTCTTTCTCAAAAAGGGTCAAAACCCTAAAGACCTTCTCCGATCAAATTCTTATTCGCACATATTATTTTTTGATCATATTTATGTATTTTCTCCGAGGATGTAATGGCGTTAATTAGGACTTTTTATCGCTTTTATTTATTTCTCGCATTTACTTTTCAAGGGTTTGTTTTTGGCGATGTAAATACCCGACGCCTTGTAATAGCGTAGATTTACTTTCCCGCAAACTATTAACTGTTAGATGTATGTTAACTAGGCTATGCATGACAAGACTTCTCTGAAAATAAAATTAATCGAAGCTCACCATAAAATGTGCAAAGATAATTTAACTGAATCCTGACACACTCGCACATGCCACTCCTAGGGTACTCCTCACTTGGTTGCCTCGACGTGGTCATTGAGTGTAGGGTGTTTTAGAGGTCGCCCTCTTGTCTAAAGATCCATGTTGCCTCGTGTTGTACCCCAAAATTTTCCCTCCCATATTCTTCAAGATTTGCCAAGATCATGGTTCAAAATCTCTTAAGGGTTGCACAGTCCAATGGCCTCCTAACACAGTCAAAACTAGGGTTTTGGTTCTTGCAAATAAAATGAGGTTTTCAAGGGTCCAATCAAGTCCCATATGCCTACATATATTTTCAAGCAACCATATGTCAAGTTTCAAGACTCACAGCATCAAGTTGCACAGTCAAAAACCCTAAATGCTCCACAGTCAACTGCAGGGGCAAAATGGTCATTTGACAGTCAAAAGTAAAAATTTTTGGTCAACATCTTATTTTGAAGCCACAAACATCATTTGATCAATTCTTGATCATGATTCTCAAAGCATGGCTCAAAAAGTCTCAAGATGCAAAAGTTTCTATTTTTGGAGAGCTGAAAAGTCAACTGCAAATTGACCAGGGCATAACTTCTTCATGGTTTATCAGAAAAATCAAATCCAAAGCTCATTTTGAATAGAATGACATTTCCTACAACTCATCTTCACACTTCAAGTCCAATAAATGCTCTCAAAATAAGTTATCAATTTCAACATTATAGGTCATTTTCAAAAGTCAACAAAAAGGCACTTTAAGTCAAAGACCATAACTTGAGATTGGTAAATCAAAATGACATGGGACCAAAGACATTGGTTAGAGGACTCCAAGACCTTTCCAAAATGTCCAAGAACATGATCATAGCCTCAAAATTGAGCAAGATATGCATTGGAGAAGTTGGGAAAGTTTTGGGAATTTTGAAAAGTCAACTTTGCACAAAAGGCTTCAAAAATGCTAATGGGCCTCAAATTCTTCCTTGAATCATTACCCAAAGCATATGCACGACCCATTAAGCTCAAAGGGATTTATTTTCTTATTTTTAATTAATTAATTGAATTTTTATTATTATTAATTCATTTAATTAGATTTAAATATGAGAAAAATATCAAATAATGGTTTTAAATCTTTTTTGTGCAGCAAATATGTTCATTATATGCAAGAGATTTCGTGCACCATCTCAAAGGGACAAGATCATCCATAATTGGCAAGATTGGCATGAAAAAAGATTGAAAAAGATATGGAAAAAATCAAATATTGAAATCATAAATGGATGGACTTTGGGCTTGTTTTCTTGACCTAATTTGCTTCATGTACAAAGGCACAACCTAACCTAATGCACATGGACACGAAAAACTGTTCAAAAAGGCATAACCAAATTGCAACTTTTCATCAAAATTTTGGAATCTGAAATCATATTTGCAGGGCATCTCAAAGCATAATAAGTATTCCATTGCGTTGCTGGACCTTCCAGGAATTGATTACAATCAAGAACACTCTTCCACACTCAAAGAATTGGTAGAACAGAATCGCCCTTTTCATGAATATGTCCATAATCGATTTTCAATTTCCATGCATTATTCATATGTTTTAATTGTTGATTTATACTAACAATGATGTTCTGAAGCGAATGGTACCATTTAATTGAACAAACGATGCTTGTATCCAAACATGCCATGGATGAAACCTAGGGTTTCAGAAGCTCCAAATTAGGGGTTCTCACATATGGAAAAATTGGCCCTTAAAACCTATGCCATTGAATTCGTGGCATCAAGACGAAGCAAACTGACTACTCGCGCCCTTTTTATATTACAGCATGTTCTAATCGCTATTTTCCATGGCTGTATTTAGTGGGGGTTTAAAACCCCCGCTACTTGTTTTATATTTTTTCAGGAAGATGAAGAAGAAAGCTAGCGTGTCCTTCTATGGTTGGGGCATTCAAATACTGGCGCGTGATTTTTGTTTGTATCACTAACGCTTGTTTTTCTTATATAATAATCATGCTCCATTATATTAACAAAGAAACGCAATGGCTCAGTTGGTGGATGAGGTGTCTTGCAGGTATAGGGACCTGGGTTCGATTCCCAGGTCCCCCCACTTGTTTCATAATTTTTATCCTAACGTATTCATATGTAGTGTGCTCTCAATGTTCCACCATACGTCCTAGCGCGTGGGCTTGCCAGATGGCATGGTGATTAATCCAAAGGCCTCAGAAGGAACCCCATGATGCACATTAGTCAATGAACGTGCACCCTATCCTAGAAAGTCAAACAGGGCTTGGATTCTGATGGGCCAAAAATACTTCAAAAACCTCCCTTTGGGGCCTGATACCCCCCATGGTTTGCATCATTTTTAATTTTTATTTGATTTTCTTTCTTAATTCTTTTAATTATTTGAAATTATTTTCTTTAATTTCATAAAATAATTTTCTATAAAAAATCAGAAACTAAAATATGTTTAATTAATATTTAATTCACCATTAATTTATTTTTAAATAAACTCTAACCATTAATTTAGTAAATTAGGTTTTAAGACTTTAATCTTTTCTTAATAAATTAAAATAGGTAGAATTAGGGTTTTTGACATTTCTCATCTTTTTTCTTAAATAAATTTCTCTCATTATTATTATCATTAATTACTAAATATTTTTGTAAATACACATGTAAATAATTAATTAGCATAAATTAGGTCAACTTTAATATTTTTCATTAATAATTAAAAATAACTTAGAATTAGGGTTTCTTTTAATTTTAATCTTCTTTATTTCATAAATATAAAAAAAAAACATAAAAAATACTTTATTTTCATTAATTAAATAATAATTAGCTTTAATTTCAATTTAATTTCAAAAGGGTCCAACGCCCTCGAACGTTCAATTTTAATTACTATTGCGCGCATTTATTTTCTTTTCGAATATTATGTAACTGCTCAAGCCATGTAATAGTAATTAGGTCCTTTTTTACTTTCCGCATTTTTATTAAAACGGGTCTTTGTAATTTGGCGATGTATAGACCCGCGCCTTGTAATAGCGTAAGATTTATCTTTCCGCATTTAAATTTCCGCACTTTTAAATTCTAATTGCATGAAAGAATGAATGGCTAATTAAAAACAAGCGTAGCTCACAAGTGCCCTAATCAAAGATAAACTTAACATGAAAACAACACACAAATTCACACACCACTTCTAGGGTACGCCTCACCTGTTGCCTTCGAAACGTGGTCGTCGAGTATAGGACGTTTTAGTAAGTCCTTATGTCCATGATCCAGTTGCCTCGGAAAAGTTGCCTCGAATTAAAAAAGGATCAATGGCATAAGGGTAGCTTCTAAGGTGTCCTGCTGTTGCTCTGGTGACCACAATATCTCTAAACTCGAATTGACCCGAACACCTCCAACGGTGGTGCTACCTACCTCTCAATGGTGGGATGGCACTATCTTAAGGACTTCTACACAGCTTAATTCCTTAGGGTAGGTAGATGACTCATAGATACTTGCTCTATTCAAAAACAAATCAAAAAACTCTTTTTTCACACCGGCACTTTCAAAAAGCTTTCAAAACAATTTTTCAAACACTCTTGAGGACTGATACAAGAGTTATTCCGAAACTTTTAAATGAAACTTTTTCAAACCCACTCACAATTGAAAAGCAAACACTTTTGAAAACACAATGAGCAAGTATCTAAGAGCCCATGGATAACCATGTATAGAAAGGGTGCTAACACCTTCCCTTTCTATAATCTACCTCCCGAACCCGAGAAACATCTCGAAAAGGAATTTTGCTGTGCTTTTGTCCTTTCCTTGTTGGAGAAAATAAAAGACGGTGGCGACTCTTGCTTCCGCGACATTTCGCGAACCAACTTAAAAACAGTCAGTTCTATTTCCACCGATCACAGAACTGGCGACTCTGCTGGGGATTATTCATAAAAGTGAGGTGTACCTTAGGACTAAGATAACTTGTGTTTTCAATTGCTTTGAATTGTTTGCTTTAAATTGTGGGTACTGTCTTGGGAGTTCTATAGGTCCTAACCCGGATCTGGGGGATACCTTCTTAGAGAGTAGCAACAAGGCTGTGAGGGAACTGTGTGGGGTATACTGACATGGTTGAAGCAGTCTGCTACGTTGATGTGGCACTTTGGTGAGTACTAGTAACCCTTGAGTTCAGTCAAGGAGAGTACGGGGCCGCCGCGTGGTGTCGTGAAGCATCAACTGACCTTAGGAACCTTAATTGAACCATCTTGGCCTCTTTAGGGTAGTGAGATACTGACTTTGGTGCAGTCCGAGGTTGGTTGATACTCGATACTACACTCAGTTGAGGGTTGTTTTCTTGGAATATTTCGGTCGCCAGTTCAGTGGCTAAATCGAAACGATGAACAATGAAAGCAATCCAATGATACTGGGACCCTTAGAACCCGGTTACTTCTGATAGGACAGGTTTTGAGCCCACCAACTTCAAGAGGGTAATACCCAGACCCCATGTTGGCCTAAACTCTAAGGGCTATGGTGTGACTTGTGTGCCTTATCATGTTTGCTTCTTGTGAATATTTGTGGTGTGTTTTATCATAGCATCATAACATCATACAGCATCATGTGCATTGACTAACCATTTCAGGGGTTCGAATCTTCATCTTTGTTCTTGTTTTGTAGGACATGGAAACCAGTCGCAGAAAGACAATTCATATCAGCCTTGTAAGGATCCCTCCTCAGCTTAAGGAGCTTATCTCCAGGATTCCCAAGAGCTCTTCTTTCAGTGAGAGGCATGGAAGACTCATCAGCTTGGTCAACACCAACATTGAAGAAGATATGATAAAGGTCCTCTTCCAGTTCTTTGACCCTCTGCACCACTGCTTTACTTTCCTGGATTATCAACTGGTACCTACATTGGAAGAGTTCTCCCGGCTTCTGAAGATCCC
Source organism: Vicia faba (assembly GCA_948472305.1). NCBI lineage: Eukaryota > Viridiplantae > Streptophyta > Magnoliopsida > Fabales > Fabaceae > Vicia > Vicia faba. The sequence continues at coordinate 233,281,009 of OX451739.1, read as the reverse complement.
TATTCTTAGTCAACTACCCTACAACGGCACGGAAAGGGAACCAAAGCTTGAAGAGATCGCTAAAGCCTTACACCTACAACCATCTGACATCAAGGGACACTGGGAAGTTAGAAGTGGTATCAAAGGGTTCTTGGCCAGGTTTCTGTTTGAGAAGGCCCAAGAATGTTGGAACTCCCTTGACCTACAAGCCTTTGAAGAAGTTGTGGCCCTCCTTGTCTATGGACTGGTGTTGTTCCCGAATCCCGATCAGCTTATAGATATCAGTGCTATCCAGATCTTCATGTCCAGGAATCCTATACCTACGTTGCTTGGGGACATCCTTCACTCATGTTACACTCGAACCATGAGAAAAAGAGGTGTTCTTATGTGCTGTACTCCTCTCCTGGGAAGGTGGTTTATTTCGCACCTTCCATAATCAGTTTTGAAGAATGAGCGGGGTCTGAGATGGTCACAACGATTAATGACTCTTACACATGCAGATATACATTGGTGCTCTCGGTCCAGAGAGGATGTCACTATCATTGATCGTTGCGGGGAGTTTCCTAATGTTCCTTTACTTGGAATCAGAGGAGGTATTACTTACAACCCGTGTCTGGCTTAGAGACAGTTTGGTTATGCTCGGAGGGACGGCCCTCATTACATGTTAATTCCTGACATAGTTTTTGACTTCGACAACGATGCCCAAGGACTTCGCCAGAGATTTATCAGAGCTTGGAGGATGCCCAGCAAGATAGACAGCAAGACACTGGGGCATAGGAACTCCATCCCGTTGGAGCCTTATCTCAAGTGGGTACGAGCCCGCTCTCAGAAGTTAGTGATGCCATATCCTCGTGTTCTCCCTGTGATCAAAGAGCCAGTATTGGAAGGAGAGGTGTCCTACACCATTCAACATCCTGATATGCCTACAACCTGGGAAGAAATGCAGAAGAGCTGGATCCAGCTTAAGGAAGAACGGAATTCTCTTGAGTCCAGTCTACATGCTAGTGAGAAGAAGGTCTTGGAGCTCACCCGCCTACTGCATGAGGAGAAGACTCTCAACACTTACATTGCTCCAAAGAGGATGCGTAGTGTCTTCTGGGATTGATTTTCTTTTGTAATATTTTGCCCATGAGGCTTTGATGTACTGAACAATTATTTCTTAATGATAACGTGTGTTCCCTTTTGTCTACAACAAATTTGAACTTTCGAACCCTTGAACGCATGTGATAAACACATATCATGCATCATATGCATAGCAGGTACTCTTATTTTCAGGTTGCTTAATGTTCTTCGCTGTTTATTTCAGCATCATGAACCCTGAATCATCTACTGAGCAGTCCATCAAGGCCCTTCAGGCTCAAAACGCCCAGTTCCAAGAGCTGATCATGAGTCTGGCCCAAGGTCAAGAGGAATTGAAGGCTCTGCTGGTTAAGAAGAAGAAAAAGAAGAGAACGGTACTATTCAACACGGGCCGGAGGTTTGGTAACATACTGCAGAATGAGGTTGATCAAACTGGTTCTTCTGTGGGAAAAGGCAGTCCCCAGGGGGGAAGAGTTCCTAGTCCGGTGGTCTCTGACAACGAGACTGATTTTAATGAGGAGGAGTATCCTCCAGCTGAAGACAAGTATAAGCAGTTGGAAGACCGTCTGAATGCCATGGAAATTCAACAAGTGCCTGGGTTAGATTTCGGAGACTTGGGTCTATCTTCTGGTGTGGTAATCCCACATAAGTTCAAAGCACCATCTTTCGCAAAGTATGACGGGGCGTCCTGCCCTAAGCTACATCTCAGATCTTATGTGCGGAAGATCCAGCCGTATACTGTGGACAAGAACTTGTGGATCCATTTCTTCCAGGAGAGTCTTTCAGGGACTCATCTCGGATGGTTCTATCAGCTGGATGGAACCAAGGTTCGTAACTGGGAGGATTTGGCTACTGCTTTTTACAAGCAGTATCAATATAATTCCGACCTCGCTCCTACACGTACCCAACTCCAGGGTATGTCGCTAGGATCGGGAGAAGGTTTTAAAGAGTATGCGCAGAAGTGGAGACCTGGCTGGCAGGGTGCAACCACCATTAACCGACCGTGAGCTAGTAAACATGTTCTTGGGGACCCTATTTGGGCCGTTCTTCAATCATCTCATCGGTAATTCATCTGCAGGGTTTACAGACCTCATTTTGACTGGGGAAAGGATAGAGGCTAGTTTGAAGTCAGGGAAAATTCAGAAAGGTGCGTCCTCAAGTTCGGAGAAAAAGCCTTTCAAGAAGGAGGCCAGTGCTGTGTATGGGCCTAAGAGGCAAAATAAACCGGAACGCCGCCAAGCCGTCAACGCGGTGGTAATTGCTAAGCCTGATGCCGCTCCTCGGCAACTTAACCAACCAAGGGCTGAGAGACCTAGAAGAGAATTTACTCGGCTTAGCATGACCTTGTCGCAGATCTTGCCTCAACCGCTGTCGACCAATTTGGTAACCGTCAGAGAAGCTCCGAAGGTGGTGAACACAACCTCCCCCAAGTATAATCCAAATGCCCGCTGTGCTTATCACTCTGATAGCCCGGGGAATTCTACTGACGACTGTTGGGCCCTAAGGAATAAGGTGCAAGACCTTATCGATGCGAAGGAAATACAGTTTGAGGCACCTGAAAGGCCCAACGTTGTGACCGCTTCTATGCCCCAGCATGGAGTAAATGCTATTGAAGAAGACTTGTATGCAGTTTCTGTGGATGATGTTGCTACCCCTTTATTGGCTGTTAAAAGGAACCTTTTGCTAGCCGGTTTATTTCCGGGTTGTAGCAAGGGTTGCCTTCTGTGTGCTGTTTCCTCTACTGGTTGTCCGTTGCTGAAATCAAGCATCCAAAGCCTGATGGATAGCAAAGAGATCTTATTCAAGAAGACCTTTGTTCCTATTGCCCCTACCGAAGAAATATCTGTTGTCACCATCTTCAATAATCCTTCTGATCCCCCGAGGAAGCTAGTCAAAATCTTGTCTGTTGCACCTATAACCATTACTGTTCTGGGGCCAATCCCCTACAAGTCTGATAAGGCTGTCCCATGGCACTATGGGGCAGATGTGTATGTACTTGGAGTGAAGCAGGAGTTCAACACCGGTACCAGTATCAACAACATCACTGGTCCCGCTAAAGTTACTCGCAGTGGCAGGCTCTTCTCGCCTGACATTGCGCCACCAGTTATCCGAAGACCTCTTATAATTACGCCTGCAAGTGCGCCTGTTTCCACTTCTGATCCAGTTTCTACCCCTGCTGCCGAGTCATCTAATACTCGGGGCAAAGGGATTGATGATGAGCCTGTCTGGATGGAGGCACCGAAGACCGTTAATGTTGAAGCCTCCCAGCAAGAGATGGAGGAAATCCTTAAGATCATTAAGAAGAGCGATTTCAACATCGTTGAACAGCTGGGGCATACCCCCTCCAAGATCTCGATGCTATCATTATTGTTGTGCTCAGAGGCCCACGCCAAGGCCCTGATCTCATTTCTGAAGACGGCTCATGTGCCACAGGAGACATCTGCGGATCAATTTACTGACTGTGTGGCTAATTTGACCGCTGACAATGGTTTGGGTTTCTCGGATACTGATCTGACCGCCAAGGGAAAAAACCATAATGATGCCCTGCATGTCTCCATTGAATGCAGGGGCACTACTCTCGCACACGTGTTGGTGGACACCGGTTCTTCCCTGAATGTATTGCCCAAGAAGGCCTTAGACCGGTTGGATTATGAGGGCCTGGAGTTGAAGCCTAGTAACATCGTGGTCCGAGCCTTTGACGGATCGAAGAGGATGGTTCATGGAGAGGTAGATATTCCGATTCGGGTTGGCTCTCAAGTCTTTGATTCAACGTTCTATGTGATGGACATTCACCCATCTTATTCCTGTTTGCTGGGTCGACCTTGGATTCACAAAGCTGGGGCTGTGACCTCCACTCTACACCAGAAGCTCAAATACCCTGTCAGAGGGAAGATTGTTACTGTGCAGGGGGAGGAAGAATACATGGTTAGTCATCTGAACTCGTTCCGGTATATAGAGATGGACGGGGAGTTTATTGAAACCCCTTTCAAAATTTTGAAGAGGTACCTCCGACATTGGCGTCGGCTGAGACGGTGATTGAAGAAGACTTTCCTTTGAAGATGGCCTCCTTAAAGGACGCCCGGGCTGTAATTGAGAAAGGTGAATGTGCTAGCTGGGGCAGGCTCCCTGATTTACTCCTAAGACTGACAAGTTTGGGCTGGGTTTTACTGCAGAGGCTCAGAGGGTTGTGCGCAAAGTGAGGATCGGAAGACCTCTCGTGTTCATCACCAACCCGGGAATGAATGCCATTGAAGGCGATGCGGAAGAATCAGAGTTTGATAGCTGGATCTACCCGACGGCTGACGGTGGACTGAGCAATTGGACTGTAAAAGACTACATACCTGTTACTTTTGTCACGCAGTAATGAATTCCTTTGTTTTTATTTGTAATGAACAATAAATTGAAACTTTATGGCCTGGTGTCTTACCCGGGGCACCGTTGGCTTCATTTGTGAGGGCATTACTTGTCATTTCCATATATCATGAATAAAGACATTGGACGTTTTTTTTCGCATTTCAAATCTTGTGCTCCCATTCTTTCTTTCTTTCTTTATATTGCAAAACAGCTGTATTTACACACACTCACTCATACAGGATTCAATCCACTCTGGATCTCACTGGTAACGAATCTGCTACTGCCAGTTATGACTTCGAAAATATGATCAACTTAGCCGAAGACGAAGGTGAGGATGATTGCGAAGTGCCTGGTGAACTTGCAAGACTGCTACTCCAGGAAGAGAGGGCCATTCAACCACATGAAGAGCCAGTGGAAACGGTAAATCTGGGTACTGAGGCAGACAGAAGGGAAGTCAAGATTGGTGCTAATCTAGAGCTCAGTGTGAAACAACGGTTGGTTCAGATGTTGCATGATTATGTGGAAATCTTCGCCTGGTCCTACGAAGACATGCCTGGGTTGGATACTGACATTGTGGCCCATCATCTGCCTACCAAGGAAGATTGTCCACCGGTTAAACAAAAGGTCCGCCGTATGCGTCCAGAGATGTCCGAGAAGATCAAAGCCGAGGTTATGAAGCAATTTGATGCCGGTTTTCTTGCAGTAACTTCTTACCCTCAGTGGGTTGCCAACGTGGTTCCAGTGCCAAAGAAAGATGGTAAAGCCAGAATGTGTGTCGATTATAGGGATTTGAATAGGGCGAGCCCCAAGGATGACTTCCCCTACCTCACATCGACGTTCTGGTTGACAATACTACTTAGCACAAGGTGTTCTCCTTCATGGACGGATTTTCAGGTTATAATCAGATCAAGATGGCTCCTGAATATATGGAAAAGACTACCTTTGTTACTCAGTGGGGCACCTTCTGCTACAAGGTCATGCCATTCGGGTTGAAAAATGTTGGGGCAACATACCAACGTGCCATGGTTGCTTTATTTCATGACATGATCCATCATGAGATTGAAGTGTACGTCGATGATATGATTGCAAGGTCCCAAACTGAGGAGGAACACCTTGACCATCTACAGAAGCTGTTTGACCGTCTGAAGTTGTACAAGCTGAGGTTGAACCCAAATAAGTGCACATTCGGGGTAAGATCTGGAAAGTTTCTAGGCTTCGTCGTAAGTGACAAGGGTATTCAAGTGGACCCTGCCAAAGTTAAAGCCATACAAGAGATGCCAGTTCCCAAGACAGAGAAAGAAGTCAGAGGCTTTCTAGGACGTCTGAATTACATTGCCCGATTCATCTCGCATCTAACAGCTACCTGTGAACCAATCTTCAAGCTGCTGAAGAAAGATCAGGTAGTACGTTGGAATGATGAATGTCAGGCTGCTTTTGACAGAATCAAGGAGTATCTCCAAGAACCACCCATTCTTATGCCACCGGTTGAAGGGAGACCTCTAATACTATACCTGACAGTACTTGACAACTCAATGGGGTGTGTGCTGGGGCAGCATGACGAGTCTGGCCGAAAAGAGCACGCCATTTATTACCTTAGCAAAAAGTTTACCGACTGTGAGACCCGATACTCACTGCTCGAGAAAACTTGCTACGCTTTGGTATGGGCTGCTCGTCGGCTGAGACAGTATATGTTGACTCACACTACTCTGTTGATTTCGAAAATGGATCCAATAAAGTACATATTCGAAAAACCTGCTCTGTCTGGGAGAATAGCAAGATGGAAGATGATCTTGAAAGAATACGACATCCAGTATACGACTCAGAAAGCTATCAAAGGAAGTGTATTGGCAGACCACTTGGCACACCAGGCGGTAGACGACTACCAGTCAATGAACTTCGAGTTTCCAGACGAGAGCATCAAGATAGTGACTGATTGTGAAGTACCTGGACCGGATGAAGGACCTGAGGAAGGATCCCGATGGTCTATGCACTTTGACGGAGCCTCCAACTCTTTGGGTAACGGTATCGGTGCTGTGATCATATCCCCTCAGGGCACTCATACTCCACTCACTGCCCGGCTATGTTTCAACTGCACCAACAACATGGCGGAGTATGAGGCATGCATCATGGGTCTCCAAGCTGCGATCGACTTAAGGATCAAGTTTCTGAGTGTCTTCGGAGATTCCGCTCTCGTGATCAATCAGATCAAAGGCGAGTGGGATACGAAACATCTGAATCTTATTCCTTATAAAGAGTGTGTGTTGACATTGAACCCCCATTTCACAGAGATAACTTTTGAACACTTCCCGAGAGAGGAGATTCAGTTGGCGTACGCGTTAGCTACGATGTCTTCTATGTTCAAAGTCAAGTGGGACAATGAGGCTCCCCGGATCATCATCTGGAAACTGGACGAACCTGCATATTGTTGTGATCTTGAGGCTGAGACAGTAACTGAAAAACCCTGGTATCATGAGGTGAAGAGGTACTTGGAAGCTCAAGAATACCCTGAAGGTGCATCCATCAATGACAAAAAGTTCCTGAGAAGGTTCGCAGCGAAGTTCTTCCTCAGCAACAAAATTCTGTACAAGCGAAACCATGATTCAACTTTACTGCGTTGTGTGGATAAGACTGAAGCAGAAAGAATCATGGCAGAGCTGCATGAAGGTACCTTCGGAACGCATTCCAGTGGACACACTATTGTAAAGAAGATCCTTCGGGCAGGATATTTCTGGTCCACAATGGAAGCCGACTGTTACCAACACTCTCGGACATGTTATAAGTGCCAGATATACGCTGGTAAGGTGCACGTTCCTCCAGTTCCTCTGAATGTCTTGACTGCACCTTGGCCTTTTGCAATGTGGGGCATTGATATGATCGGAGAGATTAAACCTACAGCATCCAACGAGCATCGCTTCATCCTAGTAGCAATCGATTACTTCACGAAGTGGGTTGAAGCAGCTTCCTACGCCACTGTAACCAAGAATGTCGTGGCACGGTTCATTCGGCATAACCTGATCTGTCGATACGGCGTCCCAGAAAGGATCATTACGGACAATGGTACTAATCTTAATAACAATATGATCACTGAGCTCTGCGAGCAATTCAAGATACAGCACCACAACTCTTCTCCTTACCGGCCGAAGATGAATGGGGCTGTCGAAGCAGCTAATAAGAATATTAAAAAGATTGTGCAGAAGATGACAGTGACCTATAAATATTGGAACAAGATGTTACCATTCACTCTTCATGGGTACCGTACCTCAGCAAGAACGTCAATCGGGGCAACTCCTTTTTCCTTGGTCTATGGCATGGAGGCAGTCTTGCCGATTGAAGTCCAGATACCCTCTCTCCGGATAATGAAGGATGCAGATCTGAGCGAAGATGACTGGATCCAGACTCGACTTGACCAATTAAACCTAATTGACGAAAAGAGACTCGCTGCTATTTGTCATGGTCAAACGTACCAAAAACGGATGATCAGGGCATTTAACAAAAAAGTCAGACCACAAGAGTATCAAGTTGGAGACCTGGTAATCAAGCGCATCATTCTTCCTCAAAGTGATCCCAGGGGCAAATGGACCCCTACGTACGAAGGGCCGTTTGTGGTTAAACATGTGTTCTCAAGAGGAGCCATGATCCTAACCACCATGGACGGTGACGACCTTCCTCACCCCGCCAATGCAGACATAGTGAAAAGATACTACGCATGACAAAAGACCCGCTAGGTTGACATACCTAGGCAAAAATTAGGGCTTCCCGGCGAACCAAAAGGGTTCTTGAAAAAATGAGGGATGAAATGAAAAAAATCTGTACACCCGGCAAGTCGAAAACCTGAAAAGGCGGCTTGGGCAAAAATGGGTATCACGGTGGACTGAAAACCCGAAAGGGCGGTCCAGGCAAAAGTTATGGATTAAAGCGTAATACTATGTCTCATTGGATCATCTTGCATCCAGAATCCGGTATCAGACATCAAGTTCAGACGACATAGATCGATCAGCTTCATCTTCAACCGAGCAGCAAAGTGATGAGACGCTCGAATATATAAAGGCGATAGCAGAGTTGGAACCCAGTGGGATTATTCTTTTCACACAGCTGTTTTGTTTTCTTTGTACAAATTGTATAAACTCTGTTGTTCGGCGGTGTTCTCTTACTAGGACGTCAGCCTCTTGTACATAAACGCCTATTTACAGGCAAATTCAAAAAAACCAATACAAATTCACTTTTCAGATCAATTGCCAATTGTTTTTCCTTTTCCGTTTTTTTTTGCGAAGAACGTCCAATGTTCAGTTTTTGATATATGCATTTGACACTAATTGCTAACTCATAAATATTTGCATACGAAACAAAGGATTAATTACAGGTAACATCAGAAACAGGGGCAATGATGAGTTGTCTAAGCGATCTAATTGCTCTGTCCACCAAGGTACCAAGGTATGTTCGGCTGAAGAATGTAACCCAGATACCTTCATTCCCCAGTGAGGTCACCAAGATTCAACATTACTCCCCAAGCAGTTGGTCTCCCAATCAGCCCTGGACAAGGCACAGTATCTCCAGCAAGTCAGCAATTTACTCCCCAAGCAGAGTTAATATACTGTCAGCCTTAAGGAAATTGGATTATCCCCCGTAGATCTCAACATTCCCCAGCGGAGTATACAGGCGTTCCTAAGCAAGCATCCCCTGCAATCTTGATCTAAGATTGTTCCCCGGCGGTATACCAAACGTTTAATGGAGCCACTCCCCAGTCCAAAAGCTTCCCCAGGAGAGTTCAATCAATAACCCCAGCAGGTCTTGAAGCTTATCCCTAGTAGATTCTGGAAGCTTACCCCCGCAGAGCACGAACGCGTCTCCTGGACTTTAGTCAAAGGTTATTTCCCTACCAGGATATAACTGGGTTATCCTTAGCCATTTGCCACGGAAAGATCATCCCTGGCAAAGTCTTCCTATCCCCAGCGGAGTTCATCAAATTTCCCAACATAACTCAACAATGGTATCCCCAGCGGAGTTATCATCAACCTCAACAAAGAACCTCTCTTTCCCCACAGAGTTCACTCCCCGCAGAGTAATCTATTCGCCAAGTTTATTCCCCAACGGAGTCATCTTCTCCTATCGATATTCTTGCAACCATCACTCCCAGCGGAAACAAAGAACACTATTCTTCAACATCAGCCCAGGATTTAACTTCCCGGCACTTGTCAAGGATTTATTTTCCTAGACGAAAAACACATACATTCATCACATCTTCATACATTATAGCATGCACATACGCATCATGAACCTACAATTTCCTTTATTTCGAGAACATCACGCGTGTCATACATCATGACATCGCATACAACTAACGTTTTGTCTTTTCAGGACAAAAGATCAGTACAAAGATAATTACTATCAACTGTCGCAATTCCAGATTCGATACCTGTAGCTAGCCAGGGCATATCTGTGAGCGACTATTTCCGGACTCGATTCCTGTAACCAGCCAGGGTACGTCTGAAGAGTTTGAGGATCCGATTCCTGTATCCAGCCAGGGTGTATCTGTTGACGACTACAATTCCGGACTCGATTCCTGTAACCAGCCAGGGTACGTCTGAAGAGTTTGAAGATATGATTCCTGTATCTTGCCAGGGTGTATCTGTTGACGACTATTTCCAAGATTCGATTCCTGTATCTAGCCAGGGTACGTCTGAAGAGTTTGATGATCCGATTCCTGTATCCAGCCAGGGTGTATCTGTTGACGACTAATTCCGGACTCGATTCCTGTAACCAGCCAGGGTACGTCCGAAGAGTTTTAGGAACCGATTCCTGTATCCAGCCAGGGTGTATCTGTTGACGACTAATTCCGGACTCGATTCCTGTAACCAGCCAGGGTACGTCTGAAGAGTTTGAAGATCTGATTCCTGTATCCAGCCAGGGTGTATCTGTTGACGACTAATTCCGGACTCGATTCCTGTAACCAGCCAGGGTACGTCTGAAGAGTTTGAAGATCCGATTCCTGTATCTTGACAGGGTGTATCTGTTGACGACTATTTCCAAGATTCGATTCCTGTATCTAGCCAGGGCACATCTGTGAGTAACTGATTGTAGACTCGATACCTGTATCCGGCCAGGGCACATCTACATGAAGGGTTTAAAGATTCGATTCCTGTATCCATCCAGGGCACATCTACACAAAGAGTTTGAAGATCAACTCCTGTAACAGGCGGGGTAATTATTTTCTTTCTCAAGTACGCAAGTTCTTGCTAAGGAATCTCTTACGCGATCGACACCTAGATGGCATCTATAAGCCCATCTCCACAACTACCACTACAGTCTCCAAAGGGCATCCATAAGCCCATTCCCGACAAGGTTCTGTCACAGTTCCAGATGGCATGTATAAGTCCATCCTCCTATCCATCAGTCTCCAAATGGCATCTGTAAGCCCATTCCCGCTATCACACTGCTGATACTCTACTATGTGAGTGCAAATTTCTGAGCACTCTAGTGTTCAATCATCTTCCACCTTCGGATTACGAAAGGCGCGCCAGCCAATGTAAATCCTCAGGTCTAAGAAGATTGAACAGGGGCAACTGTTGTACCCCAAAATTTGCCCTCCCATATTCTTCAAGATTTGCCAAGATCATGGTTCAAAATCTCTCAAGGGTTGCACAGTCCAATTGCCTCCTAACACAGTCAAAACTAGGGTTTTGGTTCTTGCAAAGAAAATGAGGTTTTCAAGGGTCCAATCAAGTCCCATATGCCTACATATATTTTCAAGCAACCATATGTCAAGTTTCAAGACTCACAGCATCAAGTTGCACAGTCAAAAACCCTAAATGCTCCACAGTCAACTGCAGGGGCAAAATGGTCATTTGACAGTCAAAAGTCAAAAATTTTGGTCAACATCTTATTTTGAAGCCACAAACATCATTTGATCAATTCTTGATCATGATTCTCAAAGCATGGCTCAAAAAGTCTCAAAATGCAAAAGTTTCTATTTTTGGACAGCTGAAAAGTCAACTGCAAATTGACCAGGGCATAACTTCTTCATGGTTTATCAGAAAAATCCCATCCAAAGCTCATTTTGAATAGAATGACATTTCCTACAACTCATCTTCACACTTCAAGTCCAATAAATGCTCTCAAAAAAAGTTATCAATTTCAACATTATAGGTCATTTTCAAAAGTCAACAAAAAGGCACTTTAAGTCAAAAACCATAACTTGAGATTGGTAAATCAAAATGACATGGGACCAAATACATTGGTTAGAGGACTCCAAGACCTTTCCAAAATGTCCAAGAACATGATCATAGCCTCAAAATTGATCAAGATATGCATTGGAGAAGTTGGGAAAGTTTTGGGAATTTTGAAAAGTCAACTTTGCACAAAAGGCTTCAAAAATGCTAATGGGCCTCAAATTCTTCCTTGAATCATTACCCAAAGCATATGCACGACCCATTAAGCTCAAAGGGATTTATTTTCTTATTTTTAATTAATTAATTGAATTTTTATTATTATTAATTCATTTAATTAGATTTAAATATGAGAAAAATATCAAATAATGGTTTTAAATCTTTTTTGTGCAGCAAATATGTTCATTATATGCAAGAGATTTCGTGCACCATCTCAAGGGGACAAGATCATCCATAACTGGCAAGATTGGCATGAAAAAAGATTGAAAAAGATATGGAAAAAATCAAATATTGAAATCATAAATGGATGGACTTTGGGCTTGTTTTCTTGACCTAATTTGCTTCATGTACAAAGGCACAACCTAACCTAATGCACATGGACACGAAAAACTGTTCAAAAAGGCATAACCAAATTGCAACTTTTCATCAAAATTTTGGAATCTGAAATCATATTTGCAGGGCATCTCAAAGCATAATAAGTATTCCATTGCATTGCTGGACCTTCCAGGAATTGATTACAATCAAGAACACTCTTCCACACTCAAAGAATTGGTAGAACAGAATCGCCCTTTTCATGAATATGTCCATAATCGATTTTCAATTTCCATGCATTATTCATATGTTTTAATTGTTGATTTATACTAACAATGATGTTCTGAAGCGAATGGTACCATTTAATTGAACAAACGATGCTTGTATCCAAACATGCCATGGATGAAACCTAGGGTTTCAGAAGCTCCAAATTAGGGGTTCTCACATATGGAAAAATTGGCCCTTAAAACCTATGCCATTGAATTCGTGGCATCAAGACGAAGCAAACTGACTACTCGCGCCCTTTTTATATTACAGCATGTTCTAATCGCTATTTTCCATGGCTGTATTTAGTGGGGGTTTAAAACCCCCGCTACTTGTTTTATATTTTTTCAGGAAGATGAAGAAGAAAGCTAGCGTGTCCTTCTATGGTTGGGGCATTCAAATACTGGCGCGTGATTTTTGTTTGTATCACTAACGCTTGTTTTTCTTATATAATAATCATGCCTCATTATATTAACAAAGAAACGCAATGGCTCAGTTGGTGGATGAGGTGTCTTGCAGGTATAGGGACCTGGGTTCGATTCCCAGGTCCCCCCACTTGTTTCATAATTTTTATCCTAACGTATTCATATGCAGTGTGCTCTCAATGTTCCACCATACGTCCTAGCGCGTGGGCTTGCCAGATGGCATGGTGATTAGTCTAAAGGCCTCAGAAGGAACCCCATGATGCACATTAGTCAATGAACGTGCACCCTATCTTAGAAAGTCAAACAGGGTTTGGATTCTGATGGGCCAAAAATACTTCAAAAACCTCCCTTTGGGGCCTGATACCCCCCATGGTTTGCATCATTTTTAATTTTTATTTGATTTTCTTTCTTAATTCTTTTAATTATTTGTAATTATTTTCTTTAATTTCATAAAATAATTTTCTATAAAAAATCAGGAACTAAAATATGTTTAATTAATATTTAATTCACCATTAATTTATTTTGTAAATAAACTCTAACCATTAATTTAGTAAATTAGGTTTTAAGACTTTAATCTTTTCTTAATAAATTAAAATAGGTAGAATTAGGGTTTTTGACATTTCTCATCTTTTTTCTTAAATAAATTTCTCTCATTATTATTATTATTAATTACTAAATATTTTTGTAAATACACATGTAAATAATTAATTAGCATAAATTAGGTCAACTTTAATATTTTTCATTAATAATTAAAAATAACTTAGAATTAGGGTTTCTTTTAATTTTAATCTTTATTTCATAAATATAAAAAAAAAACATAAAAAATACTTTATTTTCATTAATTAAATAATAATTAGCTTTAATTTCAATTTAATTTCAAAAGGGTCCAACGCCCTCGAACGTTCAATTTTAATTGCTATTGCGCGCATTTATTTTCTTTTCGAATATTATGTAACTGCTCAAGCCATGTAATAGTAATTAGGTCCTTTTTTACTTTCCGCATTTTTATTAAAACGGGTCTTTGTAATTTGGTGATGTATAGACCCGCGCCTTGTAATAGCGTAGGATTTATCTTTCCGCATTTAAATTTCCGCACTTTTAAATTCTAATTGCATGAAAGAATGAATGGCTAATTAAAAACAAGCGTAGCTCACAAGTGCCCTGATCAAAGATAAACTTAACATGAAAACAACACACAAATTCACACACCACTTCTAGGGTACGCCTCACCTGTTGCCTTCGAAACGTGGTCGTCGAGTATAGGACGTTTTATTAAGTCCTTATGTCCATGATCCAGTTGCCTCGGAAAAGTTGCCTCGAATTAAAAAAGGATCAATGGCATAAGGGTAGCTTCTAAGGTGTCCTACTGTTGCTCTGGTGACCATAATATCTCTAAACTCGAATTGACCCGAACACCTCCAACGGTGGTGCTACCTACCTCTCAATGGTGGGATGGCACTATCTTAAGGACTTCTACACAGCTTAATTCCTTAGGATAGGTAGATGACTCATAGATACTTGCTCTATTAAAAAACAAATCAAAAAACTCTTTTTTCACACCGGCACTTTCAAAAAGCTTTCAAAACAATTTTTCAAACACTCTTGAGGACTGATACAAGAGTTATTCCGAAACTTTTAAATGAAACTTTTTCAAACCCACTCACAATTGAAAAGCAAACACTTTTGAAAACACAATGAGCAAGTATCTAAGAGCCCATGGATAACCATGGATAGAAAGGGTGCTAACACCTTCCCTTTCTATAATCTACCTCCCGAACCCGAGAAACATCTCGAAAAGGAATTTTGCTGTGCTTTTGTCCTTTCCTTGTTGGAGAAAATAAAAGACAGTGGCGACTCTTGCTTCCGCGACATTTTGTGAACCAGCTTAAAAACAGTCAGTTCTATTTCCACTGATCACACCTCGAAAAGGTTGCCTCGGATAAAAAGGATCTAGGACATTAGGGTTACCGCTAAGGAGTCCTACTATTGCTTTAGTGACCACATGTCCCTATAATCGAATTGACCCGAAACTCCAACGACAGTGCTACCTACTTCTCAATAGTGGGATAGTACTGTCTAAAGGACATTTACACAACTTAATTTCTTTTGAGTAGGTAGAGGTTCTCAGGTACTTTCTCTTTCAAAACAAAATAACTTTTTGCACTTACACTTTTTCAAACAAAAGTTTTCAAACAAACACTTCATACACTCTTGAGGACAGATACAAGAGTTAAGACAAAGTTTTCAAACAAACTTTTTCAAAACCCACAAACACAAGAAAAGCAAAACATTTTTGAAAACATAGTGAGCAAGTACCTATGAGCCTGTGGATAACCACAGATGGAAAGGGTGCTAACACCTTCCCTTTCTATAATCTACCTCCCGAACCGAGAAACATCTCGAAAAGGAATTTTGCTGTGCTTTTGTCCTTTCCTTGTTGGAGAAAATAAAAGACGGTGGCGAATCTTGCTTACCGCGACATTTCGCGAACCAGAATTCCAAAACAGTCAGTTCTATTTCCACCGATCACACCTACCATCTTAACTATCATTGTGGAGCCTATTGTCGAAGGAGATGTTCCCTACACCATTTTCATCCCGACATGTCGAATACTCTCGAGGATTTGCAAAGATCATGGATTCAACTCAAAGGGGAGTGGGACACCTTTGAAACCCAATTCTACATAAGCGAGAAGAAGGTTTTGGAGTTCACGAGACAGCTGCATGAAGAGCGAAGTTTGAACGCCTACATTACACCAAAGAGGATGCACTCATGGGAAACTTGAGCCCTTCTTTTAGGAGTTTATTGTGTATTATTTTTGCTTCTCCCATTGTAAGCCTAAGAGGCATTTTTGTAAAACGTTTGAAACTATTAATACAATTAATGTTTGTTCTTTCTTTGTTTAAACAAATTAAAATCTTAAAGGTCCTTGAAAACATTTGCATTCACATTACAAGCATCATAACATAAGCAATTTTTCCGACACATGTTTCCTCATCTTTCTACTGTTTATTTCAGTAAGATGGATCTTGAGCAAATTGTGAAGGACTTGCAGATACAAAATTATTAATTTCAAGAAACCTTGTTCAACCTGGCCAAAGGGCAGCAAGAACTGATGTCACTTCTGGTTGCAAAGAAGAAGACCAAGGAAAATGCTTTGATCAACATGGGAAATAGATTCAAGGGCCCGGTTCGACAAGTTCAAGTGGTAGAAGACTCCTCCGAGGAAGATGAGAATCAGGATGAAGACGCAAGGAGCACCCGTGTTGGGGGTGGTAACAATCCAATCTCTGAGGATGAGGACTATTTTGATGAACAATATCCACTGGCTGAAGACAAGTATAAGCAACTGGAGGACAGATTGAAGGCTATGGAAGTTCAAGCTGGGCCTGGCCTAGATTTTGGTGATATGGGTTTGATTCCTGAGGTGGAAATCCCCCACAAATTCAAGATTCCAGTTTTTTCCAAGTACGATGGTGTTTCGTGCCTGAAGCATCACTTGAGATCTTATGTCCGTAAAATTCAACTGCATACCACTGATAAGAAGTTATGGGTGAACTTCTTTCAAGAGAGTCTGTATGGGACTCAATTGGAGTGGTTTTACCAGTTAGAGGGTTCCAACATCCATACTTGGGAAGACTTGGCCACCTCCTTCTATCGTCAATATCAATACAATACCAATTTGGCGCCAACTAGAGTGCAGTTGCAAGGAATGACCATGGGTTCCAATGAAGGTTTCAAAGAATATGCGCAAACATGGAGAGACCTGGCTGGCAGGGTGCAACCACCATTGAATGACAGGGAGTTGGTAGATATGTTAATGGGAACATTGACTGGGCCATTTTTCAACATACTGATTGGGAGCTCATCATATGGGTTCACTGAGTTAATCTTGGCTGGTGAAAGGGTCGAGAGCGGTATTAAAAGTGGAAAGATTCCCACGACCTCTTCCTCTATATCAAATACTATGAAGAAACCTTTTACCGGTAAAAAAGAAACTAATTTCATGTACGGGTCAAGGGTTCATATCAAGAAGGACCATCGTCAATCTCTAAATGCAGTTCTAATCTCCAATCTGACCTCTACTCAAAGACCATAACAACAAGCTAACTACCAAAGACCTGATATTCTAAGAAGACAATGTACAAGGATTAACATGTCACTATCTCAAGCCCTACAACACCTGTTGAAGGATAATTTGGTAACATTGCATGATCCTCCTTCAAATCCCAATGTTTCATCTCCAAAGTACAATCTGAATGCCAAATGTGTTTACCACTCCAATAGTCCCGGACATGACACTGATCACTATTGGGCATTAAAATGAAAGATTCAAGACCTCATTGACAATAATACCATTAAATTTGATCCTCCTCCAACTCCTAATGTAATCATCGCACCTATGCAAAATCATGGCAAAGGTTTAAACTCTATTGAAGATACTGCCTTTGTTTCCTCAATTAATGACTTTACCACTCCACTGAAGTTTGTCAAAAACAATTTGTTGAAAATGGGGTTTTCCCTGGTTTCCTTGAAGATTGTTGTTACTGTGTTGTTCAAATCAATGGTTGTGAATGGTTGAAAAGAGGTGCCCAACACCCAATGGATAGCCATGAGATCCTATTTAAAAGAACTCCATTCGTAAAAAGTTTGACTCAAGAAGTTAAAGACATATCCATCATCACTATCTCTAACAAACCTGTTAGGATCACCTCAAAAGGTCCTATTAGGATTACCAATGAACCGAATATAGCTCCATTGATAATTACCACAACAGGGTCAGTCCCTTATTCTTCCAATAAGGTGGTACCTTGGAATTATGGCGCTGAAGTATACTACCATGATATTAGACAAGACTCCTGGATTGATGAAGACAAGACTGCTGACATCACCAACATTGTTGGCTCTAGCAAGGTGACTAGGACAGGGAGAATCTTCTCTCCTGATATTTCACCTCCAACCACCACAACTACACATGTTCGCATCACTGTTGACAAACCTAGTACTGATGCTAGGGGCAAAGAAAAGATGGTTGAGCCTGCCAGGGTGGAGGCGCCTGCCAAAGACATTATTACTGAGGAACCCTCTACTCAAGAGATGGAGGACATTTTAAAGATTATAAGGAAAAGTAATTATAAGATAGTAGAGCAGTTGGGGCAAGCCCCCTCTAATATTTATATTCTATCTTTATTACTTTGCTTTTATGCGCATGCTCAAGCATTAATACAATTTCTGAAGAAAGCTCATGTTCCTCAAGAGACTACAACCGATCAGTTTGAAAATTGTGTAGCGAGCTTGACTTCCGATAATGGGTTGAGATTTTTGGATGCTGATTTAACTCCAGCCGGAAGAAATCATAATAAAGCTATGCATGTCTCCATTGAATGCAAAGGGACCACTCTATCCCATGTATTGGTTGATATTGTGTCCTCTCTGAACGTCTTGCCCAAATGTGCCCTAGATTGGTTGGATTGTGAAGGTTATATACTGAAGCCAAGTGACATTGTGGTAAGGGAATTCGAAGGATAAAAAAGGATGGTCCATGGGGAAGTTGATCTCCCCATCAAAGTTGGGTCTCAAATTTTCAATTCAACTTTCTTTGTGATGGATATCCATCCTGCCTACTCTTGCCTACTTGGGAGCCCCTAGATACATGGGGCAGGAGCAGTGACTTCCACGCTTCATCAAAAGTTGAAATATATGGTCAAGGGAAATATTGTTATCGTCTGTGGTGAAGAAAAGTTTATGGTTAGCCATCTAAATTTGTTTAAATATGTTCAAATGAATTAGGAGTTCATAGAAACTCCCTGTCAAGCCTTCAAAGTGGTTTCTCCCATGGTTGCTTCCACCAAGGTCTCTCCTGATATTCCAAAAGCTGCTCAAGATGTGCCAAGGATGGCTTCCCTGAAAGACGCATGTGTTGTGATTGAAGATGAAGGTTGTACCATTTGGGGGCAACTTCCTGACATTCCATTCAAATCAGATAAGTGTGGTTTATGTTTCACTGCCAAAGCTCAAAAGAAGATCAGACATGCTCGTGCGGGGAAACCACCTCTTCGCATCAGTAATCATGAAGTGAATGCCCTTGAAGACTCTGAAGACGACTGCCACTTTGATGATTGGATCTACCCGACCGTCGAAGAAGGACTCAACAACTGGCATGCCAAGGATTTCATTCCCATCTCCTTCAACAAGGAGTAATTACCATTTACTATTTTATTAATTTAAGAACTTTGTCTGTAATTTATTGAAACAATGACTTTAAGCCATGTGCCATGCCCGGACACCATGGTCCATTTGTTAAGGGTTTGTCCATTTTCATATTCCATATGATCATTTAATGAAAAACATTGGACTCTTTTGCATTCAAATTTTGTGCTCATTGTCTTTCTTTCACTTTATTGCATTTTCAAAATAGCCATGTGACCTTACATGCACACACGCAGATTTGCAGATCCACATCCACTATGAATCTTATTGGAAACGACTCTACTATTTCCATCTATGACTTTGAACATCCTATCTACCAAGCCGAAGAGGAAGGCGGAGAAGATTGTGAAATACCCGGGGAACTAGCCATACTTCTGATGCAAGAGGAAAAGGCCATTCAGTCGCATGAGGAACCAGTTGAAGTGATCAACCTAGGTACTGAGACAGTCAAGAAAGAGGTTAACATTGACGCCAACTTGGAAGACAATGTCAAAAGCAGATTGGTCCAGATGTTACACAACTATGTTGAGGTTTTTGCTTGGTCATATGAAGATATCCCGAGGCTTGATACTGACATTGTGGTCCATCGTCTACCAAAAAAGGAAGATTGTCCTCCAGTCAAGAAAAAGGTTCATCGCATTCGGCCATACATGTCTGAGAAAATAAAAGCTGAGGTAATGAAATAATTCGATGCAGGTTTTCTAGCAGTTACGTCATATCCCCAATGGGTTGCAAATGTGGTCCCGGTACCAAAGAAAGATGGAAAAGTTTATATGTGTGTAGACTACATAGATTTGAATAGGGTCAGTCCCAAGGATGATTTTCCATTACCACACATTGATGTCCTTGTCGACAACACTACTCAACATAAAGTCTTCTCCTTCGTGGATGGCTTCTCTGGCTACAACCAAATAAAAATGGCTCCCGAGGACATGGAGAAGACCACCTTTGTCACACAATGGGTCACTTCCTACTATAAGGTCACGCCTTTCAGTCTTAAGAATGCAGGGGCAACATATCAACGAGCTATGGTAGCTTTATTTCATGATATGATCCATAATGAGATAGAAGTGTACGTTGATGATATGATTGAAAGGTCGCAAACTGAAGAACAACACCTTGATCATCTTCACAAGTTGTTTGAGAGGATGAAAAAATACAAGCTAAGGCTGAATCCCAACAAATGCACCTTTGGGGTAAGATCTGGAAAATTCTTAGGGTTGTCGTCAGTGGAAAAGGTATTGAAGTCGACCCTGCAAAAGTCAAATCCATACAAGAAATGCCAGCTCCCTGTACTGAGAAGGAGGTCAGAGGTTTCTTAGGTCGAATCAACTATATTTCCCGGTTCATATCTCACCTAACTTCTACTTGTGAGCCAATCTTCAAACTGTTGAAGATAGATCAAGTAGTCAGATGGAGCGACGACTACCAAGCAGCCTTTGACAAAATTAAAGAATATCTACAAGAACCTCCCATCCTGATGCCTCCAATTGAAGGAAGACCTCTAATTATGTACTTGACCGTATTAGAGAATTCAATGGGTGTATGTTGGACCAACATGACGAGTTTTTCCGAAAAGAGCATGCAATATACTACCTGAGCAAAAAGTTTACCAATTGTGAAACAAGATATTCACTACTCGAGAAAACTTGTTACGCTCTGGCATGGGCTTCTCGCCAGCTAAGACAGTATATGTTGACTCACACCACTTTGTTGATTTCTAAGATGGACCATATCAAGTACATCTTCGAGAAACCAGCTCTCTCCGGACGAATAGCTAGACGGCAAATGATCTTGACTGAATATGATATCCAATACACTACACAAAAGGCTATCAAAGGTAGTGTGCTAGCAGATTATTTGGCCCATCAAGCTGTTGATGATTACTAATCCATGAACTTTGAATTCCCGAACGAGAATATCATGATGATAACTGATTGTGAAAAGCCTAGACCGTGTGACGAACCTGAACAAAGATCCCGATGGACTATGGTTTTTGACGCGGCTTCCAATGCTTTAGGTAACGGAATTGGTGTTATGATTATTTCCCCTGAAGGTGGACATACGCCTTTCACTTCCAGACTATGCTTCGAATGTACAAACAACATGGCCGAGTATGAAGCATGCATCTTGGGTCTTAAGGCTACCATTGACCTAAGAATCAAATTCCTAAGCGTATACGGAGATTCAACATTAGTAATCAGTCAAGTTAAAGGATAGTGGGATACCAAACATCCAAATTTGATCCCTTACAAAGAGCTTGTGTCAACCCTGATCCCTTACTTCGAAGAGGTCACCATTGAACACTTTCCAAGAGAAGAAAATTAGTTAGCAGATGCCTTAGAAACAATGTCATATATGTTCAAGGTCAATTGGGACAACGAAGCTCCCAGAATTACAATAGAAAGATTTGACAAACCTGCGCACTGCTATGAGATTGGCACTGATGAGGAGAAGCTTTGGAACTATGAAGTAAAGAGATATCTTGAAGCACAAGAGTACCCTGAAGGAGCTTCAGTCAATGAAAAAAGATTCCTGTGAAGGTTCTCAGCCAAATTCTTCCAAAGCAATGTGATTCTGTACAAATGCAACCATGAGTCTGCTCTGCTTCGTTGTATGGACAAGAAGGAGGCACAAAAAATTATGGAAGACATGCATGAAGGTGTCTTTGGAACTTAGTCTAGCGGGCACACTATGGCCAAGAAGATTTTGAGGGATGGTTATTATTGGTCGACTATGTAAACTAATTGTCACCATCACTCGAGGACTTGCCATAAGTGTCAAATCTATGCCGACAAGGTTCATTTTCCTCCAATTCCTTTGAATATCACGACTACTCCGTGGCCATTTGCAATGTGGGGCATTGACATGATTAGAAGATCAATCCCACTGCCTCTAATGGACATCGTTTCATCCTCTTTGCCATCGACTACTTCACCAAATGGGTCGAAGCTGCTTCATTTGCCTCAATCACTAAGAATGTTGTATCCCAGTTTATAAAGCATAACCTCATATGCCGGTACGGCATCCCTATAAGGATCATCACTGATAACGTAACCAATCTCAACAATGCTATAATCACTGAACTTTGTGCTCAGTTCAAGATCAAGCATCACAATTATTCTCCATACCGACCTAAGATGAATGGCATAGTGGAAGCTGCCAATAAAAACATAAAGAAGATTATGAAAAAGATGGTAGTAACCTATAAAGACCAGAACTAGATGTTACCATTTGCTCTCTGTGGCTATCGTACTTCGACACGAACATCAATTGGGGCAACACCTTTCTCTTTATTCCATGGCATGGAAGTTGTCTTTCTTGTGGAAGTTTAGATTCCTTCCTTAAGGATTATGAAAGAATAAAACTTAGGTGAAGAGGAATGGATTAAGACTAGGTTGGATCAGTTGAACCTAATTGACGAGAAGATACTGAATGTTGTTTGTCATGGTCAAATGTATCAAAAGCGTATGATTAAGGCTTTCAACAAGAAGATCTAGCCTCGAGTGTATCAGACTAGAGACTTGGTAATAAAGCGAATCATTCTTCCACAAGGATATCCCAGGGGAAAATGGAATCCCACCTATGAAGGGACATTTGTTGTTAAGAAGGTATTCTCTGGCAGTGCCATGATGCTAACTACTATGGATGGCGAAGATTTTCCGCATCTTGTGAATGCAGACATAATCAAAAAATACTACGCATAAGAATGACCCGCTAGGTTGACATACCTAGGAAAAATAAGGGCATCCCGGAGAATCAAAGAGGTTCAGGAAAAATGTAGGGATATATACAAAGGATTGTACACGCGGAAAGTCGAAAAC
The DNA here is from genome assembly GCA_948472305.1 of Vicia faba. Lineage (NCBI taxonomy): Eukaryota > Viridiplantae > Streptophyta > Magnoliopsida > Fabales > Fabaceae > Vicia > Vicia faba. Next base: position 233,258,179 of record OX451739.1, on the reverse strand, counting down.
CTAAAAAGGCGACTTGGGCAAAAAAGGGTATCCTGGTGGGCTGAAAACCCGAAAGGGCGGTCCAGGAAAAAGTTAAGGATCAAATCGTATGACTATGTCTCGAGAAATCACTATAGCCAGTTTTATTACCAAGATCCAAGTTCAATGGTATAAGATCAATTCAATCAACTTCTTTCAATGGAAAGGGATGATGTTCAAAGACATATGGGCAATGACAGAGCTACAACCCAATGAGATTACTTCCACATGGCTATTATTTTGTTTTCATTTTGTATTTCTTTCATTCTTTCGACGATTTCCTCTTACTAGGATTTCTGTCTCCTTGTACAAAAACGCCTGATTGTAGGTAAAACATCAATACAAATATATACTTCGAAGTGCAAATTTTTTGTTTTTTTTTATTTGAGTGCAAAAATGTCCAATGATTAAAATTGAATGAATATATGCATATGAGCATGATTAACTATTACCAAATGTAGGTAATAATTATTTCCTTAAGAATTTGGGATATCCCCACAATGTTGCTTCAATAAGATTATCCCCACAAAATATAATCTCCTGAAAACCCTCTCCCTGGCTGAGTTGGTCTTAACTGAAAAAGAAACCTTGCATAGTTCTCCCCAAAAGAATTCATCTCCCCAATAAGGTCTTCAAAATATTCTCCTCAACGGAGTTTATTTCCCCAACAAACTACAAATTCCCCAACAAAAGTATTTTCTTAATCTATTACAAATCAATGGATAAAACCCTTTTACCACTAGCAGAGTCATTTCTATCCCCAGTAAATTGCTGCGAAGCCTGGAATCTGACAAGATAATAGTTTAACTTCATCCTCCCTGGTAAGTTTCTGCAAAGCCTGGAATCCGACCAGGTAACATTTTAACTTCATTCTCCCCAGTAAGTTGTTGCGAAGCCTAGAATTCGACCAGATAACAGTTAACTTCATCATCCCTAATAAGTTGTTGCGAAGCCTGGAATCTGACCAGATACCAGTTAACTTTTATCCCCAGTTAAGTTATAATTCCCCAGTAGAGTAATGAACAACCAAGGTCCCTGAACTCTATCCCTCAAGCAGAAATCGACATTCCCCGCAAAATTTCCTCAAAACAACAAGATAGGAATCCCTAGTGGGACATTTTAAACAAAGTCGAAGATACACATACTCCTCATCTCCAGCGATAGTCTGGGATTTTGCTTCCTAACACTCCCCATCATTTGTCAAGGATTTATTTTCCTAGACAAAGTTACATTTCAATAACATTCATACATCATAGCACATACATGACAAATGCATACCGCATAATCTCATTTATATGGAGAACATCATTATGTCATTCATACATCTACATGCAACTAACCCTCTTCCTTGCAGGAAAGTTCAATCAACAAAAACAAAGACCTCTTCTGGTTAGATTTACTTCTTCTAGTTAATGATAGGCAATCAACAAACCTCTTCTGATTAGATTTACTTCTTTCAGTTAATGATAGGTAATCAACAGACCTCTTCTGGTTAGATTTACTTCTTCCAGTTAATGATAGGCAATCAACAGACCTCTTCTGGTTAGATTTACTTATTCCAGTTAATGATAGGCAAATGACAGACCTCTTCCAGATAGATTTATTTCTTCCAGTTAAAGACAGGCAATCAACGTGCCTCTTCCGGATAGATTTATTTCTTCTAGTTAAAGACAGACAATCAACAGACCTCTCCCGAATAGATTTATTTCTTCTAGTTAAAGACAGACAATCAACATGCCTCTTCCGGATAGATTTATTTCTTCCATTTAAAGACAGGCAATCAACAGACCTCTTCCAGATAGATTTATTTCTTCTAGTTAAATACAGGTAAATCAACAGACCTCTTCCGAATAGATATACTTCTTCTAGTTAAAGACAGTCAATCAACAAACCTTTTTCGGATATATTTATTTCTTTCAGTTAAAGACAGTAAATCAATAGACCTCTTCTTGTTAGGTTTATTTCCCTAGTGAAGTCACCAAACAACAGACCTCTTCTGTTTAGATCTATCTCTTCCAGTTGAAAACAGGCAAAAGACATATATTGTTTCAGTATAAATCGACCAAAGATTTATTCTGATAATTCTTCCAATTTCTACCAACAGTCACTCTAGATGGCATCTGTAATCCCATCTCTGAAAAATTCTTTATCACTTCTCCAAATGGCATCTTTAAGCCCATTCCCAACACAATCAACTAACATATCATCAAGTGCAAATTTCTGGGTACTCCAGTGTTCAATCATCTTCCACCTTCAAGTCGCGAATGGCGAACCCGTCAATCTAACTCTTCAGGTTTAACAAGATTTAACAGGGGAAGTGTTGTACCCCAAAATTTTCCCTCTCTTTTCTCAAGACATTTCTCACAAAGATCTTCAATAGCTCAAGCTTGCACAAGTATTGATTAGGTCAAGCCATCTACTCAACACTAGTGCCTCAAATTAGGGTTTGGATTTTCACAAGGACAATTGGCCTTTTAATGCTTCAATTGACTTTCATGGATCATTATGGACCCTCAAGAATGCTCAAATCAAGTTTCAAGTCTTGCATCTCAAAATAGTTCAGTCACTTGATTAGATGACCTAAAATCAGCTGTATTGGGTAAAAAGTCAAATGTGGTCAACCTATAGTCAAACTTCAAGATTTCAGAGCAATATCAACATTTTGAAGTCATATGTATCAATTGATCAAGTTTGGATCACAATTCCCCAATAAAATTGTTCAAATCACTAAAAGGGCAAAATGGTCAAAATTAGGGTTTTAACTAAGAGTGGTTAATCTTTGACTTTTGATCTAATACATGACTTATTGGTTTGAAATACGATCTCAAGGATTCAAATGCATAATTTTGACCTAATTACATATCTCAATTCACTTCTCAAGATCAATTTATTGATAGTTGAAATTTGGTCAACTGATGAAAAAGTTAATTATACACCAAAAAGTCAAACTTTGATTTTTTGGTCAAGATTGAGTTTCAAAGATCACAATTCATCGAGACATGTAAAAATATTAATATTGATCATCAATAAATCAAGAAAGACAAAATTCTTTGAAAAAAGTCAAAGCTTTTAAGACTTAGAAAATTTTCTAAGTGTTTTAAGCCTTATTTTTTTTATGACTTCATGCCAAATTTTCACTAAGATGCAAGATGATTCAAAGAAAACTTACAACATGAAAGTTGTAGATATTGGTGAGATATACAAATTTTCTTTACTGATCAAGTCCTATAAATTATTGGGTCTTGAGTTATAAATTCACAAAGTCATGCACTTTTTATAAAAACACTTTGTGAAAATTTGACCTAGTTTAGGCAGATTTTTTACCTAACTTCTTGGCCAATTTTCACTAAGCTCCAAAATGATTTTGTCAAAATGTCCAACATGAAAGTTGTATAGGATGTTTCAAGCTTTCCAAAATTACTAAGAACTCATTAAGATCATTCTTGAGCTAGGAGAATCGAAGAGATGAAGTTAAGGTTTCAAACATTAATTACAAGTCAATTTTGTGATGAACACATAATCAAATCTCAAACCATGTTGCATAAATCTTGCTTTGTAGGCTTCAAACTTGCTAATCACACAATAATTAAATTTTTACAAAACTGTTTGAGCCATTATCCAATTGATTTAAGCAATATCGAAACAAAATTTCCATTTTGGGAAGAAAGTAATCATTCCATTCTTGTAAAGATCACTTCAATCACAATGTCAACTCTCTTTGAGCCCATACATTGTTGCTTCTGACTCTAAAACATTTAAAAGCAAGAAGAAACATATCTATAACATGTTAACCACCCTAAAATCCCTTGTACTTCACATTGAAACTATGCATTTCATGTTTGCTTCAAAATCAAGTCACATAGCCATAACATGTGATTCCTTGTTTCTGATCACTAGAGCCTTCAAAAACTTTCCTATAGAGGAGCCATTTGCAACCTATCAGACGAATACATAAGCCTTCAAACTCCCTGAAACACTCCCAAAATCATAATTGTGCAAAAATCACCATTGTTGTCATTTATGGCTAAGAAACTTGAAACACAAAATCCACTCTTGCGTTTCTTTGCCAGACCTTGCACAACTTCTACACCTCAAATATAACTCAACCGAGCACCTGTTACATTTATATAACATCATCTTCTCCATCTTCCCTAACCAAAAACAGAGGTATGTATCTTGACTTCTCCAGGCCATTTCTGTCATTCCCAACTCAAGCTAAGCATTGCTTTAGTCTCCTAGGGACTCAAGGAAGCTAACTTGATTATTGCAGCACCTTGAATCAAGCTCATTTGAAAAACACGAATTCCGTTTTTTGAGGTAAGTTTTCTGACTTTTGAAATCTTCATATAGGCATTGTTAGCTTTCCATTTTCAAAGACAAAATGTAGATATTATAGCCCTGAAGATGACCACGTCTTTAGAATTCATTATATTGCTTGAGTAGTGAGAATTTTAAGTTTGAAATCTCTGAAAAAGTTAGGCCAGAATTTGGTACCATTATAAATTCTCATTCATCTTTTATTTATAGCTTTAGTTATTTACAATTATGGAATCGTGATGAAATTTTACATAACTTTCACGTTTATATTTTCCATTTTGGTTGAGAGATGTCGAAGTTACAAGTTTTGAAAATTTTGTGAAACTTTCTGGCGCGAAGAAGAAGATGATACATGCCATGGACTTTGTTTAAAATATAATATGGTGGTTTGATATTAATACACATATGTGTCACCACCCTAGTGGTTAAAGCGCGCGCCTGTTACGTCTTGGACCTGGGTTCGAGCCCCAACGTCCGTTTTGTTCTTTTTCACATATTTTGTTCTTTTTTGTTTGAAGCAGGAAGGTGCGCCTGGGCTTCTTCTCACTGGGCTTTGTTATTTTACTTCCTCTAACCCCTCTGTTCACTTATAACACGCAGCTCATCGTTTTTTTATTTGTTTCTTTTTTGTTCTTATTACAAAAAAAAAACACAATGGGCCTAACCTGAATACAAAATTGTTTTTACTCTTAAATCACCCCTTTCACTTTTACAACCCCTGATTTAAGTTCAAATTTTTATTTTATTTCTTTTCTTCATTATTATTATTATTATTATTATTATTATTATTATTATTATTATTATTATTATTATTATTATTATTATTATTATTATTATTATTGTTAATAAAAATGCCAAAATATTTTATATTTATTACTTAGAATATTTAATATATTTTATTTTATTTCTTTTAAAACAAGAAAGACCAAAAATACTTTCTCATCAAATTTAATTTCTTTATTTAATTAAATCATCCTAGACTTAGGTTTTATTTTAAATTTTTCTTCTAAATAATTTAGAACTTAGGAATTTAATTGTTTTTTTTTCTATTCACTTTAGTTTGTTTAATTAAATCAAAACTCTTTCACAAAAATCCTAAAAATATGTTTCTTAGTTAATTTCATTTCTTTTCTTAAAATTAACTTAGGCTTAATTTTCATTAAATCAATTTAAATTAACTTAGATTCAATTAACTATTTTCCTTTTAGTTTAATTAAGATAAACCCTTTTATACAAAGAATCCAAACAAAAACAAATTTCTTTTCCTTGCATATTATCTCACATTCTTGTACATTAGTTATTCAAGTTAAATATGGTTGTAATAGTAAATTAGGTTTTTAATTGCTTTCATTCCCCATTTGTAAATTTGTACTCCCGTTCTCAAATGATGTAATATCATAGAATTTTACACTTCTGTAATTTATCGCTTTCAATATAAATGTTAGTAATTATGGTTTATATGGTAAGACACAAAATCAACAAGTAGAAAATCCTAATTCAAATACAAAAATGCATGAAAACAAACACTTTGCACACTTACACCTCTAGGGTTAACCTCACTTGTTGCCTGAAGATAAAATAGTCATGTTACGCAAACGTATGATACTTTAGCAAAAACAATCAAAAACAAGATCATAGTCCCTCGATGATCCTTCAAATGTTGCCTTCATAAATGATCTTAGACCCTTACAAAAAATTTCTAAGGTATCCTACAATGTTACTTTCTATGACTATACGATAACCCACACTTGTCCCTTTACATCTAATGATAAGGCTTCTTATCAATCAATGGTAAGATAGCAATATCTAAAGGAGGAGGAAAAGAGCTAAGACTTTTTGAGTAGGTAGAACATTCATAGTTGCTTGCTCACAACCATTTTCAAAACATCTTTCAAACATACAAACACTTTCAAATGAAATATTTTCAAAAAGTCAACACTTTGTATGCATTCTTATAGAGACGAGAATCATTACAAAGTTCGCCTAAATAAAGGAACTTTTCAAAAAATACTTTCAAACCAATCACAAACACATTTTAAACAAAGCATTTCAAAGTGAGCTAGAAACTAAGAGCTCGTAGACAAATACAGATAAAAAGGGTGCTAACACCTTCCCTTTTCATAACCTACCCCCCGAACTCAAGAAAATTCTCAAAAGGTCTTTCCTGTTCTTTTCACCCTTTCGTTTATTGGATAAAAGAAAAGTTTGTGGTGACTCTTTCTATCCGCAACAATTGCGATAAAATGAAAAACCAAAAAGTCAGTTCTCCCACCGTATTACAACTTGCTATTTTCCCGATCAAGTGGGTTAAGTATTCATCCAGGTGCTAAAAAATGTATCAAGATTTGAAGAAGTTATTTTTGTGGCCTGGTATGAAAAAGGAAGTCGCCAAGTTTGTTTATGCTAGTTTGACTTGTCATAATTCAAAGATTGAGCATCAGAAGCCTTTGGGTCTAATTCAGTTGTTTCACATTTCACAATGGAAATGGGACAATATTTCTATGGATTTTGAGTCGAGTTTTCCGAATACTTCTAAGGGAAATGACTCGATTTGGGTGATAGTGGATAGGTTGACTAAGTCGGCTCATTTCTTATCGATGAACATCAATTATCCTATGGAGAAGTTGGTTGAGATGTATATTGAGGAGATTGTGAAATTGCACGGGATACCTTCGAGTATCATATCGGATAAAGATCTGAGGCTTACGTCGAAGTTCTGTGAAGGTTTGAAGAATAATTTTGGTACTAAGTTAAGGTTGAGTTCTACATATCATCTGTATACGGACGGTCAGACAGAGAGGACTATTCAGTCTTTGGAGGATTTGCTGATGGTTTGTGTGCTAGAACAAGGAGGAGCTTGGGATAACACTTTTTCGTTGATTGAGTTCACTTATAATAATAGTTTCTATTCTAGCATTGGAATGGCACTATATGAAGCATTGTATGGTAGGAGGTGTAGAACCCCATTGTGTTGGTATGAGTCGGGCAAGAGTGTTATGCTTGGACCTGAGATTTTGTGACAAACGACCGAGAAGATCAAGATGATACAAGAGAGGATGAAAGCTTCTTAGAGTCTTCAGAAGAGTTATCACGATAATAGAAGGATGGCACTTGAATTCCAAAAGAATGATCATGTGTTCTTATGAGTTACTCCAGTGACTGGTGTTGGTAGCGCTCTGAAGTCACGAAGGCTTACACCACATTTTGTTGGTCCATATAAGATACCATAGAATATAGGTGAGATGACTTATTGGATTACTTTACCATTGTCGCTTGCAAATCTTCATGATGTGTTTCATGTGTCTCAGTTGAGGAGGTACATTCTGGATCCTTCGCATGTGATCCAAATGGATGATGTACAGGTGAGGGATAACCTGATTGTTGAAGCATCACCCGTGCGGATAGAAGGTCAGGAAGTGAAGCAATTGCGGGTTAAAGAAATTGCCTTAATGAAAGTATTGTGGGGTGGACCCGTTGGAGAAAGTTGGACTTGGGAACGTGAGGATTAGATGAGAGAGTCTTATCCGATTTTGTTTCGGCCAGGTAATTTTCGAGGGTGAAAATTGTTTTAAGTGGGGGAGAGTTGTAACACTCCAAAATAATTAGATTATTATTTAAATGATTATATGATGAATATTCACGAATATATGATGTTTTGTTGAATTATGATACGTGGTTTGATTATGTGTGAATTATTGATGATTTGATATGTGATAGATGTGTTGTGTATGGTGGGATAGTGTAGATTAAGGTTGATATTAGAATAATATAATAATTTAGATAATTAGTATTATTGTATAGAATTACTAATTAAAATTATTATTATTTAAAATTAAATAAAATAGAATAATTGGAGTAGAGATGTTAAGGGCTTATTAGTCATGTTATGTGGAGTAGGTGAGGACAAGAGTGGAATAGAATATTAGGGGTCCAAGGGGTAAGTTGGACAAAAAGGAAAAAGAGAGAGTCATTGTTTCATTCTGCATGATCGTGAAAATTGGGAAGAGAGCAATAAAGAGCTAGGACACGAAATAAAGAGAAAAGAATCAACCGTAGAGCTTGGAACAGGAATCAAAGCTAGAATCTAAGGTAAGGGGGTTATTCTTATTATTATGATTGATGTGGGGTTTAGATATATATATATATATATATATATATATATATATATATATATATATATATATATATATATATATATATATATATATATATATATATATATATATATATATATATATATATATATATATATATATATAGGTTTGTTTGGGGTTTTATGATGAATAGATGATGTGATGATTATGATACATTAGATGATGAAATTGATGATAGATTGATGTTATAATACTATGACATAATGTATATGAATGATATCCATTATCATGTGTTGCATTTGTATCGGTGAAAACATGTGAATTATATGAGTTTAGGGTCTTCTTTGATGTGAAATTGTAAGGATTTTGGGGCTGGTGTAATGCATAAATTGCACCAGGAGGTTCCTGGTCATGCTGCATTATCGGGCGAGCCTTCTCCGTTGCAGGGCAAAGTGACCTCACCCTTAATGCGTCGGGCGAGTGTGAGGCAAAGGAATGGGAGAAAAATGCAGTCTCTTGGAATTTTATATGGGTAAGGTAGGTATCTCCAGCTTCGTCGGGTGAGCCTCGGGAGAGCAAGTTACTTCGTCGAGCGAGCCTCAGACGGGGGCAGCAGACTGAATTTTTAAAGTGTCATAACTTGAGTTTCAGGACTTTATTTAACGCGCCGTTTGAAGCGTTAGAGATCTAACATGATGAAATAAGTTTGGTAAAATAAAATGAGTAAGATGATGTATTTTTCCAATACCTTTACTATGATTAAATTAGATTTTGAGTGGTGAATTATGGTTTTGTTATGACGAATTAATGTGAATATGAATGGAAGTAATATGATGTATGTTTGTATAATGAATCAATGATATTATGATTATGCCATGTGTGTTGTGAAATATGCGATGATATTATGATGATTACATGGATGATGATGTGTTTTGACTAACAGTGGTTAGGTGTTATTTATGTTGTTGTGCATCACGCATTCATGGAATATTTTAGGACATTGGCCCAGTGATGTTGTTAGGATGTTGGTCCAGTGACGACCTCAATCCCATGGTGTAGATTGATTGAATTTTTGTGAAGTGTGTAGCAACTGGTTTTTAAATCAAGAGTCGCCACTATCAGTTTTTATCCTAGGGAAAGGCATCTAATAGGAAACCCTAATTCGCAGACAGAGATTCTAGGTTTCGGACTTCATTAGACGAAAGGAAGGTGTTAGGCACCTTTCATCTACCTGGTTCACAAGGATACTAGGTCTTAGGTTTAGGTTCGGGTAAAATAGGGTTTTAAATTTTAATTAGGGGGAAGGGTTTAAGTATTTTTATAGGGGAACTCGCTACGATTTTTTATCGTATGCCTACATATCCTCTTAAGAGGAATCAGAGTCCCAATTCGTAGTTCGTACGGGGTTGGTGTTTTTTAGGGGTTGCAAACATACTTTGAATCACCTCGCATTTTGGCCGGAAGTAGTGATTGTGGAGATTTTGGCTAAATGCGCGATTAGTCCAAATCTGTTTGAAACCCTTTTGCAAAAAAATAGTTGATTAGATTAGTTTGTTGCGAAAAATAATTTGAGATTTATTAATATTTTTTTATCATATTAATTGCGAAAAACTCTTGTTAATGCATGATTAAAAAATATTTAATGCAAATAATGTAATAAAATAATATTCATGAGTTTTAAATAAAAAATAATTTATTTATGATAATATAAATAATAATTTCATATAAATAAATAGTAAAGTATAAAAATTAATAATAATAATAATAATTAATAATAATAATAATAATCATTAAATAATAGAAAAGAAAATAGAATTAAAAAATTGGAATTATAAAAAAAATATAGAAAATAATAGATAAACAAGGGGGTGTTATTTCTAGCTAACAAGTAAAAGAGGGGGGTGCTAATTATTTAGGTGTTTAGCAATGTGGCTAAAGGGAGGTGCAAATAGTTATCGGGCTTGGCCCATAAGCAAATTGAAAGGAGAGTTCGGCTGATTGCCTGTGGTGAGGGAGTATGGAGTACGATAGGTACTTGGCCTAACGACCGTCAGATCATGATCATAAGGATGGTAATGCGAGACTATGTTAGTTACATTACGCACGTGTATACGGGATCTTTACGGATAATGTTTTGTTTATGTTTTTATTATTTTGTTTTACAGTACAACTCTCTTCCTCTTTCTTCCACGAAACAACACCAACCCTCTCCTTCTTCCTCTTCCAAACCCTAAGTTCTCTCAATTCATCTCCTTCTTCTTCCCTAAAAACCCCAAACGCCCAAGTCGCGGCGGCGCTCCTCATCGTGTCTTCTCTTCCCTATTTAACCCAACCAAATCAGAACGAATAAATAAAAAGGTTAAGTTTGGTTACCCCTTTGGGTTCTAGTTCTCCAAATTTTGTTCGGTTGGTTCTGGTTTGGCTCATTTATCCTTGTTTGCAGTTCTGATGTTCCACGATGATGATGGCAAACGGTTGAAACAGTGGGGAGGCTAGCGAGACAGCGACTAGGTTTCCAGATATTGGAACCCCAGTAGATCTTCTTGTTACGGTTGTTGTTCGTCTTCCGTTCTCGTTCTTCTCTTTCTCCTCTGTCCAGAAAAATCCCAGCAAATTTGTTCTTCTTCTGTTAATATGTGTTTGTCTCTGTACTCAAGCCTTTTTTCTCCTTCTATATTTTCTTCTGCTACTTATAGGATAAATTTTAGGGTTCATTGTTGTTGTCATTACAAGCTTAAAATAGGGGTATGTAATTGATTAATTTGATTTTGTACATTGAACTGATTTCTGTAATTTTCGGATCTGTGTTATGTAACAGAGATTGGATTTGTAATGTTAATTGATTAGTTCTGCAGATTTGATTTTCCATAATGTAATGATCTCTACAGTATTTGTTATTGACACAAAGTGAGCATTGATTTAGAATATGATCGATACAGTACTTATTTTTTAGGATTTGGATTTTTCATGTTACACTGAGTTGGGCATGTGTTGGCTTAATTGTATTCGGCTTGCACTTAGTAATAATTTTTTTACACTGCAAACAACAACATTACATCAGCATTTTTTTTTTGCACGGATTGGGCCTAAGGCCTTCTAGCAGACTTTTCTCCTTTTCTTTGACTCAACACCAATTTTCAACACAACAACTCACTTCCCAAATATCTTTTAATAAATATTATGAACTAAAATAATAAAATAGAAACTTATCACAAATAAAAATCAGATGATTTTCTACAATCCAATATTTCATTTTTTTGAAAAGATCGTTTAATAAATTGATACAAATATTTATTGAAAATTGATATATATATATATATATATATATATATATATATATATATATATATATATATATATATATATATATATATATATATATATATATATATATATATATATATATATATATATATATATATATATATATATATATATATATATATATATATATTTAAAACGAAACAATTTTTCCCCTTAAAATAACCAACTGGGCTAGCTTAATGCTTTTAGTGGGCCCGTAAATATAATCATACCCCCTTCTTCTTGAAACAATGAAAACCTAATCGGCTTCCTTATTGAATTCACACCCCTTCTTGGAAAAAAATCTCTAAATGACTTTAATAAGTTTAATTTCAACTAATAAGCACTTAAACTTAAATTGGCTTTAATAGTTATTTGAATAACTTTCCATTTACGAATCTTATGGGTCATTGGCCAACATGCTTTGAGAATGGGTTCCCAGATACACGAGTCTTTCTGATTTAGAAAGCCCCACTTTCCTGAATTTAAAATACACCCCCTAGTCTTGGATAAAGATGGGCCATCAGATACTGTTGTACCATCTTTAATTAAAATATTTCGTCTATTTTAAATCTTGAAATTATGATCGTAGGGTTAGGACAAATTTGGGGTACGACAGCTGCCCCTATTCAATTATCTTCCAATCGAATAGTGAGAGGGTACGTGAGTCTTGTGCATTCTGATTGGAAGTTTATTGAATACTTGGAATACCTAAAATTTGTCTGACTAATCATAAGGTTACACTGATGTAGCATACCCTTACGAGTCTCGAGGAAATAGGAGAAGCTGATGATATGTCGCTCACCAGGGTTTGATAACGAGGCAGATGGTTTTGAACTTTGAGAGTGTAGTTTTGTATGCTTTGGTTTTGCTTTAGCTTGTTCATCCCTTTGGATGATGAATACAATAATAACTAATGATCCATGGCTGCTTGAAGACTGAGGCCATGGGTTATGTTCGCGAGTCGCTGCATGACGTCTGAGGCGATAGGCTAGATTTTTGTTTTCTTTCGAGCATCGCTACATGAAGTCTAAGGCGATGATCTGTGTTACTGAATAAAGAAACACATTGCTACATGAAGTCTTAGGCAATGGGTTAGGTTCACAAATCGTTGCGTGAAGTCTGAGGTGATAGGCTAGATTTTGGTTTTTAAGCATCGCTGCGTGAGGTCTGAGGCTATAATCAGTGTCGCGGAATAATGGAATGCACTGCTGCATAAAGACTTAGGCAATGAGTTAGGTTCGCAAATCGCTGCGTGAAGTCTGAGACGATAATCTAGATTTGGTTTTCGGACATCGCTGCATGAAGTCTAAGGCGATGGCATGTGTTGTGGAATAAAGAAAGACATTGCTGCATGAATTCTGAGGCGATGATCTCTGTCGCAGAATAAGGGAACGCACTGGTGCATGAAGACTTAGGCAATGGGTTAGGTTCACAAATACCTGCATGAAGTCTGAGGCGGTTGGATGGATTTTGTTTCTGAGCATCGCTGGATGAAGTCTTAGGCGATGGTCTCTGTCGCGGGATAAAGAAACACATTGCTACATGAAGTCTGAGGCAATGGGTTAGGTTCGCAAATCGATACGTGAAGTATGAGACAACAAGCTAAATTTGGTTTTTGAACATTACTGCATGAAGTCTTAGGCGATGGTCTGTGCCGCAGAATAAAGAAACACATTGCTGCGTAAAGTCTGAGGCAATGGGTTAGGTTCGCAAATTGTTGCATGAAGTCTAAGGCGATAAGCTAAATTTAATTTTTGAGCATCGCTGCATGAAGTCTTAGGCGATGGTCTGTGTCGTGGAATAAAGAAACACATTGCTGCATGAAGTCTGAGGTAATGAGTTAGGTTCACAAATCGTTGCGTGAAGTCTGAGGCGACAAGTTAAATTTGGTTTTCAAACATCACTGCATGAAGTCTTAGGCGATGTTCTTTGTCACGGAATAAAGAAACACATTGCTGCATGAAGTCTGAGGCAATGGGTTAGGTTCGCAAATCACTGCATGAAGTCTGAGGCGATAAGCTAAATTTCGTGTTCGAGCATCGCTGCATGAAGTCTGAGGCGATGACTTGGGTTTGTAAGGAACTCATCACTGTAGGAAGACTTAGATGATGGGCTGAACGTGTCATGGCATGAAGACTTAGGTGACAGGTTGAATCGTAGGAGAATTGTTTTATTGGTTGACCCTTAGATAGTTAAATCAAGGGTGAGACTGTTTGTTTGTTGTATGATACATGCGTACGATGTCTGATATTGAGATGTTTGGATGTATGCAAAATGTATGATGTTTGATGTGTGGAACCCTGAGTATATGTGTATTGAATGTTTATAATGTAAAAATGTATAATGTATGTATACTTTGCAAAATGTATGTGTGAAATGTGTGTAAAATGCGTGTATGCCTTGAAATGTTATGAAGACTATTTCTTGCATCCTCTCCTTTAAACCATTGGCTTAGAGTTACCAATCCCCTGGTGTTATCGTCGTAGCTTTGTTGAATTTCAACGCAGTGAATAATGTTAGCAAAATTTTGAACATTGATTTTCTGTATTGTTAGTGCAGATGTAGACGTAGACATAGACGTAGGTAATGGCATATTCTTAGATTTATATGTTGTAAGCGCAGGCGTAAGCGTAGACATATGTATTGGCATATGTGTAGCCTTTTATGTTGTAAGTACAAGCGTTGATGTAGACATTTGTATAGACTTTGTATTGCGAGTGCAAGCATAGGCGCAGACGTATGTGCGGACATAGACTTTTTTCATCGTGAGCATAGACATACGCGTAGACAGGTGTATAGACTTTTGTGTTGCAAGTGTAGGCATAAGTGCAAACATGTATATGGACGTAGACTTTGTGTACAGACGCGTAGATGTAGGAGTAGATATGTATATATTTTTGTATTGTGAGTGCAAGCATAGGCGTATGCATGGGTATGGACACGGTCGTGGATTTTCTTTTGATGTTTTTCTAACCAAAATGCTTTTTCGATGTTTTGTCAAATGCTTTTATTCGTTAATTCCCCGAAATTATTTCAAGACAGTATTCACAAGTAATAATCATAGTATTTTATAAACAAGTCGGAGAAAATAAAAAACGCAATTTGAAAGATGCAAAGAAAGCAAATGTTTTATTGATATGCCTCTGAATAGGCGAAAATACAAGATGCAATTCCTAGAAAGAGGTAATTACACAATTTTTTATAACTGTAAATGGTAATTACTGTTGTTGTTCCCCAATATTCTTTTAATGGATCTTATCTCCTTTGTTTTTGAGTCATATGATTTAGATCTATCTCTCCCTTTGTGGTTCATAGTCGCACTTTTAGGTTGCAGTCTTTTTGTTCTTTATTTCTTTTTGAATGATCCCTAATGTTTTCCTGGATTGCCCTTTCGGGTTTTCAATCCACCGGGATAATTTTGTTTATATGCCCCTAATTTTTGTCTGGATCGCCCTTTAGGTTTTTTGATCCACCGAAACGCTCCTTTTTGCCTAAGTCGCCCGTTTAGGGTTCGAACTTAGCGAGCTTTTTATATATTGTATTTTTTGACTGCGTCTGAATTTGTCGAATGTGGTAGTTCTTCCCCATCCATTGTTGTGAGGATAAGACCACCACTGGAGAATGCTATTTTGACTACGTATGGACCTTCGTAGTTGGGTGTCCATTTACCACGTGAGTCGAGGCAAGGTAGCATAATCTTCTTGAGCACTAGACCATGTTGTGGTTCATCTTGTGTAGTACACCATTACTCAGAAAAAATTTCGAGGCTAATTTCTGTAGAGTTCGTTAGTCGATGCTAGAGGCATTTTCGGAATGTTCTTGTTTTTCGAGGCATTTCTTGATGTCGTAAAACCAAGGCTTATCATCCGGTATTTTTTTTAGAGCAAGGAAATGTGTGGGCTCTTTGAAGTATCTGTTTGTGATACGCGGTTCACGGTTTTACCAAGTTACTTTGAACATAGCTGAGAGGGTTGCCAGAGCGTCTTCCATTTAATTTTCTTTTCGTGGGTTATGGCTAAAAGTGATCTTTATGAATTCCATAGTCAATTTGAAAACATGATCCCGATATGGAATCAATTTCAGATATTTAGTATCCCATTCGTTGTTGACTTGGTATATGGCTTGTGAGCATTCATTGAGAGGAGTCGAAACTGCCCCTATATCATGCCCTAGTGCATTTTAAGCCCCGTCGAATGTGAATATCCAACGTGCCCCTGGCTCGGGTCCTTTGTCAAGTCCTGGTATTTCGTAGTTGCTTATTTTTACAGCAATGTTTATACCTAAACTTTGGTCTGTTTCCTTAGGAACAAGCAGATATGTGCAATAATTTGATCAGCATCTTTGTGGCTCCGCTCTAACATTGCCCCTTAGCTTGGTTTCTTTCGGATCTTCCCTTGTGCCCAGTTTAATGGTCTTAATAGCCTCTTGATACAGTTTTATATTATCATCCTTTTGTTTTATTTCCCTCGCCATTTCCTCTGAGAGTTCAAGATCTTTATCATCTTCCTCTTTATCTTGGTTGATAGGAGCATCAAAATTATATCGGGTCCCGGCAATAGCATTGTCGGTGGTTCTGGGCATGGATTTGCACCGTTATCACGTTTTGGCGCATATTTTAGTACATGAATATTTGAAAATGCATATGCAGAGAACGTATTGCCATTTTTAAATTTAAGATATAAATGCAATAGAAAGAAAGGGATCTAAATTGAAAACAAAATATAACTTTTATTAATTTCCAATATTGTCTTAAACAAAACGGGGGAACCCTTACAAGCAACCCCTATGCCCCGGGCTTGACATAGGTTCTTTCAAAAACAAGAAAAATTACTTAAGAAAGAAAAAGATCTCAGGAATCTCTACGGCAATCCATCTTTTGAGTTCCTCGTCTGGGGCGTATTCTCGGATGAAGTCATTAGCCCCTTTTAGTATTGACTTTATTGGATATCTTTGCCACATGTCAGCCATGCTCTATTCCCTTGTTGATAAAGGCTTCTTGGATTGGAGAGACCCATGCTTTATCCCTTAGAGTAGCTACGTATTTTTCTTCAGGGTATTGTCTGAACTAGACTATCCACTGGTTCACTAGCTTTAGTGGAGTTTTCTCGAAGACTTCATTATGCTTCAATAGGAACCCACACTCGAACAAATACTCCTTCAACAAGTTGATTGAGGTTTTCACTTGTCTGGTTTCCCTGCAGTCGGCGACTACTCCAATTGTCTTTATTGTTGGTCCACCGTATGGAGGCGTATGGTTTGATTTGATGTTAGGTTCCTCAAAAGTGATGTCTTGAGATTCTAACAAGTCTTGGACCTTATGTATAAATGTCCATCATTGTTCTATGGTGTTCCCCGTAGAGTTAACGTGGTATTCGCATCTGACGTCGGCATTGTATCTTCGTGGGAGTGGCCCAACTGGAGGAGCTAGAGGCTTGATTTCCAGCAAGGATGCCTTAACCAGCTATTGCAATAACTTGCTAGGTGGCATAGGGAGCGGATCAAATTTTCTGGGTGGCCTTCTGCCTTAATGTTGTCCTGGTGGGATCACTAATGGTTGTTGTACCCTGGGTTGTGATGCTACAACATTAATTTCTCCCTCTTTCCCGTTGGGGAAGTTTGAAGCATGCCTCCTTGAATTATAGGGGGGTACTTGATGGTCCCCCGGGTATTTTCCAACTTTTTATTCAGTCTCGATTCTTTCTATGATAGTCACCAGATCTGAGAATCCCAAAGAAATGCTTCCAACCATCTTCTCATAATACAGCCCTTGCAAAGTTCCCATGAACATGTCTAGTAACTCCTTTTAAAACAATGGTGGTTGCACGCGGGATTCCATCTCTCTCCATCTCTGAGCATACTCTGTGAAGGATTTTTATTTCTTCTGGGATAGATTTTGGAGTTGCATGCGGGTAGGTGCCATGTCCAATTTATATTTGTAATGATTTAGGAAAGCATTAGCAAGATCTGCCCAGGTTCGAATATGTGTTCACTCCAATAGCATATACCAATCTAAGGATGCCCTACTCAAGCAATCTTGAAAACAATGAATCATTAGCTTCTGATCATGGGCATGGGCATGCATCTTCCTGCAATACATATGAAGATGATTTCTTGGACAAGTGAGCCCCTTGTATTTTTCAAAGTCAGGTACTTTGAAATTTGGTGGAATCACCACATCAAGAACTAGGCCCATTTTGAGAATGTCAAAACCCTCCATAGCTTTTAATCTTTCCTCCAGGGATTTGTACTGATTCATTACCAGTGGATTATCAACAACATGAGTACCAATAATTTTTAAAGGTGCCTGGTTGGCATCTTCTGGGTCATGATCTCTGTATTGTAGGTCCAAGTAGTTGCCTGTATTGTTGACTCGAATCTGTAGGGTATGTGATGCCCCTTCTTTTGGTGGCGGTAGGACCAACCCTTCAGTTTCATCTTCTTGTTGGGCCACGATGGACTTCTGGAGTACTGCTTCTGGCTCTTTCCTTGGTTGGTGACCACTTAATGCACCAATAGTTTGGGCTACTTCTTCAAAAGCTACCCTGGGAATTTGGTCTTGCCTGTCAATGATGTTCTTCAAAGCTAGGAGAACTTGACTCAGATCTCCTTTCATTGAAGTTACATCACCCTTTACTTGGTCGAGATCCTCTTTGAATGCAGCCTGAGTTTCCTCGATTTTCCCCTTTGCTTTTTATTGGTAGACCCTTGTTTGATATGGAGGCCAATGGGGTGGAGATCTTCTTCTACCAATGGTTTAACTAGAGATATTTTTTTTTGAAAAAATGAGTTTTTATATGATATGGAGGTATTTGTGAATGCATGGATGCAAATGGATGTGTATGAACATGAAATGGTTTCTTGTTTTAAATGTCTTATTCATTTGGGTACATGCTTATATTTTGCTTATTATTGTTATTCGGTGATTAGCTTGAAAATAGATATGCAAACGAGATATGGAAACAAAATGCCTTTATTGAAGGTAACATAATTCAGATATTGAAAAATATTACAATCTTAAACCAAAACTTTATTTGAGTGAAATCAAGCAAAGGGAAATAAGTATTCTAGGCGCGCTTGTGGAATGGAGCTTGAGAAACCACCTACCAATTTCTCGACAAACCTTGAGAAAGTCTTCAGCACATTATTTCCCTTTTGTGGCTTTGATTTCAGACATGTTTGGCGCATTGACGCGGACAAGTTGTTTCCTTTGGTATCCATTTTTGAAGACGGTCACCCAAAATATTTTATTATCTTTTATTTTGTACCCCTGTGAATAAGATAAATAAAATACTCGGATGATGAATATATGAAATGTATGACGAATATATGAAATGTATGAATGCACGGATGTATAGACGCAGGGTTGAGTGACGGGGTTTTGTGATAAGTACCCTTAGAAGGTAGGCTCCTTAATTTTTACCTACGGTTAGTCTATCCTCCCAAAAGGTGGTTTCCTTAGGGGTATCACGAATAACACCAGAGGGAAAAGGCACAAGGGCCTCCCTTAGGTGGAGCCTTTTTACGGACCAAAACTTTCGTCTCAAAGTTGTGAAAGGTCTCGTCATGAGATTTTTGGTTAAGGTCGTTACAAAGAGTCATGGGTGACCTTCCAAAGTCCTACTCGTTAAGAGAATATCTCTTGATAAGTATTCCTTTTTTCGGAAGTTCTACGACTCTAGGCGAAGTCGTCACATAAACTCGCAGGGATGATGTACCCATTAAGCTAATAGACGAACCTTCTTTCTAAGGGTTATTGAAAATATTTTGATAAAAAAGTTCCCGCCATGCAGTAAATATATGATGATAAGAAAAATTGACAATAAATAAATAAACGCAATAAAATAGATAAATATGATAAATAAATAAAATAGAAAACCCCCAAAGTAAAACCTAAAACCTAGGGTTAAGCGTCCCCAGCAGATTCGCCAGCTGTAGCGACTGGTTTTTAAATCAAGAGTCGCAACTATCAGTTTTTATCCTAGGGAAGGGCATCTAATAGGAAACCCTAATTCACAGACAGAGATTCTAGGTTTCAGACTTCATTAGACGAAAGGAACGTGTTAGGCACATTTCATCTACCTTGTTCACAAGGATACTAGGTTTTAGGTTTAGGTTCGGATAAAATAGGGTTTTAAATTTTAATTAGGGGGAAGGGTTTAAATATTTTTATAGGGGAACTTGCTAAGATTTTTGATTGTGTGCCTACGTATCCTCTTAAGAGGAATCAGAGTCCCAATTCGTAGTTCGTATGGGGTTGGTGCTTTTTAGGGATTGTAAACGTACTTTGAATCACCTCGTATTTTGGCCAGGAGTAGTGATTGCGGAGATTTTAGTTAAATGCGCGATTAGTCAAAATCTGTTTGAAACCCTTTTGCAAAAAAACTGTTGATTAGACTAGTTTATTGTGAAAAATAGTTTGAGATTTGTTAGTATTTTTTTATCATATTAATTGCGAAAAACTCTTGTTAATGTATGATTAAAAAATATTTAATGCAAATAATATAATAAAATAATATTCATGAGTTTTAAATAAAAAATAATTTATTTATGATAATATAAATAATAATTTCATATAAATAAATAGTAAAGTATAAAAATTAATAATAATAATAATAATAATAATAATAATAATTATTATTATTATTATTATTAATAATAATAATAATAATGATAATTAAATAATAGAAAAGAAAATAGAATAAAAAATTAGAATTATAAAAAAATATAGAAAATAATAAATAAACAAGGGGGGTGTTATTTCTAGCTAACAAGTAAAAGGGGGGGGGGGGTTTGCTAATTGTTTAGGTGTTTAGCAATGTGGCTAAAGGGATGTGCAAATAGTTAACCTGCTTGGCCCATAAGAAAATTGAAAGGATAGTCCAGCTGATTGCCTGTGGCGAGGGAGTACCGAGTACGATAGGGACTTGGCCTAACGACCGTCAGATCATGATCAGAAGGATGGTAATGCGAGACTATGTTAGCTACAGTACACGCGCGGATACGAGATATTTACGGATAATTTTTTATTTTAATATTATGTTTTTGTTTTTGTTTTTTACAATACAGCTCTCTTCCTATTTCTTCGGCGAAACAACACTAACCCTCTCCTTCTTCCCTAAAAACCCCAAATGCCCACGTCGCGGTGGTGCTCCTCGTCGTGTCTTTTCTTCCCCGTTTAACCCAACCAAATCAGAACGAATAAATAAAAAGGTTAGGTTTGTTTACCCCTTCGCGCTCTAGTTCTCCAACTTCCGTCCGATTGGTTCTGATTTGGCTCGTTTATCCTTGTTTGCAGGTCTGATGTTCCACGATGATAGTTATTTGGCTTTAATAGTTATTCGAATAACTTTCCATTTACGAATCGCATGGGCCATAGGCTAACATGCTTCACGAATGGGTTCCCAGATACACGAGTCTTTCTGATTTAGAAAGCCCCTCTTTCCTGAATTTTACTATACACCCCATAGTCTTGGATAAAGATGGGCCATCAGATACTATTGTACCATCTTTAATTAAAATATTTCTTCTATTTTAATTCTTGAAATTATGATTGTAGAGGTAGGACAAATTTGGGGTACGACAAAGTGCTTCAGTTCTATGTGGGAACCGATCCTAAGGTGGGGATCTTTTGAAGAAATATGACTCGGTCATCAGTTAATTTTGGTACCACATGCATGAGTCAATGATGTTGCATTGCATTCTTTATGACATTGCATGATTGTTGATTGAGTGATGTTGATGATCTTGTGATCTGAGTGATGTTATATGATGAGTGTTAACTTGATGATATAATGATATATTACATGTTTATTGGTAATGCAAAAGTGTGAGTATACATGTGAAGTATGATGAATATGTAGATCTTTTATGATTGTTGTTGTAACTTGTAACACCCCAATTTTACCCGACAATTTAAATATAAATCAGAGTTATAAAGATATTCAACTGAATCAGGATGCCACAAATTCAACTTAAAAACCATTGCATTCAAAATGGATACATAACACTTTAAAACTTCTGATGAACCAACAAAAAAATAAATTAATCTTTTAAATCAACAACTTGAACGACTACGCAGCGGAATCATAATAACATCTTTATCCAACATGAAAGCAACTTTTGAATAACAATTACTTAAAAACAATCAACTTAAAGTTCAGCCAACTGAAATAACAAATACTAAAGCAACAAGCGTTCATCCCCCCAAGTGTTATGTATCATAGAAATGACACCAACTCGAACTACTGAAGGTAAATCATCTTCACTCTGGATTACCTACATGTTACCAGCATAAGGATAACATTCAAACATAAGGGGTGAGATATCAGACACTATAATAGAACGTGTGATAAATATTATATTGGAATCAGTTCATGCAAAAATCACCACTTCACAACAACAATCACAACAGGATATCATCAAAATGTAACAATTAGTTCATCAACATAACAACTCAATTGTACAACTTGGAATGTGACTCAATATTATGTGAATGCATGTGGTACCATTGGAGCAGAACCCCCATCTTGAAAATCTGCCAATAAATAGAGGAATCAACAAAGCATAAGCCTTCTTCGCAGTTCGCCAATCCTGGCCATCACAGAGTATGCAAATGTATGTGACTCAATGAAATGACATCACATAACATAAATTTAATCAACAAATATCATCGCGAGGCATACGCCTATATCACTGTTATTACCAATTAATAGAGGTAATTCAATATCAGAAATGTTCCTGCACTTCGCATCATCACAAAATTATCACAACATCATAACCTCACTGTACATCATAACAAGCGACAACACATTACGTCATTTCCAAATCATTCCCATGAATCTCTATGTATTAGTTATTCATTATTTAATTATTATCCTAATATTCACTTCTAAAATACATTAAATGGCAATATATTTTCTTCTGCTAGTTATCAAGTCTGCTACTTTATTCTACTTTTCATTTAAATTTACTACTTATTATTATTTCTGCTATTATCCTCTATCACATAAAACAACTTTACAAAAACATGCTACTCAGTTAATATCCTTCTGCTAAAAATTACTAGTCTTTTGTTTCATAAAGAATAACTCTACTAAGAAAATATACTACTCTATTATTAAAGTAACTCGGCTACCAAATATATACTCTGCTAACATATACTTACCTTGCTATCCTCGTGATTTTGCTATATGCCTAAGGATACTACACGTAATTATTCTACTTTGGTACTACCTGTAATATTCTACTTTATTATAATTATTAAAAATTAAAAGTAAAGGCTACGTTGCATATGTATATATATATATATATATATATATATATATATATATATATATATATATATATATATATATATATATATATTGCACTACTGAAATTACTTAAACTAAGTCTAATATATAAAAAAGAAAGCCATCTTAAGAAAATTCATTAAAAACGTATACTATATAAAACAAATATGGGGAAAGGAAGTTGTGCCCCTCATCACAATGGGTGTGCCGTTCGGCACTCCAATGGCCACAACATGCCGCTCGGCATGATCACAGTTCCCCTCTACACATAAACCTTTCCAAAGCCTGCCGATCGGCATGCCCACCGTGCCCCTCAGTACACTACCTTCTGGCCGGCACACCCCCATTCTTGTCACTTATTCGTATAATTTTCCGCAACTTCATGTTACTTCTCCAATTTCATTCAATTCACAGACTAACCAACGTATAACACAGGAACATGAAATTTCACCAATAATCAACACTAATTAATTCCTAAATCAATTTCCACAAACAATAATAAATTTACACCCTAAATCCCTACATACAATTTCCCATAAGCCCCATTATAGGATAAGAAACCCCACCCTTATCTGGTTTGGTTTGAAGGCAACTCTATGGGTCTCCGATTGAATCTCCTCTTGGCCTCTTGGTTCAATTTCTCGTATCCCAATTCTTCTCCAAAAACCCTATCTTCTTCTCCCTCTTCTTACTGATAACTAACTTTTCTTCCTCTCTTATTTTCTAATAATAATATAATATTATTCTATTAGTCCAAATAAATCCAATTGGGCCTAAATGCTACACCCCACTTTTACTTCTTGACGCCATAACATAAGCCTTTTACTAATTCTATTCTTATTTCTAATAAATTAATACTATAATATTTCTACCATTTAATCAATCCATCACTTAAATAATATTTCATTAATCTCAACATAAGAATTATTATTAATCAACTAATTAATTAATTAATAATAATCCAACAACTTTTACTAATGATTCTTAACATCTCGCAACATCACAAATAATCCAAAAATATAATTTAATTAAATTAATGGGTGTTACAACTCTCCCGCACTTAGAATATTTTTGTCCTAAAAAATTTACCTTATTCGAACAACTCAGGATAGGAGTCCCGCATCTTACTTTCCAACTCCTAAGTCACGCTTTCTCCAGCAGCTCCTAACCAGACTACTTTCACCAAAGCAATCTCCTTTCCTCTCATAATCTTCATTTCACGATCCGCGATTCGTACATGCATCGTCTCAACAGTAAGATTATCTCGTACTTTCACATCATCCATATGAATCACATGAGATAGATCTGACATATACTTCCAGAGTTGTGACACATGAAACACATCATGCAAATTCGAAAGATTAGGTGGTAAAGCCACTCTATAAGCCACATTCCCAACTCTTTCCAAAATCTGATATGGACCAATAAAACGAGATGTGAGCTTCTTAGACTTCAATGCTCGCCCAACACTAGTTACAAGTGTAACTCTAAAAAACACATGATCACCTACTTGAAATTCTAAGTCCTTCCTTCGCTTGTCATGATAACTCTTCTGTCTACTTTGGGAAGCTTTCATCTTTTCTCGAATCAACTTCACCTTCTCAGTAGTCTCCCGAACAAGTTCAGGTCCAAGTACTACACTTTCTCCGGACTCATGCCAACATTAAGGAGTCATGCATATCCTACCATACAACGCTTCAAAAGGTGCCATTCCAACACTAGAATTGTAACTGTTATTATAAGTGAACTCCTTTATTGGAATATAAGTCTCCCACGAACCTCCCTGCTCAAGAACACATGCTCTCAACAAATCCTCCAACGATTAAATAGTCCTTTCTGTTTGACCATTCGTTTGAGGATGATATATAACACCCCAATTCTACCCGGCAAATAATGAATGTAAATCAGAGTTTTAAAATTCATACAACTGAATCAGGATGCCACAAATTCAACTTAAAGACACATTGCGTTCAACATGGATACATAACACTTTAAAATTTCGGATGAACCAACAGGAGAATAACTTAATCTCTTAATTCAACAACTTGAACAACTACACGGCGGAATCATATTAACATCTTTGTCCAACAATTACAGCAACTTCAAAATAACACATACTTAGCAACAATCAAATTAAAGTTCAACAACTAAAATAGTCAATAATTAAAAGCAACAAGCTGGGGTATCATAAGGCTTGCCACGCTTCTGTTGGTGCGTACCCCTCTTCTCACTGATAATCTTGTAATGATCATTATTATCCTCTTCATAAATCCTGCAACTATCAACCAAATCAGCAAAGACACATATCTTCTGGTATCCAATTTCCTTCTTGATCTCTGGGAGCAACCCGTTCTGAAACTTGATACACTTTAAAAACTTAGCATCTGCCTCACCGTAGTGCGGATAAAACTTAGCTAACTCAGTAAACTTTGCAGCATACTCAACAACCGACATATTCCCTTGCTTCAGCTCAAGGAACTCAATTTCCTTCTTACCACCGAAGTCTTCAGAAAAGTACTTCCTCAAAAATTCCCTACGGAACACAGCCCAAGTGACATTTTCACCCACAACTTCCAATCTTTGACAAGTCTCTAGCCACCAGTCATCAGCCTCGACTGCTAGCATATGAGTACCATATTGAACCTTCTACACTGGAGTGCAGTCCATCACAAGGAAGATTCTCTCAATGTCTTTCAACCAATCTAATGCTCCGTCAGGATCATACTTTCCCTTAAAGGTAGGCGGATTCTCTCTCTGGAAATTCGCCAAACTACGAGATCCAGCTTTCCCGTCAGCATTCAACTGATTCACCATCGCATGTGCCATTGCTTCTAAAGCAACAACAAGTGCAACATCATTCCTTCCAGCCATCTCAACTTATCACTACAACATAAACAATAGTTAGAACTCAAATTAACAATACTCAATTGTTAGAAAACTACGACTCGACAACTTGGTCGGATGGACCAACCTTTTCTATGATACCAACTTTGTAACACCCCAATTCTACCCGGAAAATTATGAATGTAAATCAGAGTTTTAAAATTCATACAACTGAATTAGGATGCCACAAATTCAACTTAAAGACACATTGCGTTCAACATGGATACATAACACTTTAAAACTTCGAATGAACCAACAACAGAATAATTTAATCTCTTAATTCAACAACTTGAACAACTACAGAGCGGAATCATATTAACATCTTTGTCCAATAATTACAACAACTTCAAAATAACACATACTTAGCAACAATCAAATTAAAGTTCAACAACTGAAATAATCAATAATTAAAAGCAACAAGCGTTCATCCCCCCGAGTGTTACATATCAGAGAATTGATATCGACTTAAACTATCGAAGGTATACAACCTTCACTCCGGATTACCTGCATGTTACCAATGTAAGGGTAACATTCAAACAGAAGGGGTGAGATATCTAACAATATAATAAAATGTATGATAAATAATATATTAAATTAGATCACATAATATCACCACTTCTCATCTTATAAACAATAATAATCGTAATAGAATACCAACAATATACACATTTACCGCATCAATACACAACTTCTTTATGCAATCATATAATGCGACTCAATACTATGCAAATGCATGTGGTACCATTGGAGCAGAACTCCCATCTCAAAATAATTGCCAATAAGTAGAGGCATCAACAAGGCATAGCCTACATCTTAATA
The DNA here is from genome assembly GCA_948472305.1 of Vicia faba. Lineage (NCBI taxonomy): Eukaryota > Viridiplantae > Streptophyta > Magnoliopsida > Fabales > Fabaceae > Vicia > Vicia faba. The sequence continues at coordinate 233,231,451 of OX451739.1, read as the reverse complement.
TTCGCCAATACAGGCCATCTTAACGAGCATCAACTCCATCTTGATATGCAATGTATGCGACACAATCATGAATGTAGTAACAACAACCATAATTAACAAGATCTCAACACAACATCATCATTGGCCAGAAGCCTACATCTTAATAGCTGCCAATTATTAGAGGCATCTCAACATCATTCATCAACATCATCCACCAAGATAATTCATCAACATAATTCAACGCATAATTCATCAACATAATTCTACAACAACTCAGCCACAACAACAATGCAACGACAGATCGAAAATCCCTCAACATTGGCCATAGGCCTACAACATGATAATGCCTATAATTAATTAATCATATAAGGCTTACCTATAATTACCAAACCTCTACATATTATTATTCTATAATACTACATCTTTATTATCATCAATCTTATTGTTATGAACCAAGCAATAATCTATAATCATCTTATCCTCATCATACTTCACAAAATCATCATAGCGATTAACACGGGAAGATAACTCTAATCCTAATTTGGCTTACTAGGATTATTCTTATTATCCTTCATTTTAATCCTTAAGAATGAATTTCATCGTATTATCTATTCAACGCTTCAAACGACACCTCAAACGGAGCCCGGAAACTCAAGTTACAGCCTTTGGAAACGAATCTGCCAAAAATCAGACTACATGAGTCGACGCATAATCTTTTGAGTCGACGCTTACTGGGTTAAAATCTTGCCTGAGTCGACGCGTAATCCTCTTGTGTCGACTCATACTGAGTCTACAACAGTGCATGTATCGATGCATAATCCTATGTATCGACTCATCCTGAGTCCAAAAACCTGCATGTGTCGACGCATGGCCTTAAAGGTCGACTCATATTGTTCTGTCATGAATATTTTCTATGATTTCATTGTGTTTTCACTGCGATTTCCCTATCTTAGGCCCTAAAAACATCCTCTAATCATAGGTAATCATCAATTATAGTAATCATGTATTTCTACATCAATTATACAGCATTAGGGCATCATTACTCATCTCTAAATCATTGATCTTCATCATACAACAATATATACATTTCAATCATAAACAAGACAATTTTTCACATCTAATCCTGTGATACGATGGCAGAACCGACTGTTTAATACTGGTTTTTTCTGTTTGTGTTTGCAAATATGCGGTAAGCAAGAGTCGTCACCGACTTTTATTTTATCCAACAAAGGAAAAGGGAAAAAGAACAGAGAAAACCTTTTTCGAAATGTTTCTGAGTACGTGGGGTAGATTATAGAAAGGGAAGGTGTTAGCACACTTTCTATCCATGATTTTCCATGGGCTCTTAGGTACTTGCTCATTTTTAAATTGTTTTTGTGTGTGTTTTGAAAAGTTTTGAAAATGCCTTAGTGTGGCGTTTCACTTTATGGTAACCCTTGTATCAGTCCTCAAGGGTGTGATAAAGCGTTTTTGAAAACTTTGTTTGAAAAAATTATTTGAAAGTGTATGGTGTAAAAGATTATTTTGAGCAAGTACTTAAGAGTTTCTACCTACTCGAAAAAGATTTTTCATTTTATTATTTCCTTTAGACATGGTTATTCTACTATTAAGGAGTAGGTAGCTCCATCGTTGGATGTTAAGGGACTATTGAAAGGGACGATTGCGGTTACTTAAGGCAACAGGGCGAGATCTCTTAGTAACTGTCCTAAAGTTCTAATATCACTTTTTTAATGAGGCAACGTCGAAAAGGTCATCGAGGGACTAGTGATATTTAGAATTAGAGGACAGCCACTAAAAGTTCTCATGTTTCGACAATAGTGACCGTATTTCCGAGGCAACCGAAATGGGAGATACCCTAGGGGTGAGCACGTGCAAGTGTTTGATTTCAGTTTATTTATCTTTGCACAATTAGGGTGTTCTATTGTTTTAAACATTTGATTTATCTTTTGCATACAATCCTATTATCCATACATCTAACAGTTAATAGTAGCGAAAAAATGAAATACGAGAATCTTAAACCTAGATATTACAAGGCTTTGGGGAGGGGGTTACATAACCAAACTTGGGGGAAAATGGTAAATAAAAACAGTAAATGAAAACCTAATTCACAACTATTACAAACCATCAACAGTTACATTAATTGGAAGGTAAAACGAAAATAAATAAGCGCGCGAAAAAAAAAAATAAGACGGGAATAAAATCTAAGTCCTAAAAAAACTCATCAATTAAAGAGAAAATATTATTGTCATTTCTTTTTTTATGTTAAAAAAAATTGAAAACTTAACCTAAATCTAATTAATTTTTATTTAATAAAATTCATCAAGTTATAATAATCAAAATTAATTAATTAATTCTTTTTCAGAAAATTAATTTTAATTATCAAACCTAATTCTATTTATTAACTTTTTTTAATTTTTTTAATTTAAAAAAAGAAAATAGTTATTAAAAGAAAAAGAAAAGAATAAAATAGGATAAAAAAGGTAATGGGCCGCTGCAAAAGAAAATGGGGGGGTGAGAGCTTGAAAATTCGTTAGGCCCAATTTGGCTGAACCCAACAACTGTTAGTGATCTGGTGTGCACCATCCTTGGAGCTACAGGTGGAGACGCGTTCTGGGATGGCTGGATCTGCTTGCATCAGCATCTGATGGCCCAAACGTGAGGCACATGGCACGCGTGTGAACCTGCATATCACCGGATCTACAAATAAAATGTAAGAGAAAATAAAACTTAAAACCTAGAGATCGAACCCAGGTCTTCCATATTTACACGCGCATTCTTCACCACTAGGTTGTCTTGTTCTTTCGTTATTTAGATACAAATGAAAACATATATTATGGAAACACAATATTCAAAATAAAAAAATGCACGCGCGGAACATTTGAATGAACCAGTGGGGGATTGACACCTAAGTTTCTTCCTCTTGCAACCGTCACTTTAGAGACCAAACTTTTACCTACAGAAAAATTCGTCATTATAGGCTATAGTGACGGTTTTTGTTCGTGGCTACAAACCTGCAAAACTTAAAAATGAAGCACGAGCAATATAAATCCTAACCAAAGGCATATATCTCTTGCATTCATTCCCCTGAACACAAAGATGCCCTCGATTTGGCCCAATTTTACCTCTACATAAAATTCCCAATTTGGGACCTTGAAACCCTAACAATGTCTTCATACGATTCCTGCATCTATACTCAAATTAAAGCATTCAAATACCTTGCATACATGATAACAAACATAAATATAGAATTGAAATATGTTTATGATGCCAGAATTAAAGGAATCGAAATAAATAAAAAAGTGTAAACCGTAAGGTACTGAGAACATGTTTCAGACTGTTTTGAGGCTTGGTGATGATTGGAATCAATCCAGGGGACTTCCAAAAATGTGTTTTGACACTTGTTTGGGATTGAAACAACTTGGAAGTGGAAATTCGAATTTGACAACTTAGTGTTTTTTTTTCAAATTGGACAGGGGTTCTCCAGACCCTCTATCTTTGTTTGATGCTTACCAAAAGCTTGTTTATATATGGAGTGGTGAGAGAACACGAAAATGCCATGCTTGTAACAGCTATGGACAAGTTCTTGAATGCCATGAATGGCCATTTGTAACCTTGGCCAAAGTCATGGGATTTTGTCCAATTTTGAATTTTGAATGAGTGCAAACATCTTGGCCTTGCTATGCACGAAAATTGGGACCCCTCCATGCATTAAAGCAAGCCTTAAACATATTATTTGTAATAATCTTGATTTTTTTTATTTTTAATTAAATAAAATTAATATAAAATGCAAATAAAGTCAAGACTATGCAAAAATGTTTTTAGGAGTCCTCTATCATCTTAGAAACATCTTTGAAGTTCAAGAATTTAAGCCATTGCCTAAAAAATTCAAATTTACCCAATGCATATTTCTTGAAATTTCCCAATATTTCCCAACTTGGGATAGCCATAACTTGCTCAATATTTACCTCATGATGATGATCTTGTACTTTTGTGAAATCCCAAGATGTCTACTTCAATCCTTCTTTTGATCAATTTTGCTTTTGAAGATGTTATCTTAATGTTAAAGGTCTTGGAAAAAGTGGCTTTTATTGACTTTCTAAAAATGACTTGTAATGTATGAACTTGTATCTTTCAAGTGGTGCATATCTTGGACTTGAGGGGTGAATAGAAGTTGTAGGGAATTGGATTCTCTTAAAAATGAGATTTGGTTGTAAAATTTCTGATAAATCTTGAGAAAGTTATGCTTGGTCAAAGTTTGGTTGACTTTTCCTATAGAAACCCTAATTTGCTATTTTTGACTTTTATGAATTAGGAGCATTTCTTAAGGAATCGTGATCAACCCTTGATCAAATGATGGATATCACTTCAAAATGTTGATGTTGACCAAAAATCTTAAATTTTGACTGTATATACGTCACAGTTGACTTTTGACCTAACACAGTTGATTTTCCAATACTTGAGCAATTGTTTGAGCAAACTTATTGAGAAAATCATGAAACTTGGCATGGATGATCTTGAGTACATGTTAGGACAATGTGAATCATTGGAGACCATTGGAGCTCAAACATCTTGATGAAAATGGAAACCCTAGTTGGGGGCTCATTGCCTTAGAAGGAGAATTTGCCTGATCAATTCTTGGGCATCCTTGGGGCAAGTTGAGGATCTCAATAGGCATGTGTTGAGTAAAATGAGAGGGGAAATTTTGGGGTACAACAGTTTCCCCTGTTCAATCTTCTTACACCTGAAGATACAAATTGGCTTGTCTTCCTTTCATGATCTGAAGGTGAAAGATGATTGAACACTAGAGTTCCCAGAAATTTGCACTCGTTTGAAATGATACCTGACTGTGTAAGTAGTATCAGGAATGGGCTTATAGATGCCATTTGGAAAAGATGGTGGGAGACTGTCAGAGATGGGCTTCAAGATGTCATCCAAGGAGTATGTCGGGGACGGGCTTAAAGATTCCATCCAAAATAGATGCTGACTTCATAAGAATTCTTTATGGGGATTCCTGCTCCTACTGTCTGAGGAGGAGTCTGCTAGGGAATTTTTCTTAGGGGAATAAAGTCTAGGAGCCTTGGTTGTCCATTACTCTACTGGGGAATCATCTCTTGACTAAAGAGACTGAAGTGAACTGCTATCTGGTCAGGATACAGGCTTTGTAGTGACTTACTGAGGATGATAAGGTTGACTGCTATCTGGTCATATTCTAGGCTTCATAGTGACTTACTGGGGAAATGAGATTGAACTATTATCTGGTCGTGCTCCAGGCTTCACAGTAACTCAAACTGTTATCTGGTCGGAATCCAGTCTTTAGTCACTTGAATAAATTAAGTTGTTATCTGGTTGGGTCCAGGCTTCAACTTGAATCTTAGGAAAACCTTTATCTGGTCAAGTCCAAGCTTTATAGTAATTGACATAATAAACTACTATCTGGTCGGATTCTAGGCTTGGCAGCGTCTGAAGAAGTTAATTGTTATCTGGTCGTATTCTAAGATTCACAGCAACTTAAACTGTTATCTTGTCGAAACCCAGGCTTCAGCGTCTGAAGAAGTGGACTGCTATCTGGCCGGATTCCATGCTTCGTAGTACCTTATACTATTATCTGGTCAAAACCCAAGCTTCACAGTGTCTTTTAAGAAGTGAAACTACTATCTGGTCAGATTCCAGGCTTTGCAGTGTCTGAAGAAGTGGAATACTATCTGGTCGGATTCTAGGCTCCGTAGTACCTTATACTATCATCTGGTCGAAACCCAGGCTTCACAGTGATTAACTGGCATGGAAATTAGAGAGATCTTAGTGTCGATCTAACTGAACCAGAGAAGGTCTTATGAGGGCATCTTCTGAGGAAGATCTTGAGATAACCCTTGGTTATATATGGCTTTCGATAAGACTTCCAGGTCACATAAGTAGTCAACGGTATTTGTTAATTTGACCTTTCCCTGAAAAGGTAAAGAATTAGTCATATGCAATGTCATGATGTATGAAATGCATTGTGATGATGTTCTCAAAATAAATTAGATTATGTTGTATGCGATGTGCATGTGCATGCCATGATGTATGAACAGGGGATACTATTGCAATGCTTCTTAGTCTAGGAAAATAAATCCTGGACTAATGATGTAAAGTACTGGAAATTTAATTCCTGACCGTTGTTGAAAAAGTGGTTCTTCTACTTCCGCTGGGAATGATGAGTAGAGATGATTTGTCGAAGATTTCCCCTTTCTGTTTGAGAATACTCGGCTGGGATTTTTTTTTTTGTTTAAGAATGAATCTGTGGGGAGACAAGTACTTCTTCTTGCGAATATTCCACTAGGGAGAAAATGCTCTATTTTGGGGAGTGTTCCGCTGAGGGAGAAGAATTCTTCTGTTGGAAAATTCCATAGTGAGAAAAGAATCCTATTGCAGACTCTACTGGGGAATATTCAGTAACTAGGAAAAAGGAACTATGTTGAGGATAATCTTCTGCTGCCAGAGAAATAAACTCTAATGGGGATGAAGATTTGAAAGCTGTCAGAGATTATAAATCTCCGTGGTGAATGATAGGTCAAACTTTGGTCGTTTTACTCTACGGGGACGAGACTTCATAAACTGTTGGGGACAAAAATAAACTCAGCTGGAAATCATGGATTTCAAATTTCGAAAGAATTCTACTGGAGAAGTTAATTCCTGCTTGGGAAAAAAACTGTAGAGACTAGGACTGGCTTTCAGACATTGCTTCGTTCCTTAAGCCATTAGAAATTGTCTTTCTGTTCTTTATGTAAATATTTTCAAACAGTAATCATATTCAATATGCATATGCCACAAATAATCACTGGACATTTTTACAAAACAAAATAGAAAATTAAAAAACAGGTAGTTTTGAACTTTCAAGAACTGATTTGTATTGATTTTTGAAGTTTGCCTATAAAAGGCATTTATATATAAGGAAACAAACATTCTAGTAAGAAAATGTCGTCGCAAGAAGGATTTATACAAAGTTATATACAAAGAAAAAACAGTTATGTATAATGATCCTGTGATACGGTGGGAGAACTGACTATGGTTTTGCGTTTGTTTTCGCAAATGTTTCGGTTGAGCAAGAGTCGCCATCGACTTTTTATTTTATCCTAAGGAAAGGTTTAAAAAGCACAGCAAAAACCTTTGAGATTTTTCTTGGGTTCGGGGAGTAGATTATAGAAAGGGAAGGTATTAGCACCCTTTCTATCCATGGTTATCCATGGGCTCTTAGGTACTTGCTTAGATCAACTTGCCTTGGTTTTAAATTGTTTGAAATGGTGCTCGGTGTGTGGTTTTGAAAATGCTTTGAAAAAGATGCCTTGTATAGGCTACCCTTGTAACAATTCTTTACTCGAATGTTTTACAAAAGGTGTTTTGTCTTTTGAAAAGATGTTCCGAGGTTTTTGAAAGTTTGTTTTGAAAGTGTTTGTGAAGTGTGGTTTGAAAATAGGCAAGTGTTTTCTTTTGCAAATGGACAAGTACCTAAGAGCTATCTACCCTAAAGTTCTCAAAGATTTTTGTTATGTTTTAACCCTTTTGACAATTTTGTTCCACCATTGCATTTGGTGGACAATCTTGTATTAGGAGGTGAAAGGGACGGGCGCGGGTCATCGTTTAGACCATAATTGCAACAGTGCTAAGTATCTTTGGGCAATTTCTCTTTGAAAGGGACTTGATCATTTTAGGCAACTTTTCGAAAGCGTCATCGAGGGACTATGATCAATTGATTTGTATTTGTTTTACCCAAAGAAACCTAACATGCAATATGGCCCATTTATTGAAGGCAACAAGTGGAATACCCTAGGGGTGCAAGTGTGATATGTGTTGTCCATATTTCATGCTTGTTTATCTTGAAATTAGGTTAAACTATTTTGTTCTTTTTATTTGCATACAAACCCTAATTCTAGCATGGTATATTTAGAAAGCGTTTAAAGTGCGAAAAGTAAAATTCCTACACTATTACAACACAATATGGGAAGGGGGTACAAATGTTCAAATGGGGGGATATTTAGACAAGAAATTTAAACCTAGCTATTACATCCATTTTGGAATATTTACAAGATAATTGGTTGCATAAATTAAATGGAAAATAAAATACAGATGCAAAATACAAAAAGGGTTTTTATATGTATGAAAAAAAAGTATTATTTATGTCAAATAAATAAAAATAAAAAAGGTATTATTTTGGAGTTTTTGTATTTTAAGGGTAAAACCCTAATATTTATTAAGTAAACATATATCTTATTTAATTTATACAAGTATTTGTTTATTATGTACAAAAATAAAATAAAATGAAGTATATTTATACAAAGTATTTTTTTATGTCAAATATTAATAAAAATAAAAATATAGGTATTTTGTATTTTAACCTAAATATATATGTATTAATTTCTAAATATGTATTACAGCTTGCCTGAAGTGTGGTGATGCTATTCCAATGCTTACTTTTCCTTGAGACACCTTGAATCGAGCTATGGACCTTCAACTGCAAAATAAGAAAGTGAAAATGGTGGAACTGGTTAGAGGAATTACAGGTCGTGTTTTAGGTTTTGGTTAGCTTGCATTGATGTTAGGGAATGTGTTTGATGAGCTTTGGGCAAGAAATCATGCAAGGGATGAGAGTTGGCACTCAAACTGCAGTGAGAACTCTGTTTGAGCAGTTTGAGGGTGGTTCTGAGTTTGTGGAGGTATTGGAGTCGTGTGCTAGCTTGGTTTTGATGATTAGAAAGTGTCTACAATATTTGCTTAAGGTTTCTAATGCTGAGATGATAGTTGTGTTATGTTATGCCACTTTTCTTCACCCTTAAGCAAGCAAAGCCAAGTTGATGTTCTAGGCAAGTAGAGGCCCCCTAAACATGCTGCTAACCTTGTCTTGATCAGAGTGTTTTGCTCATAATCTTGTGCCAATTGGATTTGATCTGTACCTCTTGGATTTGCATTATGACATAAAGCTTGCTTTTGCAAAAATGGCCATTTTACTTTTTCCATAAATGGCTTTATTCAACATGTAATGCATAAGCTCATGAAACAAGGCCTTAGCACAATGAACATGCATTAAATTATTGAGTGTTGGATGGTTTAGAGGCCTGTAATGCAGCACAAACCAAGCTGACTTGCAAATGGCATAAGTTATGAACATGTACATGACCAATTCAAAAGTGAGTTTTTGCCATATTGTGAAATTCGATTCTCTCAAGTTATGAGGTTGTTTGATGAGTTCTTGGACATTTTGGAAAGCTTGGAATGTGTACTACAATCCATATTTGAAATGAAAATTGAAATTCCAAGTGGAAGTGTATGGAAAATGGCCTTGAAGTTAGGTAGAAAACCTTGCCAAAATAGGTTAAAATTTCACTAAGTTAAGAATGGTTTAGTACCCTTATTCAAAAAATTGTAACTTGAGATACAAGCCTCTTTTGGGAAAACTTTGTGAATCAAAGTTGTAGATTATTCAACAAGATACAACTTTCATGTTTTGACTTTTGCTTGAATCCAAATGAATCTTGGTGAGAAAGTGGGGCAAAGTTGGGAAAAAATTAGGGTTTTTCATAACTTAGAAAAATTCTAAGTTATGAAAAATTCTCATTTCAAACCCTAATTTGCAAATTTTGATTTCTTGAGGAACAAGTTTCATGATTTGGCATGTTTTGATGAAAAATGAATCTTGACTCTTGATTTTGACCAAAAAGTCAAAGTTTGACTTTTCAGTATACAGTCAAAATTGATCAATTGACTGGGAAATTCAACTGTCAATTTTGTGCATTTGGGATCTTTTGAGCTTGTTGAGCATGTCAAGATAATTCCATGGGGTTCTTGAGTCCATATGTGAGCTTGGTTTGCCATTGGTTGGGTCAAACAGTCAAAAATTGCCTTTGTGCAGTCAAAACCCTAAAAATGACCATTTTGCCCTTTTGGTGATCTGATCAAATTTCTTGTGGAATTGTGATCCAAACTTGATCAAATGGTTCATATGAGTTCATAATGTTGATGTGGGTCAATTTCCATGAGATTTGACTGTCAATTGGTCACAGTTGACTTTTTCCCCGATACAGCTGATTTCTAGGTCAACTGTCCAGTTGACTGGGCAAAACTTGGAATCAAGACTTGAAACCTGATATGGATAAACTTGGGAGTCCAATATGAAGCAAGAAAGTCATCTTAGGCATTTTAGGTCAAAACATCTTTGTGCAAACACAAACCCTAATTTGGGTCAACAGTGCAAGGAGAAGTCTTTAGCAGATGAAACCCTAACTAGATCTTGATCTTCAAGGGCTTGGTGATGAGAAATCAATGAGAAATGGGAGGGAAAATTTTTGGGTACAACAGATCCCATTGAGTTTCAATTCTACTATTGCTCTTATGCCTTCTAGCGTCTCATCAATTCTGCTATTGGCGTCTGACCTTTTTGTTGAAAGCCTTGATCATCCGTTTTTTATACATTTGACCATGACAGAAAGCAGCAAGACTTTTCTCATTAATCAGATTCAGTTGATCAAGTCGAGTCTGGATCCAATTATCTTCATTCAAACCCGTATCCTTCATGATTCTTAGAGAAGGGATCTGGACCTCAATAGGCAGGACAACCTCCATACCATATACCAGAGAGTAGGGTGTTTCCCCTGTCGACGTTCGTGCGGAGGTACGGTAACCATGAAGAGCAAATGGTAACATCTCATGCCAGTCTTTGTATGTCACCGTCATCTTCTGTATGATTTTCTTAATGTTCTTTTTAGCAGCCTCCACAGCACCATTCATCTTTGGCTGATAAGGGGAAGAATTATGAAGATGGATCTTGAATTGTTTATGGAGTTCGGTGATCATCGTATTGTTGAGATTTGTACCATTATCAATGATGATTCTCTCTGGCACACCATACCGACAAATCAGGTTATGCTTGATAAACCGTGCCACGACATTCTTCGTAACAATAGCAAAAGACGCAACCTCAACCCACTTTATGAAGTAATCAATGGCCACTAGGATGAAGCGATGCCCATTGGAAGTGGTAGGTCTAATTTGTATGATCATGTCAATACCCCACATTGCAAAGGGCCTAGGAGCCGTCAAGACGTTCAAAGGAACCAGAGGTATATGCACCTTATCAGCATAGATCTGGCATTTATGACAAGTTCGAGAATGTTGATAGCAGTCCGCTTCCATAGTGAACCAAAAGTATCCTGCCCGTAGGATCTTTTTAGCCATGGTATGTCCACTCGAATGGGTTCCGAAGGTGCCTTCATGTAATTCTGCCATAATCCTTTCCACTTCAATCTTTTCTATGCACCAAAGTAAAGTAGAGTCATGGTTGCGCTTGTAAAGGATTCCATTAATGAGGAAGAATTTCACGGCGAACCTTCTCATAAACTTCTTATCATTGACAGATGCCCCCTCGGGATACTCTTGAGCCTCGAGATATCTCTTCACTTTATAGAACCAAGGTTTGTCTGCTACTTTTTCTGTGTTGATCTCGTAGCAGTACGCTGGTTCATCCAATCTCTCAATAGTGATCTGAGGAGCCTCGTTGTCCCACCTGACCTTGAATATAGAGGACATGGTAGCTAGCGCGTCCTCTAATTGATTCTCTTCTCGTGGGAAATGTTCAAAAGTGACCTCTTCAAAGTGTGGAAGTAACGTCAACATGTGCTCTTTGCAAGGAATGAGATTTAGGTGCTTCGTGTCCCACTCGCCTTTGATTTGACTTATTACCAAAGTTGAATCCCCGAATACACTCAAGAACTTGATCCTTAGGTCAATAGAAGCTTTGAGACCCGTGATGCATGATTCATACTCCACCATGTTATTGGTACAGTTGGAACATAGTCTGGCAGTGAAAGGAGTATGACAGCCTTCAGGGGATATAATTACAGCACCAATTCCATTACCAAGTGCGTTCAAAGATCCGTCAAAAACCATAGTCCATCGGGATCCTTCTTCAAGTCCTTCATCTGGTCCAGGATATTCATAGTCAGTTACTAGCATAATATTCTCGTCCGGGAACTCAAAATTCATGGACTGGTAGTCATCCACGGCCTGATGAGCCAGATGATTAGCTAATACACTCCCCTTAATTGCTTTTTGGGTCGTGTATTGAATATCGTATTCAGTTAGGATCATTTTCCATCTTTCTATTCTTCCGGATAGAGCGAGATTCTCAAAGATGTATTTTATTGGATCCATCTTAGATATCAACAAAGTAGTTTGGGTCAACATATACTGTCTCAGTCTGCTAGCAGCCCATGCCAAAGCACAACAAGTTTTCTCAAGCAATGAATATCGTGTTTCATAGTCGGTAAAATTTTTGCTAAGGTAGTATATTGCATGCTCTTTTCGACCAGACTCGTCATGCTGCCCCAACACACACCTCATTGAATTATCCAATAATGTTAAGTACATTATCAAAGGTCTTCCTTCAACCGGAAGCATTAGAATTGGAGGCTCTTGAAGGTAATCTTTGATTCTTTCAAAGGAAGCTTGGCATTTGTCATTCCACTTTACCACTTGATCTTTCTTCAAAAGCTTGAAGATTGGATCACAAGTAGCAGTTAGATGTGAAATGAACCTGGAAATGTAGTTCAAACGTCCCAAGAAACCCCTAACTTCCTTCTCAGTACGAGGAGTGGGCATCTCTTGTATAGCTTTTACATTTGCAGGGTCTACTTGAATATTGTTGTACCCCAAAATTTGCCCTCTCATTCTTCAAGGCCTTTCTCACAAGGATTTTCAAGGTTCAAGCTTGAACCAGTGCCTTGGGATTTTCCAATACCAAAATTAAAATGAAACTGTCAAAAAGGGAGAAAACAGATAAAAATAACATTTTAACAAATTTGGAGGAAAACAGGTCTCCTTCGATTCAGCACCCTTCGACTGACTCTTGGCCTCCTTCGAATGCAACTTGGGCATGTCCTTCGTTTTGAACTTAAAACCTCCTTCAAATGCAACTTGGGTACATCCTTCGATTGGACCTTGCACCTCCTTCGATTGCTCAAAAGTTGCCGCTAGCGTGCCTCTTTCGTATGGGCATGTGAGTTCAAATAGGTATCCTTCGATTCATAAGGAAATGATCTTCATACAAGCTTCAATTGAGTTTTTGTTTCCCTTTGAAACGGTGTCCTTCGACTCAGGAATGTCCTTCGACTCATGAATGTCCTTCGACTCGGGAAGTAAAGGCCTCCTTTTGGTTTTCTTCAATTCAAAAAGTCAATAATCTTCTAAAAGCTTCCTTCGATTCAGAAGTTAATAACCTTCTGAAAAGGGCCATTCGAAGAACACACAGTTGGTTCATTCAAAGGACACACAACTGGTGAAAACGAATGTTGTTTTGTTCTAGTCTGGTCGAAAGGTGTAGAAAATGGGAGGATTCGACTCAAAAGATCAAGTTGAACATTTAGACCCATAGGCTAGGCTACGTGTTTCCCCTTTTTAGTCCTTTACCCATTTGTTGTCTAAGACCACTTGAACTTAATAGCATAATACTAGGTCAACTGTCCAGTTGACTGGGCAAAACTTGGAATCAAGACTTGAAACCTGATATGGATAAACTTGGGAGTCCAATATGAAGCAAGAAAGTCATCTTAGGCATTTTAGGTCAAAACATCTTTGTGCAAACACAAACCCTAATTTGGGTCAACAGTGCAAGGAGAAGTCTTGAGCAGATGAAACCCTAACTGGATCTTGATCTTCAAGGGCTTGGTGATGAGAAATCAATGAGAAATGGGAGGGAAAATTTTGGGGTACAACAGTTGCCCCTGTTCAATCTTCTTGAATCCGAAGAGTTAGATTGGCAAGTTTGCCTTTCGTGACTCGAGGGTAAAAGGAGATTGGACACTAGAGTGCCCGGAAATTTGCACTCGTCAAAGCAATGGATGCGGGAATGGGCTTAGAGATGCCATTTGGAGATGGGCTTAACGATGCCATCTGGAAGAATGACAGAAACTTATCGGGGATGGGCTTAAAGATGCCATCTGGAATGAGTATCAGAAAGGTGTCCATGTCTTGAACCACATCTGAATTGGGGGTCTGAACAAGCAATAGATCGACATCCGTATCTGGAGGCATCCGTAAACTGTTTTCAGAGGTTGAGAAGAGTCTGAACAAGCGATAGATTAGCATCCGTTGTTGGGAAGAATCCGTAAACTGTTTTCAGAAGTCTGGAGAAGAATCTGAACAAGCGATAGGTTAACATCCGTTACTTGGAGAACCCGTGAACTATTTTCAGAAATCTTGCAGTTGAATAAGCAATAGAGCAGCATCCGTTGTTGGGAAGCGTCCGTAAGCTGTTTTCAAAGGTTGTATCTGAACAAGTGATAGATTAACATCCGTTGTTGGGAAGAATCCATAAACTGTTTTCAGAAGTCTTGAGAAGAAACTGAACAAGCGATAGGTTAACATCCGTTACTTGGAGAACCCGTGAACTGTTTTCAGTAATCTTGAAGTTGAATAAGCAATAGAGCAGCATCCGTTGTTGGGAAGCGTCCGTAAGCTGTTTTCAAAGGTTGCATCTGAACAAGTGATAGATTAACATCCGTTGTTGGGAAGAATCCATAAACTGTTTTCAGAAGTCTTGAGAAGAAACTGAATAAGCGATAGGTTAACATCTGTTACTTGGAGAACCCGTGAACTGTTTTCAGTAATCTTGAATTTGGAGGAAGAACCGGTGTAGGGTTCCCTGATGATGAGCTCGTGTAAAACTGCATCTGGATAAATCTGGAATAAGCATTAGAATGTTGTCGTGTCTGGGTCACATCCGAACTATTCCTGGAAAGAAACTCGGAGGATAGTGATTCAAGTCTTTTGACTGATCTTACCTGAAAAGGTAAAGAATTAGTTATATGCAATGTCATGATGCATGACGCAATGTATGTTATATGATATGAATGTAAATGAATACGCATGTAAGCTGGAGAGCTGTCTTGCAAAGGATAGATGAATCCGAGATGGCTGCAGATAAAAAGCTTGACTGCTGCCGGGAAGAATAATTCCTGGTTGTTGCTGGAGAAAAAGGAGCTTGGGTTGTATACCAATCTTCTGGGGAATTCCGGATGGCTTCTACTAGGGAGTACCAATCTAGTAGACTCATGCTGGGGAGGTAAGACCGAGAATCTTCAGTTTGGCGGGAAGCATCTCTGGCGACTTCACTGGGGAACTCAAGATTTGCCCTCCTCAAAACTCTGTGGGGAGGAGGTTCATTAGTCTGGCTTCGCTGGGGATTGATAATTTGAAGTTTTAGCTCAGCTGGGGATACTAAAACTTAAATTCTGAGGGGAATTGAGTTCTGGAGGATTCTCTGGCTGGGGATAACAAAGATAAACTCCTCTGGGGATTGTATTGATAAGTTAATGCTGGGGAATTTTGATGAACTCCGCTGGGGATAGGAATAACTCGGGCGAGCGCGATCTTCCGTGGCAATAAGCTGAGGATAACCCAGTTATAAGCCCTTGTGAGGAATAACTTTGAATAAAACTCGGGAAAGACGTCCGTACTCTGCAGGGGATAAACTTCCAGAATCTACTGGGAATAAGCTTCAGGGTTTGCTGGGGATATGGATTTCAAATCTCTTGGGGGTTTCCTTTGAAAGGTATCAAGATATCCAACTGTACTTTCGACCTATCAGTAATCCTCTTTCCGGATTCATAAGGAAATGATTATGTTCAAATGCATATGCCTATTTACAAAACATTGGACGTTTCTCAAAATAAAACAAATAGTGCAAGAGAAAAGTGAAAGGAAATGACACAATTTTTTTTTTGGGAAAAGTATTTGTATTGACTTTTTATGAGTATATTTGTACAAAGGAGACAATCATCCTAGTAAGAGGATTCTGTCGTAAATATTGAAAGATTTATACAAAATAAAGGATGGCTATGTGAAATAATTCCATGGGATTCCATTCTGCTATAGCTTTCACAACTCTGAATATCTGTCCATTCAATGCTTAGTTTGCGGATGACTGGATTGATCAGAAGCCTGGAACTGGTTGATGAAGAGATTGTCTTTGAAGTGATCCGACGAGACATAGTCATACGCTTTAATTCCCTAACTTTTGCCTGAATCGCCCTTTCGGGTTTTCGATCCACCGGGAAACCCCTTTTTGCCCAAGCCGCCCTTTCGGGTTTTCGACTTGCCGGGTGTACAGATTTTTTTGTTTTTATCCCTAACTTTTGCCTGAACCGCCCTTTCGGGTTTTCGGTCCACCGGGATGCCCATTTTTGCCCAAGCCGCCCTTTCGGGTTTTCGACTTGTCGGGTTATTTTATGCGTAGTATCTTTTGACTATGTCTGCGTTCGCAGGGTGTGGCAAGTTGTCGTCGTCCATGGTGGTCAGAATCATTGCACCACCAGAAAATATGCTCTTGATCACAAATGGTCCTTCGTATGTAGGAGTCCATTTTCCCCTGGGATCACTTTGCGGCAAGATAATCCGCTTGATTACGAGATCTCCGACTTGATACACTTGACGTATGACTTTCTTATTGAAGGCCTTGATCATTCGCTTTTGATACGCCTGACCATGGCATATAGCAGCGAGTCGTTTTTCGTCGATCAGATTGAGTTGATCAAGTCGGGTCTGCATCCAATCATCTTCATTCAAACCTGCATCCTTCATAATCCTTAGAGAAGGAATTTGGACTTCCATAGGAAAAACAGCTTCCATGCCATATACCAAAGAAAATGGGGTTGCCCCAGTTGAAGTACGTGCCGTCGTACGGTATCCATGCAGAGCAAACGGTAACATCTCATGCCAGTCTTTGTAAGTGACTGTCATTTTCTGAATGATCTTCTTAATGTTTTTGTTCGCAGCTTCAACAGCACCGTTCATCTTAGGCCGATAGGGAGATGAATTGTGATGATAAATCTTGAACTGTTTGCACAATGCAGTGATCATCGTGTTATTCAGATTCATACCGTTGTCTGTGATGATCCTGTCTGGAACACCATACCGACATATGAGATTTTGCTTGATAAAGCGGGCAACCACATTTTTAGTAACAGAGGCGAAGGAAGCTGCTTCGACCCATTTGGTGAAATAGTCAATGGCAACCAGGATAAAGCGATGTCCGTTGGAAGCCGTGGGCTTGATCTCTCAAATCATATCAATGCCCCACATTGCAAAGGGCCATGGAGCAGTCAGAACATTGAGAGGAACCGGAGGGATATGAACTTTATCAGCATAAACTTGGCATTTGTGGCAAGTACGGGAATGTTGATGGCAGTCAGCTTCCATGGTAGACCAGTAATAGCCTACCCTTAGGATCTTCTTAGCCATTGTATGCCCGCTCAAGTGAGTGCCAAATGTGCCGCTGTGTATATCAGTCATGATCAACTCTGCTTCAGCTTTGTCTACGCATCGGAGTAATACACAATCATGGCTTCGTTTGTAAAGGATGTCGTTGCTCAGAAAGAATTTAGCAGCGAATTTACTTAAGAACTTCTTGTCATTTACGGAAGCTCCTTCGGGATAATCTCTAGTCTCGAGATACCTTTTGATTTCATGGAACCAAGGTGGTTCCACTACTTCTTCGGTATTAATCTCGTGACAATGCGCAGGTTCATCCATTCGCTCGATGGTGATTTGGGGAGCCTCGTTATCCCAGTTGAGTTTAAACATGGAGGACATTGTGGCTAGAGCATCTGCTAGCTGATTCTCTTCTCGCGGGAAATGCTCGAAGGTAATTTGCTCGAAATGAGGAAACAATGTCAGGACATGTTCTTTGTATGGGATAAGATTAGGATGCTTGGTATCCCACTCTCCTTTGATTTGACTGATAACCAAAGTCGAGTCCCCAAATACGATCAAAGATCTGATCCCCAAGTCTATAGCAGCCTTGAGACCAAAGATGCAAGCTTCATACTCAGCCATGTTATTTGTGCAGCTGAAGCAAAGTCGGGCCGTGAAAGGTGTGTGACAACCATTCAGAGAAATGAGTACTGCGCCGATACCATTTCCAAGTGCATTTGAAGCACCATCAAAGTACAGGGTCCATCGGGATCCCTTTTCGGGTCCGTCATACGGTCTGTTACTTTCAATGTTGTCCAAATTCATGATGTCCTCGTCTGGGAAATCAAATCTCATGGGTTGATAGTCTTCGATAGCTTAATGAGCCAGATGGTCAGCTAGTACACTCCCTTTTATAGCTTTTTGGGTGGTGTACTGAATGTCATACTCAGTTAGGATCATTTGCCATCTAGCTATCCTTCCAGATAAAGCGGGCTTTTCGAAAATATACTTGATAGGGTCCATTTTGGAAATCAACAAGGTAGTATGAGTCAACATATACTGTCTTAGTCGGCGAGAAGCCCATACCAAAGCGCAGCAAGTTTTCTCGAGCAGTGAGTAGCGAGTCTCACAGTCGGTAAACTTTTTGCTAAGGTAATAAATAGCATGCTCTTTTCGACCAGACTCGTCATGCTGGCCCAAAACACACCCCATTGAGTTATCCAAGACAGTCAAATACATGATCAATGGTCTTCCTTCAACGGGTGGCATCAGAATAGGAGGTTCTAGCAAATACTCCTTGATTCTATCAAAAGCAGCTTGACAATCGTCGTTCCATTCAACTTCCTGATCTTTCTTCATGAGTTTGAAAATTGGCTCACAGGTAGAAGTCAGATGAGAGATGAATCTGGAAATATAGTTTAAGCGCCCCAAGAATCCTCTAACCTCCTTTTTAGTACGGGGAGCAGGCATTTCTTGTATTGCTTTCACTTTTGCTGGATCGACTTCAATGCCTTTGTTGCTTACAATGAATCCCAGGAGTTTACCAGACCTAACTCCAAAAGTGCATTTACTTGGATTCAGCCTGAGCTTGTATTCTTTCAATCTGGCAAACAGCTTCTCCAGATGTTCAAGGTGCTCTTCCTCTGTTTGTGACCGAGCTATCATATCGTCTACGTAAACTTCAATCTCATGATGTATCATATCATGAAATAAAGCTACCATGGCGCGTTGATAAGTTGCCCCTGCGTTCTTCAGCCCGAACGACATCACCTTGTAACAGAAAGTGCCCCATTATGTGACAAAAGTTGTTTTCTCCATATCCTCGGGGGCCATTTTGATTTGATTGTAGCCCGAGAATCCATCCATGAAGGAAAACACTTTGTGCTGAGCTGTATTGTCGATCAGAACGTCAATGTGTGGGAGTGGAAAATCATCTTTGGGGCTGGCCCTATTCAAATCCCGGTAGTCCATACACATCCTGACTTTGCCATCTTTCTTAGGTACTGGCACGATGTTAGCGACCTATTGAGGATAGGACGTAACAGCCAGAAAGCCAGCGTCGAATTGCTTCATTACTTCTACTTTGATCTTTTCAGACATGTCAGGCCTCATTCGGCGAACTTTTTGCTTGATCGGTGGACAGTCTTCTCTTGTGGGGAGACGGTGAACCACGATGTCTGTGTCTAAACCCGGCATGTCTTCGTAAGACCAAGAGAAGATTTCAACATACTCATTCAACAACTGTATCAGGCGCTCCTTGACTCTTGATTCCAGATTGGCACCCACTTGCACCTCCTTCCGGTCTTCCTCGGTCCCTAAGTTGACAGTTTCCAATGACTCTTCATGAGGTAAGATGGCCCTTTCCTCTTGATGTAGAAGTCTGGCCAGTTCCCCTGGTACTTCACAACCTTCTTCATCTTCATACTCGGCTTGATTGACCAGATCTTCAGAGTTATTGAAGGATATAGCAGAATAGTCACCCATGGAATCCGGAGTGGATGGGTACCTGCATTGGTGAGTGTGGGTGTGTGTAAGGGATAGCCATCCTTAAACAAAAATGCAAAAGGAAAGAAAATGAACACAAGCAGTTTATCAAATGAAAAACGTCCAATGAATCATTAAACATGGCATATGGATATGAAAAATAATCAAAACCCTTACAAATGGACCTACATGACCCGGGCAAGGCATGAGGTGAAAAAGATAGTGTACGGATTGTTTGACAGTAAATATTACAGACCAAATAGGAAATATTTAACAGATAAATTACTGATGAATAAAAGTGATGGGGACAAGGTCTTTTGCCTCCCAGTTGCTCAATCCTCCTTTGACAGTTGGGTAAATCCACTCTTCGATGTTGCTCTCCTTATCTTCATCCTCCAAGGCGTTGATTTTGTAGGGAGAAATTTTGACTGGCGCTCTTTCAATCTTCGAACGACGCATAGCTTTCTGGCCAGCGGCTGTGAACCCTAATCCAAATTTGTCTGTCTTATGCGGAATATCAGGCAACTGCCCCCATGCTGAATTCTTCCCTTCCTTTATTGCGGCCCTTGCGTCTTCCAGAGATGCCATCCTGGCCATCTGCCTCGGTGTATCAGCTGCCAACTTTGCTACTGCTATTTCAGAAAGGACTTCTTCGAAATGCTGAAAAGGCGTTTCAATGAATTCCCCTTCAACCTCCACATATCGGAAAGAATTCAAGTGGCTAATCATGTACTCTTCTTCACCATGGACAGTAATGATCTTTCCCTTGACAGGATACTTCAACATCTGATGTAAGGAGGAGGTGACTGCCCCAGCATGATGTATCCAAGGCCTACCCAGCAAGCAAGAGTATGACGGACGGATGTCCATCAAATAGAAAGTAGATTTAAACACCTTGGTGCCTATCTTGATGGGAATTTCAACCTCTCCATGGACCATTCTCTTCGAACCATCGAAAGCCCTGACAACAATATCACTCGGCTTCAACTCCAGCCCTTCATAATCTAGTCGGTCCAAGGCCTTCTTAGGCAGTACATTCAGCGACGAACCAGTATCGACCAAGACATGTGCGAGAGTGGTTCCTCGACACTCGACTGAAATGTGTAAAGCATCATTGTGGTTTCTACCTTTAGGAGTTAAGTCGGCATCAGAAAAACCTAATCCATTGTCCGCAGTCAGGCTAGCTACGCAATTTTGAAATTGATCCGCAGAAGTTTCCTGGGGCACATGGGCTGCCTTCAGGAATTTTATCAGGGCTTTAACGTGCGCTTCTGAGCAAAGTAGTAGTGCCAGCATGGAGATCTTGGAGGGGGTTTGCCCCAGCTGTTCTACCACATCGTAATCACTCCTTTTGATTATCCTCAAGATCTCATCCATTTCCTTCTTGGAGGTTTCCGGGATGACCAAGGGTTGAGCCCTCGTCCTGACGAGCTCATCTTGGATTCCCTTACCTTTATCAGCAGCGGTAGGAGAGACAGTACTAGGAACAACAACATCCTCAATCAAAGGGGGTCTGGCAGAGAGTTTTATTGGTGCAGGGATGACCTTGTCGGCTGATGAGGGTCCAAAGATTGCTCTTGGAGGGGAAATCTCTGAAGAAAATATTCTCCTGCTCCTGGTGATTTTGCTAGTGCCTGCAATGTTACTAATGCTGGCTTCTTCATCATCCGAACTTTCTTCAGTTATTTCGATTTGTTTGATACCATGGTAGTAGACGTCACCTTCATAGTTCCATGGTATGGACTTCTCAGAAACATAGGGGACAGGCCCTGGCATTGTTATCTTCAAAGGAACAGATTTCGTAGCTGGTGTAATCTTAACAGGCTTTTTGACGGCCTTGGAAAGATTGGCGTGAATGGTTATGATTGAGACATCTTCAGTATGAACTGGAACAGTAGAAACTTTTTCAAACAAAATTTGTCGACTATCCATAAGGCCTTGGATGCCTTTCTTCAGTAACGGACAATCAAACGGCAGAGAGTAACAACAATAGTAGTCTTCCTTACATCCCGGGAAGATCCCGGCCCTTAACAAATTTAACTTGATGGTTAGCAATGGAGTTATCAGATCATCGACATTAGCAACATACAAATCTTCTTCAATGGCATTGACATTTCGGCCGTGCTTCGGCATGGGTGCAGATATCACATTAGGCTTCTCCGGAGCGTCAAACTCCACCTCCTTCGCCTCTATCAGGTCTTGGATTTTATGCTTGAGTGCCCAACAATCATTGGTGTCGTGCCCGACACAGTCAGAATGGTAGGCGCATTTAGCATTAGCATGATAATGCGGAGAGGACGTATTCACATTCTTTGGTGCCTCCTTGATGGTGGCGAGATTCAACTTCAACAGATGGGGAAGCACTTGCGCGGGAGTCATATTAATGCGGGTGAACTGCCGTTGTGGCCGTTCCACCCGTTGTTGATTTGGTCTGGACTGGTTATAGCGAGGCTGCTCACTTGGAGTGTTTTGAATCATTACGGCCCCCACAGTTGGCCGACGCTCAGTCTTCCCTGCTCTTCTCTGAGAATATACCACAGCTGTTTCCTTCTTAAAAGGCTTCTTCTCAACACTTGCAGCAACACCCTTCTGAATCTTTCCTGACTTGATGCCAGCTTCTATTCTTTCGCCTGTTAAGATCAAATCGGTAAACCCCGCGGAAGAGTTACCAATTAGATGATTGAAAAATGGCCCAGATAGGGTCCCTAGAAACATATCAACGAGTTCACGGTCGGTTAAAGGAGGCTGCACCCTGCCAGCCAAATCCCTCCATTTTTGTACATATTCTTTGAATCCTTCGCCTGCTCCTAGAGACATACCCTGAAGTTGGGTACGAGTAGGAGCAAGGTCAGAGTTGTATTGGTATTGTTTGTAAAAAGCGGTGGCCAAATCTTCCCAATTTCGGACGCTGGTTCCCTCTAGCTGATAAAACCACTCCAATTGAGCTCTATAAAGGTTGTCTTGAAAGAAATGAATCCAAAGGTTTTTATCTGCCGTATAGGGTTGAATCTTTCTCACGTAGGACCTGAGATGCATTTTTGGACAGGACAACCCATCATACCTCACAAACACTGGCACCTTGAACTTTGGGGGAATCACAATCCCGGCAACCAAACCCAAGTCTTCAAAGTCCAAACCTGGTACTCTTTGTAGCTCCATGGCGGCCAACCTGTCTTCTAAACCTTTGTATTTATCATCAGCTGGAGGGTATTGCTGATCAGAATAATCTTCATCCTCTTCGACCTCTTCTTCTTCCGCATCAGACTCGGAAGGTACCGCAGCCCCACCTCCTTTGCTGGTTCCTTCATCAGAAATAGGAGGAAATTCAAGCACTCTCCGAGCTTCTCCGTCAAATCTTCTCCCTAAAGTAGCCACCCCGAGTCTCTTTTTCTTCTTTTTCACTGGGTCTTTGTTCCCCAATTGAGTCTTTATATCCTCCTGACCCTTAGCCAAGATCATCAGGAGTTGCTAGAACTGTGCATTTTGAGCTTGCAGGTCTTTGACTGTTTGCTCAAGATCCATCCTACTGAAATAAACAGCAGATAGATAAGGAAACCTGGAGTGAGACCTGCTTATCCACATGATGAATGGTATGCTTATGTATGCAATGCATTCAAGGATTTAGGACATTCAAAATTGTTTCAGACAAAGAAGAATGCACGTCATATTAATAAGAAGAAATTTGTTAGTACATAAATGCCCCATGGGCCAAATATTACAAAATAACTTCTCAAGTCAAAAAGACATTGCGCATCCTCTTTGGTGCAATGTAGGTGTTGAGGGCCTCTTGCTCATGGAGTCGGCGGGTAAGCTCTAGAACCTTCTTCTCACTGGCGTAGAAGCTAGCTTCAAAAGTATTTCGTTCCTCCTTGAGCTGAATCCAACTTTTCTGCATTTCCTCCCACGATGTAGGCATGTCTGGATGTAGGATGGTGTAGGGAACCTCTCCTTCCTTGACGGGCTCTTTAATCACTGGGAGAACATGAGGGTAAGGCATCATCAGACTTTGGGATCGGGCTCGTACCCACTTGAGATAAGGCTCGAGAGGGATGGAGTTCTTGTGTCCCAGAGTCTTGCTATCAACCTTGTTGAGTTTTCCCCAAGCTCTGATGAATCTTTGGCGAAGTCCTTGCGCATCGTTGTCGAAGTCAAAAACTAGGTTAGGAATCAACATGTCATGAGGGCCATCCCTCCATGCATATCCAAATTGCCTCAAAGCCAGGCAAGGGTTGTAGGTGATACCTTCTCTAATTCCAAGTAAAGGAACATTAGGAAACTCTCCGCAACGATCGATGATGATGACATTTTCTCTGGACCGAGAACACCAATGTACATCAGAGTGAGTAAGAGTCATCAACCGTTGGGACCAACTCGAGCCTTGGTCATTCTTCAAGACAGATTGTGGAAGGTGCGAAATAAACCACCTTGCAAGGAGAGGAGTACAGCACATGAGAACACCCCTCTTTCTCATTGTTCGTGTGTAAAATGAGTGAAGAATGTCCCCAAGCAATGTTGGTATTGGATTTCTGGACAAGAAGATTTTGACGGCGTTGACATCGATCAATTGGTCAGAATTTGGGAATAAGACCAACCATAGATAAGGAGTGCCACAATTTCTTCAAAGGCTTGAAGGTCCAATGAATTCCAACATTCTTGTGCCTTCTCAAACAAGAATTTTGCTAAGAATCCTTTGACGCTGCTTCTGGTTTCCCAATGCCCCTTGATGTCAGACGGTTGTAGATGTAATGCTCGAGCAACATCTTTCGGCTTTGGTTCCTTTTCCATACCGTTGAATGGTAGTTGATTAAGGATAGGGATTCTTAGGAGTTGGGAAAACTCCTCCAAAGTGGGCACCAACTGGTAATCAGGGAAAGTGAAACAGTGGTGAAGAGGGTCAAAGAACTGGAATAGCACTTTCATCATGTCTTCTTCAATGTTGGTGTTGACTAAGCTGAGCAGTCTACCATGTCTTTCACTGAAGGATGAGCTTTCCGGAATTCTTGAGGTGAGCTCCTTGAGTTGAGGAGAGATTCTCACAAGGTTGACTTGAATGGTGTTTCTGCGAGGAATTTCCATGACCTATAAAACAAGAACAAAGATGAAGATCCAAACCCTTGAAATGGTTAGTGAATGCATATGATGTTTTATGATGTTTATGGTGTATGCACAAAACATATGTACAAGCAAATCACACCAAACCCTAGTTTCAGGCTTGCATGGGGTTTCATAGGTAAGTACCCTCTTGAGTGTAGTTGGCTTAAAAACCTGTCCTATAAATAGTAACCGGGTTCTAAGGAGCTCAATATCATTGGATTGTTTTCAATGTTCATTGTTTTGGTTTAGCCACTTAACTAGCGACCAAAATATTCCAAGAAAACAACCCTCAATGAGTGTAGTATCGAGTATCTACCAACTTCGGACTGCACCAAAGCCGGTCATCTCACTACCCCTAATAAAAGGCCAAGATGGTCAAGTAAGGTTCTAGGTCATTAGTGCTTAGTGACATCACTCAGCGGCCCCGTACTCTCCTTGATTGAACTCAAGGGTTACCGGTACTCACAAATATGTCGCACTAATATAGCTATTGCTTCGACCGTGTCGGTATACCCCGCACAGTTTCCACAACGTATTGCTATCTATGAATGTTTCCCAAAATCCGGGTGTAGGATTGCAAACCCAAACAATAGAGCCAAGATATAAAGCAAACAATTCAAACAATTAGTCATGCAAGAGGGTGATCTAAGCCCTAAGGTTACTCCACTTTTAAAATTTTCCCCAGCAGAGTCGCCAGTTCTGTGATACGGTGGGAGAACTGACTATGGTTTTGCGTTTGTTTTCGCAAATGTTTCGGTTGAGCAAGAGTCGCCACCGACTTTTTATTTTATCCTAAGGAAAGGTTTAAAAAGCACAACAAAAACCTTTGAGATTTTTCTTGGGTTCGGGGAGTAGATTATAGAAAGGGAAGGTATTAGCACCCTTTCTATCCATGGTTATCCATGGGCTCTTAGGTACTTGCTTAGATCAACTTGCCTTGGTTTTCAATTGTTTGAAATGGTGCTCGGTGTGTGGTTTTGAAAATGCTTTGAAAAAGATGCCTTGTATAGGCTACCCTTGTAACAATTCTTTACTCGAATGTTTTAAAAAAGGTGTTTTGTCTTTTGAAAAGATGTTCCGAGGTTTTTGAAAGTTTGTTTTGAAAGTGTTTGTGAAGTGTGGTTTGAAAATAGGCAAGTGTTTTCTTTTGCAAATGGACAAGTACCTAAGAGCTATCTACCCTAAAGTTCTCAAAGATTTTTGTTATGTTTTAACCCTTTTGACAATTTTGTTCCACCATTGCATTTGGTGGACAATCTTGTATTAGGAGGTGAAAGGGACGGGCGCGGGTCATGGTTTAGACCATAATTGCAATAGTGCTAAGTATCTTTGGGCAATTTCTCTTTGAAAGGGACTTGATCATTTTAGGCAACTTTTAGAAAGCGTCATCGAGGGACTATGATCAATTGATTTGTATTTGTTTTACCCAAAGAAACCTAACATGCAATATGGCCCATTTATTGAAGGCAACAAGTGGAATACCCTAGGGGTGCAAGTATGATATGTGTTGTCCATATTTCATGCTTGTTTATCTTGAAATTAGGTCAAACTATTTTGTTCTTTTTATTTGCATACAAACCCTAATTTGCTATTTTTGACTTTTATGAATTAAGAGCATTTCTTAAGGAATCGTGATCAACCCTTGATCAAATGATGGATATCACTTCAAAATGTTGATGTTGACCAAAAATCTTAAATTTTGACTGTATATACGTCACAGTTGACTTTTGACCTAACATAGTTGATTTTCCAATACTTGAGCAATTGTTTGAGCAAACTTATTGAGAAAATCATGAAACTTGGCATGGATGATCTTGAGTACATGTTAGGACAATGTGAATCATTGGAGACCATTGGAGCTCAAACATCTTGATGAAAATGGAAACCCTAGTTGGGGGCTCATTGCCTTAGAAGGAGAATTTGCCTGATCAATTCTTGGGCATCCTTGGGGCAAGTTGAGGATCTCAATAGGCATGTGTTGAGTAAAATGAGAGGGGAAATTTTGGGGTACAACAGTTGCCCCTGTTCAATCTTCTTACACCTGAAGATACAAATTGGCTTGTCTTCCTTTCATGATCTGAAGGTGGAAGATGATTGAACACTAGAGTGCCCAGAAATTTGCACTCGTTTGAAATGATACCTGACTGTGTAAGTAGTATCAGGAATGGGCTTATAGATGCCATTTGGAAAAGATGGTGGGAGACTGTCAGAGATGGGCTTCAAGATGTCATCCAAGGAGTATGTCGGAGACGGGCTTAAAGATTCCATCCAAAATAGATGCTGACTTCATAAGAATTCTTTGTGGGGATTCCTGCTCCTACTGTATGAGGAGGAGTCCGCTAGGGAATTTTTCTTAGGGGAATAAAGTCTAGGAGCCTTGGTTGTCCATTACTCTACTGCGGAATCATCTCTTGACTGAAGAGACTGAAGTGAACTGCTATCTGGTCAGGATCCAGGCTTTGTAGTGACTTACTGAGGATGATAAGGTTGACTGCTATCTGGTCATATTCCAGGCTTCATAGTGACTTACTGGGGAAATGAGATTGAACTATTATCTGGTCGTGCTCCAGGCTTCACAGTAACTCAAACTGTTATCTGGTCGAAATCCAGTCTTTAGTGACTTGAATAAATTAAGTTGTTATCTGGTTGGGTCTAGGCTTCAACTTGAATCTTAGGAAAACCATTATCTGGTCAAGTCCAAGCTTTATAGTAATTGACAGAATAAACTACTATCTGGTCGGATTCTAGGCTTGGCAGTGTCTGAAGAAGTTAATTATTATCTGGTCGTATTCTAAGATTCACAGCAACTTAAACTGTTATCTTGTCGAAACCCAGGCTTCAGTGTCTGAAGAAGTGGACTACTATCTGGCCGGATTCCATGCTTCGTAGTACCTTATATTATTATCTGGTCAAAACCCAAGTTTCACAGTGTCTTTTAAGAAGTGAAACTACTATCTGGTCAGATTCCAGGCTTTGCAGTGTCTGAAGAAGTGGAATACTATCTGGTCGGATTCTAGGCTCCGTAGTACCTTATACTATCATCTGGTCGAAACCCAGGCTTCACAGTGATTAACTGGCATGGAAATCAGAGAGATCTTAGTGTCGATCTAACTGAACCAGAGAAGGTCTTATGAGGGAATCTTCTGAGGAAGATCATGAGATAACCCTTGGTTATATATGGCTTTCGATAAGACTTCCAGGTCACATAAGTAGTCAACGGTATTTGTTGATTTGACCTTTCCCTGAAAAGGTAAAGAATTAGTCATATGCAATGTCATGATGTATGAAATGCATTGTGATGATGTTCTCAAAATAAATTAGATTATGTTGTATGCGATGTGTATGCGCATGCCATGATGTATGAACAGGGGATGCTATTGCAATGCTTCTTAGTCTAGGAAAATAAATCCTGGACTACTGATGTAAAGTACTGGAAATTTAATTCCTGACCGTTGTTGAAAAAGTGGTTCTTCTACTTCCGCTGGGAGTGATGAGTAGAGATGATTTGTCGAAGATTTACCCTTTTTGTTTGAGAATACTCGGCTGGGATTTTTTTTGTTTAAGAATGAATCTGTGGGGAGACAAGTACTTCTTCTTGCGAATATTCCACTAGGGAGAAAATGCTCTATTTTGGGGAGTGTTCCGCTGAGGGAGAAGAATTCTTCTGTTGGAAAATTCCATAGTGAGAAAAGAATCCTATTGCAGACTCTACTGGGGAATATTCAGTAACTAGGAAAAAGGAACTATGTTGAGGATAATCTTCTGCTGCCAGAGAAATAAACTCTAATGGGGATGAAGATTTGAAAGCTGTCAGAGATTATAAAGCTCCGTGGTGAATGATAGGTCAAACTTTGGTCGTTTTACTCTACGGGGACGAGACTTCATAAACTGTTGGGGACAAAAATAAACTCAGCTGGAAATCATGGATTTCAAATTTCGAAAGAATTCTACTGGAGAAGTTAATTCCTGCTTGGGAAAAAAAATGTAGAGACTAGGACTGGCTTTCAGACATTGCTTCGTTCCTTAAGCCATTAGAAATTGTCTTTCTGTTCTTTATGTAAATATTTTCAAACAGTAATCATATTCAATATGCATATGCCACAAATAATCACTGGACGTTTTTACAAAACAAAACAGAAAATTAAAAAACAGGTAGTTTTGAACTTTCAAGAACTGATTTGTATTGATTTTTGAAGTTTGCCTATAAAAGGCATTTATATATAAGGAAACAAACATTCTAGTAAGAAAATGTCGTCGCAAGAAGGATTTATACAAAGTTATATACAAATAAAAAACAGTTATGTATAATGATCCTGTGATACGGTGGGAGAACTGACTATGGTTTTACGTTTGTTTTCGCAAATGTTTCGGTTGAGCAAGAGTCGCCACCGACTTTTTATTTTATCCTAAGGAAAGGTTTAAAAAGCACAGCAAAAACCTTTGAGATTTTTCTTGGGTTCGGGGAGTAGATTATAGAAAGGGAAGGTATTAGCACCCTTTCTATCCATGGTTATCCATGGGCTCTTAGGTACTTGCTTAGATCAACTTGCCTTGGTTTTCAATTGTTTGAAATGGTGCTCGGTGTGTAGTTTTGAAAATGCTTTGAAAAAGATGCCTTGTATAGGCTACCCTTGTAACAATTCTTTACTCGAATGTTTTACAAAAGGTGTTTTGTCTTTTGAAAAGATGTTCTGAGGTTTTTGAAAGTTTGTTTTGAAAGTGTTTGTGAAGTGTGGTTTGAAAATAGGCAAGTGTTTTCTTTTGCAAATGGACAAGTACCTAAGAGCTATCTACCCTAAAGTTCTCAAAGATTTTTGTTATGTTTTAACCCTTTTGACAATTTTATTCCACCATTGCATTTGGTGGACAATCTTGTATTAGGAGGTGAAAGGGACGGGCGCGGGTCATCATTTAGACCATAATTGCAATAGTGCTAAGTATCTTTGGGAAATTTCTCTTTGAAAGGGACTTGATCATTTTAGGCAACTTTTCGAAAGCGTCATCGAGGGACTATGATCAATTGATTTGTATTTGTTTTACCCAAAGAAACCTAACATGCAATATGGCCCATTTATTGAAGGCAACAAGTGGAATACCCTAGGGGTGCAAGTGTGATATGTGTTGTCCATATTTCATGCTTGTTTATCTTGAAATTAGTTCAAACTATTTTGTTCTTTTTATTTGCATACAAACCCTAATTCTAGCATGGTATATTTAGAAAGCGTTTAAAGTGCGAAAAGTAAAATTCCTACACTATTACAACACAATATGGGAAGGGGGGTACAAATGTTCAAATGGGGGGATATTTAGACAAGAAATTTAAACCTAGCTATTACATCCATTTTGGAATATTTACAAGATAATTGGTTGCATAAATTAAATGGAAAATAAAATACAGATGCAAAATACAAAAAGGGTTTTTATATGTATGAAAAAAAAGTATTATTTATGTCAAATAAATAAAAATAAAAAAGGTATTATTTTGGAGTTTTTGTATTTTAAGGGTAAAACCCTAATATTTATTAAGTAAACATATATCTTATTTAATATATACAAGTATTTGTTTATTATGTACAAAAATAAAATAAAATGAAGTATACTTATACAAAGTATTTTTTTTTATGTCAAATATTAATAAAAATAAAAATATAGGTATTTTGTATTTTAACCTAAATATACTAATAAATATATATATATATATATATATATATGTATTAATTTCTAAATATGTATTATATATAAAAAATAATAATATTTAATATTTATAAAAAAAAAGTATATTTTGCATAAAATATTTTCAAAAAGGAAAATGTAATAAAAATCAGAAATGAAATATATTTACATTATTTTTCTAGTTCTTTTCTAAATAATAGTATATATATATATATATATATATATATATATATATATATATATATATATATATATATATATATATATATATATATATATATATATATATATATATATATATATATATATTTATGTACAAATGTCTATATAAACAAATAAATACCTAAAAAATGCAAAAATGGTGTGAAAATAATTTTTCATGTTTTTAATATTATTAGCAAAAATAAATAAGTCAAAATGAAAAAAGAAAAGTCAAAAAATCATGAAAATAAACATAATGGGCTCAGGGGGTATGAAACCAAAAATGTGGTGTGAAAAAGAATTCAGAAGCAAGCCCAGCCCATGAAGCTTCTTCTTCAACCTCTGAACAAAAAATATCAAAAAACGCGCGCCTGTACTTCAAATTCAAACACCTGGATTCTTTGATCTTTTGCACAAACTTCCAACATAAGAAATGTTAAGCATTGAATCACGATTCTAAATATATAAAAAAACTCATCCTAACTCTCAGAAATGAGAGAGAATTTTGACATTCCCAAATCCTGACCTAAGTTTTCTGCCATATTCAAACCTTAAATTCTCACAGCTCAAGCAAAATAAATGAAAAGTAAAAGCATGTACAGATTCAGGGGCATGAGTAGAACACTTCTTATTCACAGACTTAGAGCTAATGATGCCTAGACTAAGAGTTAGAAGTTCAAGAAAATACCTGTTCAGTTGAAGTTCTATCTGGCAATGGGGGAGCTTTCAGAGCAAGATGATGATCTGTACAGCTTGCCTGAAGTGTGGTGATGCTATTCCAATGCTTACTTTTCCTTGAGACACCTTGAATCGAGCTATGGACCTTCAACTGCAAAATAAGAAAGTGAAAATGGTGGAACTGGTTAGAGGAATTACAGGTCGTGTTTTAGGTTTTGGTTAGCTTGCATTGATGTTAGGGAATGTGTTTGATGAGCTTTGGGCAAGAAATCATGCAAGGGATGAGAGTTGGCACTCAAACTGCAGTGAGAACTCTATTTGAGCAGTTTGAGGGTGGTTCTGAGTTTGTGGAGGTATTGGAGTCGTGTTCTAGCTTGGTTTTGATGATTAGAAAGTGTCTACAATATTTGCTTAAGGTTTCTAATGCTGAGATGATAGTTGTGTTATGTTATGCCACTTTTCTTCACCCTTAAGCAAGCAAAGCCAAGTTGATGTTCTAGGCAAGTAGAGGCCCCCTAAACATGCTGCTAACCTTGTCTTGATCAGAGTGTTTTGCTCATAATCTTGTGCCAATTGGATTTGATTTGTACCTCTTGGATTTGCATTATGACATAAAGCTTGCTTTTGCAAAAATGGCCATTTTACTTTTTCCATAAATGGCTTTATTCAACATGTAATGCATAAGCTCATGAAACAAGGCCTTAGCACAATGAACATGCATTAAATTATTGAGTGTTGGATGGTTTAGAGGCCTGTAATGCAGCACAAACCAAGCTGACTTGCAAATGGCATAAGTTATGAACATGTACATGACCAATTCAAAAGTGAGTTTTTGCCATATTGTGAAATTCGATTCTCTCAAGTTATGAGGTTGTTTGATGAGTTCTTGGACATTTTGGAAAGCTTGGAATGTGTACTACAATCCATATTTGAAATGAAAATTGAAATTCCAAGTGGAAGTGTATGGAAAATGGCCTTGAAGTTAGGTAGAAAACCTTGCCAAAATAGGTTAAAATTTCACTAAGTTAAGAATGGTTTAGTACCCTTATTCAAAAAATTGTAACTTGAGATAAAAGCCTCTTTTGGGAAAACTTTGTGAATCAAAGTTGTAGATTATTCAACAAGATACAACTTTCATGTTTTGACTTTTGCTTGAATCCAAATGAATCTTGGTGAGAAAGTGGGGCAAAGTTGGGAAAAAATTAGGGTTTTTCATAACTTAGAAAAATTCTAAGTTATGAAAAATTCTCATTTCAAACCCTAATTTGCAAATTTTGATTTCTTGAGGAACAAGTTTCATGATTTGGCATGTTTTGATGAAAAATGAATCTTGACTCTTGATTTTGACCAAAAAGTCAAAGTTTGACTTTTCAGTATACAGTCAAAATTGATCAATTAACTGGGAAATTCAACTGTCAATTTTGTGCATTTGGGATCTTTTGAGCTTGTTGAGCATGTCAAGATAATTCCATGGGGTTCTTGAGTCCATATGTGAGCTTGGTTTGCCATTGGTTGGGTCAAACAGTCAAAAATTGCCTTTGTGCAGTCAAAACCCTAAAAATGACCATTTTGCCCTTTTGGTGATCTGATC
The DNA here is from genome assembly GCA_948472305.1 of Vicia faba. Taxonomy (NCBI): domain Eukaryota; kingdom Viridiplantae; phylum Streptophyta; class Magnoliopsida; order Fabales; family Fabaceae; genus Vicia; species Vicia faba. The sequence goes on along the minus strand of OX451739.1, from coordinate 233,198,537 downwards.
AAATTTCTTGTGGAATTGTGATCCAAACTTGATCAAATGGTTCATATGAGTTCATAATGTTGATGTGGGTCAATTTCCATGATATTTGACTGTCAATTGGTCACAGTTGACTTTTTCCCCGATACAACTGATTTCTAGGTCAACTGTCCAGTTGACTGGGCAAAACTTGGAATCAAGACTTGAAACCTGATATGGATAAACTTGGGAGTCCAATATGAAGCAAGAAAGTCATCTTAGGCATTTTAGGTCAAAACATCTTTGTGCAAACACAAACCCTAATTTGGGTCAACAGTGCAAGGAGAAGTCTTTAGCAGATGAAACCCTAACTAGATCTTGATCTTCAAGGGCTTGGTGATGAGAAATCAATGAGAAATGGGAGGGAAAATTTTTGGGTACAACAGATCCCATTGAGTTTCAATTCTACTATTGCTCTTATGCCTTCTAGCGTCTCATCAATTCTGCTATTGGCGTCTGACCTTTTTGTTGAAAGCCTTGATCATCCGTTTTTTATACATTTGACCATGACAGAAAGCAGCAAGACTTTTCTCATTAATCAGATTCAGTTGATCAAGTCGAGTCTGGATCCAATTATCTTCATTCAAACCCGTATCCTTCATGATTCTTAGAGAAGGGATCTGGACCTCAATAGGCAGGACAACCTCCATACCATATACCAGAGAGTAGGGTGTTTCCCCTGTCGACGTTCGTGCGGAGGTACGGTAACCATGAAGAGCAAATGGTAACATCTCATGCCAGTCTTTGTATGTCACCGTCATCTTCTGTATGATTTTCTTAATGTTCTTTTTAGCAGCCTCCACAGCACCATTCATCTTTGGCTGATAAGGGGAAGAATTATGAAGATGGATCTTGAATTGTTTATGGAGTTCGGTGATCATCGTATTGTTGAGATTTGTACCATTATCAATGATGATTCTCTCTGGCACACCATACCGACAAATCAGGTTATGCTTGATAAACCGTGCCACGACATTCTTCGTAACAATAGCAAAAGACGCAACCTCAACCCACTTTATGAAGTAATCAATGGCCACTAGGATGAAGCGATGCCCATTGGAAGTGGTAGGTCTAATTTGTCTGATCATGTCAATACCCCACATTGCAAAGGGCCTAGGAGCCGTCAAGACGTTCAAAGGAACCAGAGGTATATGCACCTTATCAGCATAGATCTGGCATTTATGACAAGTTCGAGAATGTTGATAGCAGTCCGCTTCCATAGTGAACCAAAAGTATCCTGCCCGTAGGATCTTTTTAGCCATGGTATGTCCACTCGAATGGGTTCCGAAGGTGCCTTCATGTAATTCTGCCATAATCCTTTCCACTTCAATCTTTTCTATGCACCAAAGTAAAGTAGAGTCATGGTTGCGCTTGTAAAGGATTCCATTAATGAGGAAGAATTTCACGGCGAACCTTCTCATAAACTTCTTATCATTGACAGATGCCCCCTCGGGATACTCTTGAGCCTCGAGATATCTCTTCACTTTATAGAACCAAGGTTTGTCTGCTACTTTTTCTGTGTTGATCTCGTAGCAGTACGCTGGTTCATCCAATCTCTCAATAGTGATCTGAGGAGCCTCGTTGTCCCACCTGACCTTGAATATAGAGGACATGGTAGCTAGCGCGTCCTCTAATTGATTCTCTTCTCGTGGGAAATGTTCAAAAGTGACCTCTTCAAAGTGTGGAAGTAACGTCAACATGTGCTCTTTGCAAGGAATGAGATTTAGGTGCTTCGTGTCCCACTCGCCTTTGATTTGACTTATTACCAAAGTTGAATCCCCGAATACACTCAAGAACTTGATCCTTAGGTCAATAGAAGCTTTGAGACCCGTGATGCATGATTCATACTCCACCATGTTATTGGTACAGTTGGAACATAGTCTGGCAGTGAAAGGAGTATGACAGCCTTCAGGGGATATAATTACAGCACCAATTCCATTACCAAGTGCGTTCAAAGATCCGTCAAAAACCATAGTCCATCGGGATCCTTCTTCAAGTCCTTCATCTGGTCCAGGATATTCATAGTCAGTTACTAGCATAATATTCTCGTCCGGGAACTCAAAATTCATGGACTGGTAGTCATCCACGGCCTGATGAGCCAGATGATTAGCTAATACACTCCCCTTGATTACTTTTTGGGTCGTGTATTGAATATCGTATTCAGTTAGGATCATTTTCCATCTTTCTATTCTTCCGGATAGAGCGAGATTCTCAAAGATGTATTTTATTGGATCCATCTTAGATATCAACAAAGTAGTTTGGGTCAACATATACTGTCTCAGTCTGCTAGCAGCCCATGCCAAAGCACAACAAGTTTTCTCAAGCAATGAATATCGTGTTTCATAGTCGGTAAAATTTTTGCTAAGGTAGTATATTGCATGCTCTTTTCGACCAGACTCGTCATGCTGCCCCAACACACACCTCATTGAATTATCCAATAATGTTAAGTACATTATCAAAGGTCTTCCTTCAACCGGAAGCATTAGAATTGGAGGCTCTTGAAGGTAATCTTTGATTCTTTCAAAGGAAGCTTGGCATTTGTCATTCCACTTTACCACTTGATCTTTCTTCAAAAGCTTGAAGATTGGATCACAAGTAGCAGTTAGATGTGAAATGAACCTGGAAATGTAGTTCAAACGTCCCAAGAAACCCCTAACTTCCTTCTCAGTACGAGGAGTGGGCATCTCTTGTATAGCTTTTACCTTTGCAGGGTCTACTTGAATATTGTTGTACCCCAAAATTTGCCCTCTCATTCTTCAAGGCCTTTCTCACAAGGATTTTCAAGGTTCAAGCTTGAATCAGTGCCTTGGGATTTTCCAATACCAAAATTAAAATGAAACTGTCAAAAAGGGAGAAAACAGATAAAAATAACATTTTAACAAATTTGGAGGAAAACAGGTCTCCTTCGATTCAGCACCCTTCGACTGACTCTTGGCCTCCTTCGAATGCAACTTGGGCATGTCCTTCGTTTTGAACTTAAAACCTCCTTCAAATGCAACTTGGGTACATCCTTCGATTGGACCTTGCACCTCCTTCGATTGCTCAAAAGTTGCCGCTAGCGTGCCTCTTTCGTCTGGGCATGTGAGTTCAAATAGGTATCCTTCGATTCATAAGGAAATGATCTTCATACAAGCTTCAATTGAGTTTTTGTTTCCCTTTGAAACGGTGTCCTTCGACTCAGGAATGTCCTTCGACTCATGAATGTCCTTCGACTCGGGAAGTAAAGGCCTCCTTTTGGTTTTCTTCAATTCAAAAAGTCAATAATCTTCTAAAAGCTTCCTTCGATTCAGAAGTTAATAACCTTCTGAAAAGGGCCATTCGAAGAACACACAGTTGGTTCATTCAAAGGACACACAACTGGTGAAAACGAATGTTGTTTTGTTCTAGTCTGGTCGAAAGGTGTAGAAAATGGGAGGATTCGACTCAAAAGATCAAGTTGAACATTTAGACCCATAGGCTAGGCTACGTGTTTCCCCTTTTTAGTCCTTTACCCATTTGTTGTCTAAGACCACTTGAACTTAATAGCATAATACTACCTTTTATAAAAGTTTGTCTTGAGCCTTGCGCATATTTTCCTTCAGAAGGAAGCAACCCATCTGAACCATTCATCTTGCTTTTATGGCACAAGTGGATAGTTACTTTCTAGCTGAGCCTTATTTTATTATTTTTGCTCCCCAAGCTTCCCAAAAGCCTTTCTCTATAAATAGAGAGTTCATTTGCACAAAGAAGAGAGGATCTTTGGACCAGAGGAATGAATCCCCCAAATTTTCTCAAACACAACAAAACTCTCAAGTTCATCAACACTTGAGAAATAAATAAAAAAACCAGAATCCTAAACACTCACCTCTTTCGATTCTGAAGAACACCCCACACATAGATGTTTGTTCAAACTCAAAGACAACCTTCTGTGACAACTCTTCGAACCAAAAGCAAACCCCCTGTAACTGCTCTTCAAATTCCAGAAACGTCCAGGTAGCAGTTCAAGTTCGAATCCCACGTACCAGCTTTGAGAACTAATCTGTACAGTCCCCTAAAAATGTTGGAATACAAAATATGCATGCTTCGACACACTTGCTTCGATGCACACACATGCTTCGATACAGACATGTTCAGCACACACACACTTGCTTCGCCATACACTGACTTCCAGGCCAATCAAAGGACAGAACCTCACTAGTGCCATCCCCTAATCGAAGGCCATGACCTCACTGGTGCTAGCCCCAATCGAAAGAGGCCAACAGAATGCAAATCGAAGGGTGCTCCTTCCTGGGTCGAAGAGCTCATTTTCCTTTCTTTTATTTTTGTTTTTGCCTTTACATTTACTTCCCTTTCAATATGGTTGTAATAGTGTAGGATATTTATTTCCTGCATTTTTATTGCTTTGTACAAATGCTAGTAATTAGATGTGTATGGTAAGATAAAACCAACAAATAGACAACCCTAATCAAAGACTAAATGCCTACAATCAAATACACTTAGCACACATGCACCCTTAGGGTAATTCCACTTGTTTCCTTACAAAAATGGCCATGTTATGCATGTGGGATGTCTTAGCACAAACAAATCGAAAAAGATCATAGTCCCTCGATGACGCTATCAAAGTTGCCTTTCAAAATGATCTTAGTCCCTACAGAAAAGTGCTAAGTCATTTCACAACATTGCTATCATGGTCATACGATGACCCAACGCTCGTCCCTTCACATCCAACAATGGGGCTTCTTATCAAATCAATGGTAAGGTAGCAACATCTAAAGGAGGAGGAAAAACACATCTAAAACCTTTTGAGTAGGTTGATTACTTTTAGTTACTTGCTTAATTTCAAAACAAACATCCTTGTTATTTTCAAAACAATCACATACACTTTCAAAACACTTTCCAAAAATGAAACATTTTCAAAAGCTAAACACTTTGCATGCATTCTTACGAACGGGAATCATTGCAAAGTTCGCCTAAACGATGGCATCTTTTCAAAATACTTTCAAAACCACACAAAACACAGTTTTCAAACAAAAGCAAGTGATCTAACAAGTAACTAAGAGCCCATGGAAAACCATGGATAGAAAGGGTGCTAATACCTTCCCTTTTCATAATCTACCCCCCGAACTCAAGAAAAAATCTCGAAAGGTCTTTCCTGTGCTTTTTCACCTTTCCTTATTGGATAAAAGAAAAGTCGGTCGCGACTCTTGCTAAACCACAACATTTGGCAAACACAATCGCAAAACCCTCAAGTCAGTTCTCCCACCGTATCACAAATACCTTTGTCATTAACAATGAAACCTAAGAGTTTACCAGACCTTACCCCAAAGGTGAACTTGTTCGGATTCAGTCTCAACTGGTACGTCTTCAACCTATCAAACAGCTTTTGCAGATGATCGAGGTGCTCTTTTTTATTTTGATATTTGGCTATCATGTCGTCAACATGTACCTCTATCTTGTGATGTATCATGTTGTGGAACAAAGCTACCATAGCTCGCTGATAGGTTTCCCCATCATTCTTCAACCCAAATGGCATCACCTTGTAACAGAAAATGCCCCACTGCGTGACAAAGGTTGTCTTCTCCATGTCTTCAGGAGCCATCTTGATCTGATTGTACCCAGAGAAAACGTCCATGAAGGAAAAGATCTTGTGTTGTACGGTGTTTTCAATCAGAACATCAATGTGGGGGAGCGGGAAGTCATCCTTGGGGCTTGCCCTGTTCAAGTCTTTGTAGTCCACACACATATGTACCTTTTCGTCCTTCTTAAGTACCGACACCATGTTGGCAACCCATTGGAGGTAAGAGGTGACAGCTAAGAACCAAGTGTTGAATTGCTTCATAACCTCTACTTTAATCTTCTCTGACATTTCAGGGCGTATGCAACGGACCTTATGCTTTACCGGAGGGAACTCTTCTTTAGTTGGTAACCGGTGAACCACGATATCTATATCTAGTCCTGGCATGTCTTCATATGACCAGTCAAAGATCTCGACATAGTCATGCAACATTTGTATCAACCTCTGTTTGACATTAAGGTCCAAATTTGCACCTATCTTGACTTCTTTCATGTCTTCCTCTGTTCCCAAGTTTATTGTCTCAATTGGCTCTTCATGAGGCTGTATAGCCCTCTCTTCCTGCTGTAACAGTCTAGCGAGTTCTCCAGGTACCTCACAATCTTCCTCACCTTCGTCCTCAGCTTGGTTGATCGGATTTTTGAAATTATAACTGGAAATAGCAGAACTGTTATCAATGGGATTCATAGTGGATATGGATTTGTAATTGATACGTGAGTGTGTGTAAGAGCATAGTTATATAGACAAAGTAAAAGGCAGAAAGGAAAAACAGAGAGCGCAAAATTTGCGTGCAAAAGCGTCCAATGTTTTATTGATGACATATGATAATGACATATAATAACCCTCACAAATAAACCATTGTGCCTCGGGTAAGACAGAAGGCCATAGAGTTTATATTGTTTATTACAAATCCTAAAAACAAACATGACAATTACTGCTGAACAAAATTAATCGGCACAAAATCTTTGGCCGTCCAGTTATTAGGTCCACCATTGGTAGTAGGGTAGATCCAGTTGTCCATATCAGAATCCTCATCATTGTCTTCTATAGCATTAATCCAATGAATGCTAATGCGTAGGGGAGCTTCTCCAGCCCGAGCACGTCGAACAGCCCTTTGAGCTCCTGAAGTTAAGCCTAAACCAAATTTGTCAGTTTTGTAAGGGAAATCAGGGAGATGCCCATAAATGGTACACCCACCTTCTTCAACTACTGTTATGGCGTCCTTGAGAGAAGCCATCTTCAAGGGAGATCTGGTGATCTTTGGCACACTGGTAATAGTCTCGGTTGATGCCATAGTCTAGGGAACCTCTTCAAAATTTTGACAAGGGGTGTCTATGAACTCGCTGTCCGTTTCTACATACCTAAAAGAGTTCAGGTGGCTTACCATGCACTTCTTTTCACCATGCACAGTGACAATCTTTCCCTTCACTGGATACTTCAACATTTGGTGCAGCGTAGAAGTAACGGCTCCAGCTTCATGGACCCAAGGACGACCCAACAAACAAGAATAAGATGGCCTGATATCCATCACGTAGAGGGTGGATTTAAAGGTCTGGGAACCCACTTTGACAGGGATATTCATCTCCTCGTGCACCATTCTTTTTGAATCGTCGAAAGCCCTCACCACAATGTTACTAAGCTTTAAGGTCAAACCTTCACAATCTATCTTGTCAAGGGCCTTCTTGGGCAGAACATTAAGTGACGATCCAATGTCCACTAGCACATGGGCCATAGTAGTGCCCCTGCATTTGATCGAGACATGCAGAGAATCATTATGCTTTCTCCCCTTGGGTGTCAAGTCAGCATCAAAAAAACCCAACCCATTATCGGCAGTCAAACTGGCCACATGGTCCTTGAATTGGTCAGCGGAGGTTTCTTGCGGCACATGCGTAGTCTTGAGAAATGTAATCAAAGCCTTTTCATGGGCCTCAGGACATAGTAGTAGATCCAGCATTGATATCTTCGAAGGGGTCTGCTCCAACTGTTCGACCACATTGTAGTTGCTCTTCTTGATTATTTTGCAAATTTCCTCCATCTCTTGTTTAGAGGATTCCAAAATAACTTCTCTATGTGCCTCCATCCGGGCAGGCTCACCTATAGCTTCTTTGCCCCGAGTCCCAGATGACTCATCAGCAGGGATAACAACTGGAGTAAGGATGGGAGTAGCAGCAGAAGTGCTAGCAGGAACAACAGATGGAATAACAACAAGCCTAGCAACAGTATTCGGGGAGATCTCCGGAGAGAAAACCCTTACACTTCGGGTAATTTTGCTGGTCCCGACAATGTTACTGATATCGGGATCAGCCTCTTCAGCTTTTTCGTCTTTACCAGTTAACAAATCCTGTTTGACGCCATGGTAGTAAACGTCGACGCCGTAATTCCAAGGAACAACTTTGTCCAAGGAGTATGGTACAGGGCCAGGGAATGTGATTATTAATGGAGTAATTCTTGGAGCAGGTGCAATCCTAACAGGTATTTTGGAGGAGACCTTGGAAGGATTGGTGGAAATGGTTATGATAGCAACATCTTCATGTAGAACAGTTGGAACCGGAGTCTTGTCGAACAAAATATCTTTGTTATCCATCAGGCGTTGAATACCTGCTTTCAGCAAATAACAACCAGAAGGTAGAGATAAACACATGTGGAAACCTTCACCACAGCCCGAAAATAAACCAGCTAGCAACAAATTCTTCTTGACGGTCATGAGAGGAGTGGAAACTTCATCAACAGAAGTAACAAATAGATCAGTATCCACAGCATTAACACCACGGTTGTGCTTGGGCATGGGAGCAGTTATTACATTAGACATCTCAGGAGCATCAAACTCAATCTCCTTTCCTTCGATTAGATCCTGTATCTTATTCTTCAGAGCACAACAGTCATTTGTATAGTGTCCTGGACTCTCATAATGGTAAGCACACCGGGCGTTTAGATTGTAACGAGGAGATGTGGTGTTAGAATTCTTGGGAGCCTCCCTTAAGGTTTCCAAATTAGATATTAACAGATGGGGTAAAACCTCATACAACGTCATATTGATTCGGGTGAAGTACCTTTGAGTTCTTTCTACCCTTGGCTGATTGTTTCGGTGTTGAGTAGCCATAGGCCTAGGTATCATCACAGCCTATACTGTGGGACGGTGCTCAGTTCTATTCTGACTTCTTGGATTGTAAATAGCATTGACCTCCTTCCTACCCATGAATGGCTTTTTCACTGTACTTGAAGAGGTGTCTTTCTGGATCTTGCCACTTCGGATCCCAGCTTCTACCCTTTCTCCAGTCAATATCAACTCAGTAAAACCAGTTGAGGAGCTTCCAATCAAGTGATTAAAGAACGGACCAGATAGTGTACCAAGAAACATGTCCACCAACTCCCTATCAGACAAAGGGGGTTGGACTCTCCCTGCCAAATCTCTCCATTTCTGAGCGTAGTCCTTAAAACCTTCGCTTGCACCCATAGACATACTTTGGAGTTCAGTACGGGTAAGAGCAAGGTCAGCGTTATATTAATACTTCTTATAAAAAGCAGCAGCCAGATCTTCCCAGTTGCGGACATTGATTCCCTCCAACTGATAGAACCACTCAAGTTGAGTCCCAGACAGACTATCTTGAAAGAAATGGACCCACAAGTTCCTATCAGCAGTGTGAGGCTGAATCTTCCTCACATAAGAATGGAGATGAAGCTTAGGACAAGAAACCCCATCATACTTGGTGAACACCGGCACCTTGAACTTTTGCGGGATGACAACCCCAGAGACCAAACCCAGCTCTTCAAAATCCAAACCCAGTATCTTCTGGACCTCCATTGCATTCAAATGATCCTCCATTTTTTTGTATTTTTCATCAGCAGGAGGATATTGTTCTTCATCATAGTCAGATTCATCATCGGATTCTTTTGAACTGGAGTCTTCCTCTCTTGTTTCCTCCTCTTGATTGTCCCCTCCCTTTGATGGAGTTGCAAAGTCTAGAGCTCAGTTAGTTGGTCTTCTTCATCCCATACTAACAACATGAATTGGCTTCTTTGCTTTCTTCTTTCTCTCTTTAAGAATAAGGGCCTTCAGATCTTCCTTCCCATTAGCCAAAGCTACGAACATTTGCTGAAATTGGGCATTTTGTGCCTGGAGATCCTTGATACTTTTTTCAAAAGCCATTATTGCTGAAATAAACAGTGGAGAATATGAGAAACCTACTTTGAAACATGTTTATGCAATGTCATGGATGATATGTGTATGCAATGATTTCAAGGATTCTTAAAGACTGAAATTTTCTTAAACAAAAAGAAACACACGTTAATTGTATTAATAAGTTCGAATTATTACAAAGAGTGCCCTTTAGGCTTATGATCAAACAAAATAAAACTTAAAGCAAAAAGAAAATTAGGTTTCCCACAGGCGCATCCTCTTTGGTGTAATGTAAGCGTTTATATTCCTCTCTTCATGAAGTAGCCTAGTGAGTCCCAAGTCTTTCTTCTTGTTGATGTAGAATTGAGCTTCAAACGTATCCTGCTCCTCCTTAAGTTGAACCCAGGATTTTTGTAACTCCTCATGATCAGTTGGCATGTCAGGATAAAGAACAAGATAAGGAGTGTCTCCTTCAGCAACCGGTTCCATAATCATAGGTAGGATGGCGGGGTAAGGCATCATAAGACTTTGAGCATAGGCTCGTACCCATTTGAGATAAGGCTCAAGTGGGACAGAATTCTTGTGCCCCAGTGTCTTGCTATCAACTCTATGTACCATGCCCTAAGCTCGCATGAACCTTTTACGGTAACCCTGAGCATCATTCTCATAGTCGAAGGTGATTCCTTGGATAAGCGTATCATGAGAACCATCCCTTCTCACATATCTAAACTGTAGCAGTTCCAAACAAGGATTATAAGTGATTCCTCCCCTAATTCCTAAAAGAGGGACATTAGGGAATTCTCCGTATCTATCAATGATGGTAACATTCTCTGAGGATCAAGGACACCAATGAACACCTGAATGTGTAAGAGTCATTAGCCTATGAGACCATCTCAAACCCTATTCGTTCTTCAAGACGGATCAGTGTAGGTGAGAAATAAACCACCTAGCCAAAAGAGGAGTGCAACACAAAAGGGTCCCTCTTTTCTTTATAGTGCGAGTATGCAGAGAATGTAGGATATCTCCAAGCAGAGTAGGTACCGGATTGCGTGACAGGAAAACCTTAACCGCATTCACGTCTATGAGCTGGTCCAGATTAGGAAACAGTACCAACCCATAGATGGGAAGGGGTAACACCTCTTCAAAATCTTGTAAGTCTAAGGTATCCCAAAAAATGATGAGCCTTCTCAAACAAGAACTTAGCCACAAAAAAACCTTGACACCTCTCCTGGTTTCCCAATTTGCTACTATGTCATACTGTTGTAAGGACAGAGCTTTATCAATATCTTCAGGTTTAGGGTCTCTTTCCATACCATTTAAAGGTACCTTGTTAAGGATGGGCACCCCCAGTAACAAAGAAAACTCCTCCATAGTAGGCACTAACTAGTAATCCGGAAAAGTGAAGCAGTGATGTAGAGGGTCAAAGAATTGAAAGAGCACTTTTAGCATTTCTTCATTAGAGTTTGAGGTGACCAAGCTGAGAAGTCGACCATGTCTTTCAATGAAGGGAGAGCTTTCAGGAATCCTGGATACTAAATCCTTAAGCTGAGGAGGTACCTTTACCAGACTGACTTGGATAGTGAATATGCTGGCGAGGGCCATGTCCTACAAAACAAGACAAAAATAAATCCTAAGAATCCTTGAAATGGTTAGTATGATATGCTATGCTATGATTTCATGATTATGCTAAGATATAGCAGATATAGCAAACACAAGCAAATCACACAAAGACCTTAGGTTTAAGGCTTGCATGGGTTTTAAGGTAATACCCTCTTGAAGTTGGATTGGTTCAACCTGTCATAAATATAGTAACCGGGTCCTAAGGGATCTCAATATCACCGATATTTCCACTAAATTTCGTTCCGGTAGACAATTGGCTTTCCACAAAACAAAACTCAAGAGTCAAACCTTAATGAGTGTAGCATCGGGTATCAACTGACTTTGGGTTTACACCAAAGACGGCTATCTCACTACGTCCTAAAAGCCAAGTTGGTCAATTAAGGTGCTAAGGTTAGTTGACGCTTTATGATACAATGCAGTGGCCCCGTATTCTCCTTGATTACTCAAGGGCTACAATACACACCAAAGTATCACATCAACGTAGCTACTACTTCAACCATGTCGGTATACCCCGCACAACTCCCTCACAGTTTATTGCTACTTACCTAAAAGGAATTCCCTGATCCGGGTTTAGGATCCAAACAACCCAAACAGATAACCTCAAAAGTAAAGCAAACAAACAAGCAAACAATTTAGAAATGATCTAGACCCTAAGGTAAATCCCACTTTTATAATATATTCCCCAGCAGAGTCGCCAGTTCTGTGATACGGTGGCAAAACCGACTGTTTAATACTGGTTTTTTGCATTTGTGTTTGCAAATGTGCGGAAAGCAAGAGTCACCATCGACTTTTATTTTATCCAACAAAGGAAAATGGAAAAAGAACAGAAAAAACCTTTTTCTAGATGTTTCTGAGTATAGGGGTAGATTATAGAAAGGGAAAGTGTTAGCACCCTTTCTATCCATGGTTTCCCATTGGCTCTTAGGTACTTGCTCATTTTTAAATTGTTTTTGTGTGTGTTTTGAAAAGTTTTGAAAATGCCTTAGTGTGGCGTTTCACTTTATGGTAACCCTTGTATCAGTCCTCAAGGGTGTGATAAAGCGTTTTTGAAAACTTTGTTTGAAAAATTTGTTTGAAAGTGTATGGTGTAAAAGATTATTTTGAGCAAGTACTTAAGAGTTTCCACCTACTCGAAAAAGACTATTCGTTTTCTTATTTCCTTTAGACAGGGCTATCCTACTATTAAGGAGTAGGTAGCTCCATCGTTGGATGTCAAGGGACTATTGAAAGGGACGATTACGGTCACTTAAGGCAACAGGGCGAGATCTCTTAGTAATTTTCCTAAAGTTCTAAGATCACTTTTTTACCGAGGCAACGTCGAAAGGGTCATCGGGGGACTAGAGATCTTTCAAATTAGAGGACAGCCACTAAAACTTCTCATGTTTCGAGAATAGCGACTGTATTTCCGAGGCAACTGAAATGGGAGATACCCTAGGGGTGAGCATGTGCAAGTGTTTGATTTCAGTTTATTTATCTTTGCACAGTTAGGGTGTTCTACTGTTTTTAACATTTGATTTATCTTTTGCATACAATCCTATTATCCATACATCTAACAGTTAATAGTAGCGAAAAAATAAAATGCGAGAATCTTAAACCTAACTATTACAAGGCTTTGGGGAGGGTGTTACATAACCAAACTTGGGGGAAAGTGGTAAATAAAAACAGTAAATGAAAACCTAATTCACAACTATTACAAACCATCAACAGTTATATTAATTGGAAGGTAAAATGAAATTAAGTAAGCGCGCGAAAAAATAAAGAGAAAATATTTTTGTCATTTCTTTTTTTATGTCAAAAAAAATATTTGAAAACTTAACCTAAATCTAATTAATTTTTATTTAATAAAATTCATCAAGTTATAATAATCAAAATTAATTAATTAATTAATTATCAAATCTAATTCTATTTATTGATTTTTTTGATTTTTTTAATTTAAAAAAAGAAAAGAAAATAGTTATTAAAAGAAAAAGAAAAGAATAAAATAGGATATGGGCTGCTGCAAAAGAAAATTGGGGGGTGAGAGCTTGAAAATTCATTAGGCCCAATTTGGATGAACCAAATAACTGTTTGTGATCTGGTGTGCACCATCCTTGGAGCTACAGGGTGGAGACGCGTTCTGGGATGGCTGGATCTGCTTGCATCAGCGTCTGATGGCCCAGACGTGAGGCACATGGCACACGTGTGAACCTGCATATCACCGGATCTACAAAGAAAATGTAAGAGAAAATAAAACTTAAAACCTAGGGATCGAACCCAGGTCTTCAAAATTTACACGCGCATTCTTCACCACCAGGTTGTCTTATTCATTCGTTATTTAGATACAAATGAAAACATATATTATGAAAACACAATATTCAAAAGAAAACAAAACGCACACGCAGAACATTTGAATTAACCAGTGGGAGATTGACACCTAAGCTTCTTCCTCCTACAACTGTCACTTTAGACACCAAACTTTTACCTACGGATAGATTCGTCACTATAGGTTATAGTGACAGTTTTTGTCCGTGGCTACAAACCTGCAAAACTTAAAAACGCAGAACAAGCAAGATAAATCCTAACCAAAGGCATAGATCTCTTGCATTCATTCCCCTGAACACAAATATGCCCTAGATTTGGCCCAATTTTACCTCTACATAAAATTCCCAATTTGAGACCTTGAAACCCTAACAATGGCTTCATACGATTCCTGCATTTATACTCAAATTAAAGCATTCAAATACCTTGCATACATGATAACAAACATAAATATAAAATTGAAATATGTTTATGATGCCAGAATTAAAGGAATCTAAATAAAAAATGCAAACCGTGAGGTAGTGAGAACGTGTTTCAGACTGTTTTGAGGCTTGGTGATGATTGGAATCGATCCAGGGGACTTCCAGAAACGTGTTTTGACACTTGTTTGGGATTGAAACAAGATGGAGGTGGAAATTCGAATTTGACAACTTAGTGTTTTTTTTTCAAATTGGACAGGGGTTCTCCAGATCCTCTATCTCAGTTTGATGCTTGCCAAAAGCTTGTTTATATAGAGAGTGGTGAGAGAACACGAAAATGCCATGCTTGTAACAGTTATGGACAAGTTCTTGAATGCCATGAATGGCCATTTGTAACCTTGCCCAAAGTCATGGGATTGTCCAATTTTGAATTTTGAATGAGTGCAAACATCTTGGCCTTGTTATACACAAAAATTGGGACCCCTCTATGCATTAAAGCAAGCCTTAAACATATTATTTGTAATAATCTTGATTTATTTGATTTTTAATTAAATAAAATTAATATAAAATGCAAATAAAGTCAAGACTATGCAAAAATGTTTTTAGGAGTCCTCTATTATCTTAGAAACATCTTTGAAGTTCAAGAATTTGAGCCATTTCCTTAAAAATTCAAATTTTCCCAATGCATATTTCTTGAAATTTCCCAAATTTTCCCAACTTGGGTAAGCCATAACTTGCTCAATTTTTATCTCATGATGATGATATTGTAATTTTTGTAAATCCCAAGATGTCTACTTCAATCGTTCTTTTTATAAATTTTGCTTTTGAAGATGTTATCTTGATGTTAAAGGTCTTGCAAAAAGTGGCTTTTATTGTCTTTCTAAAAATGACATGTAAGTATGAACTTGTATCTTTCAAATGGTGCATTTCTTGGACTTGACAGTTGAGGAGAAGTTGTAGGGAATTGTATTCTCTTCAAAATGAGCTTTGGTTGTAAAATTTATGATAAATTATGAGAAATTTATGCTTGGTCAAAGTTTGGTTGACTTTTCCTATAGAAACCCTAATTTGCTATTTGTGACTTTTGATGAATTACGAGCATTTCTTGAGGAATCATGATCAAACCTTGATCAAATGATGGATATCACTTCAAAATGTTGATGTTGACCAAAAGTCTTGAAGTTTGAATGTATATAGGTCATAGTTGACTTTTTACCTAGCACAGTTGATTTTCCAATACTTGAGCAATTGTGTGAGCAAATTTATTAAGCAAAGCATGAAACTTGGCATGGATGATCTTGAGGACATTTTAGGACCATGGTAATAATTGGATACCATTTGAGCTCAAACATATTGATGAAAATGGAAACCCTAGTTGGGGGCTCATTGCCTTAGGAGGAGAATTTGCCCGATCAATTCTTGGGCATCCTTGGGGCAAGTTAAGGATCTCAATAGGCATGTGTTGAGTAAAATAAGAGGGAAAATTTTGGGTACAACAAATCCCACATACTACTCATCATAAACCCTATTATAGAGTCAGAACCCTACCCTTACCTTGGATTGAAGGTTTATCTTGGAGTTTTTTCCGATTTAATTTTGTTCTGCCTCTATTCCTTCTTTCCTGTGACTTTCACGTTCTCTTTCTCTCTTCCAACCCTTATTTTATTTTCTTCTTACTGCTATTTCTTTTTCTTATTAATTCTAAGTAACTAATATAATAACCCTATAATTCTCATTATGTCTTAATGGGCTTAAAACTCCTACACCCCCTTTCTACTACTTCTAGTCCTTAAAATAAGCCCACATCAAATAATATTATTATTCTAATATTATTTCACAACTTAATAGAATAAATAAATTCAATAACAAAAACACATCAACTATCATCATAACACAACTTCACAAATAATATAAAAATAATTTAATTAAATAATTAATTAAATTACGGGCGTTACAACTCTCCCCCACTTAGAATATTTTCGTCCTCGAAAATTTACCTTAATCAAACAACTCAGGATAGAAGTCCCGCATCTCGCTCTCCAACTCCCAAGTCATGCTTTCTCCGGCAGCTCCTAGCCAAACCACTTTAATCAAAGCAATCTCTTTTACCCTCAGAGTCTTTATTTCACGATTTGCGATCCGTACAAGCATCATCTCCACTGTAAGGTTATCCCGTACTTGCACATCATCCATATAAATCACATGAGATAGATTTGAAATATACTTCTGGAGTTGTGACACATGAGACACATCATGCAAATTCGAAAAATTAGGCGGTAAAGCCACTCTATAAGCAACACTCTCCACTCTCTCCGAAATCTGATATGTTCCAATAAAACGAGAAGTGAGCTTCTTAGACTTCAATGCTCGTCCAACACCAGTCATAAGTGTGACTCTCAAAAACACATGGTCACCCGCTTGAAATTCTAAATCTTTCCTTCGCTTGTCATGATAAATCTTCTGTCTACTTTGGGAAGCTTTCATATTTTCCCGAATCAAGTTCACCTTCTCAGTAGTCTCACGAACAAGTTCAGGTCCAAGTACTACACTTTCACCAGATTCATGCCAACATAAAGGAGTTCTAAATCTTCTACCATACAACACTTCAAAAGGTGCCATCCCGATACTAGAATGGTAATTGTTATTATAAGTGAACTCTATCAACAGAAGGTAAGTATCCCACGAACCTCCTTGCTCAAGAACACATTCCCTCAACAAATCATCCAACGATTGAATAGTTCGTTCAGTCTGACCATCTGTCTGAGGATGATACGCCGAACACAAGCTCAACTTAGAACCCAACACTTCTTGCAAACTCTTCCAAAAATTAGAAGTAAATATTGGATCTCTATCTGACACAATGCACAAAGGAACACCATGTAGCTTCACGATTACACTAGTGTAAATCTCATCCAACTTCGACACTGGAAAACTGATGTTAATAGGAATAAAATGAGCCGACTTCATAAGCCTATCAACAATCGCCCAAATCAAATCATTTCCTCGTAAAGTATTAGTTAACCCCGTCACAAAGTCCATTGAAATGCTATCCCATTTCCATTCTGGAACTTCTAACGGTTGCAGCAACCCTGTAGGCTTCTGATGTTAAACTTTCGACTTCTGACAAGTCAAACATGCATACACAAAATGAGCCATATCACTCTTCATTCAAGGCCACCAAAACAAACCTTTCAAATCTTGATACATCTTTGTAGCTCCTGGATGAATACTCAAATTACTTATATGACTCTCTTCAGGTATCACTTTCTTCATCTCAGCATCATCAGGAATACAAATCTGGTTACGAAATCTACACACACCTTGCACATCTAGCTTAAAATCATTATTCTCAAACTGATCGATCCCAACCATCGAATCTACCAGTTTCACATCCAACTTCTGAGCTTCTTTGATACTGTCTAGAAATTCATTATTAATCTTCAACATACCTAATATAACACTTTGCGGTGTCAACTTGCAAACTAAGCTCATATCTCTGAACTGCTCAATTAATTCCAACTCTTTAACCATCATTGTCGACATATGTAAAGTCTTTCGACTCAATGCATCAGCTACCACATTCGCTTTTCCTGGATGATAATTCAAACTGAAATAATAATCCTTTAACAATTCCAACCATCTCTGTTGCCTCATATTCATCTCCTTATGATCGAATAAATACATTAAGGTCTTATGGTCATTAAACACTTCAAATCTAGAACCATAAAGATAATTCCTCCAAATCTTTGACACAAAGACAATTGCAGCAAGCTCTAAATCATGCGTAGGATATTTCTTCTCATGAGTCCTCAACTGCCTTGACGCATAAGCAACTGCCTTATCATTTTGCATAGGCACACCTCCTAAACCCATCTTAGAAGCATCAAAATATACCACAAAAGGCTCTCCTATATTAGGTAACGTCAAAATAGGAGCCGACGTCAATCTCTTCTTCAATTCTGTAAAACTTTCTTCGCATTGAACATCCCATACAAAAGCTCTATCTTTACAAGTCAACTTAGTCAACGGGAGTGCCAAATTAGAAAAACCTTCGATAAACCTTCTATAGTAGCTAGCTAATCCCAAAAATCTTCTAATCTCAGTAGTTGACTGATCCTCAACCAAAGCGACACTTTTCAACTTGTCTGCACCCTCTTGGGTTTCTGACACTGACTACCAATGTGCCCTTCTTCACTATAATTGAAACAAATCACATCCTTATGTTTGAACTCATATACACCATGTTCAGTCTTACCATAATGAAAACACCTCTTTACCTCAGCAGTACACACATTACTCTTATGCCCAGGTTTTCCACATTTGAAACAAACCATACCAGCAGGAGAATCTCCCCCACTAGTCCTCTGACCCTGAGCAGCTTTTTGTTTACCTTTACAAACTGGGGTATCATAAGGCTTACCACGATTCTATTGGTGCTTACCCCTCTTCTCACTGATAATCTTGTAATGAGCATTATTATCCTCTTCATAAATCCTGCAACTATCAATCAAATCAACAAAGACACGGATCTTCTGGTATCCAACTACCCTCTTGATCTCTGGGTGCAACCCATTCTCAAACTTTATACACTTCGAAAACTCAGCATCTGCCTCACCGTAGTACGGATAGAACTTAGCCAACTCAGCAAACTTTGTAGCATACTCAACAACCGACACATTCCCTTGCTTAAGCTCAAGGAACTCAATTTCCTTCTTACCACGGAAGTCTTCAGAAAAGTACTTCCTCAAAAATTCCCTACGGAACACAGCCCAAGTGACATTTTCACCCGCAGCTTCTAATCTCTGACAAATCTCTAGCCACCAGTCATCAGCCTCGACTGCTAGCATATGAGTACCATATCGAACCTTCTGCGTTGGAGATCAGTCCATCACACAGAAGATTCTCTCAGTCTCTTTCAACCAATCCAATTCTCCGTCAGGATCATATTTTCCCTTGAAGGTAGGCGGATTCTCTCTCTGGAAAGTCGCCAAATTACGAGATCCAGCATTCTCGTTAGCATTCGGCTGATTCTCCATCGCATGTGCCATTGCTTCTAAAGCAACAGCAAGTGCAACATCATTCCTTCTAGCCATCTCAACTTATCACTACAACAAAAACAACGGTTAGAACTCAAATTAAGAATACTCTATTGTTAGACAAATACGACTCGACAACTTGGTCGGACGGGTCAACCTTTTCTCTGATACCAACTTTGTAACACCCCAATTCTACCCGGAAAATTATGAATGTAAATCAGAGTTTTAAAATTCATACAACTGAATTAGGATGCCACAAATTCAACTTAAAGACACATTACGTTCAACATGGATACATAACACTTTAAAACTTCGGATGAACCAACAACAGAATAATTTAATCTCTTAATTCAACAACTTGAACAACTACACAGCGGAATCATATTAACATCTTTGTCCAACAATTACAACAACTTCAAAATAACACATACTTAGCAACAATCAAATTAAAGTTCAACAACTGAAATAATCAATAATTAAAAGCAACAAGCGTTCATCCCCCCGAGTGTTACGTATTAGAGCAATGACACTGACTCGAACAACCAAAGATATACTTCCTTCACTCCAGATTACCTGCACGTTACCAACATAAGGGTAACATTCAAAACATAAGGGGTGAGATATCTAACAATATAATAAAATGTATGATAAATAATATATTAAATTAGATCATATAATATTACCACTTCTCATCTTATAAACAACAATAATCGCAATAGAATATTGTTGTACCCCAAAATTTGCCCTCCCATTTCCTCAACATTTTCTCATCACAAGACCTTTGAAGATCAAGATACAGTTATGGTTTCCTCTGCTCAAGACTTCTCCTTGCACTGTGGACTCAAATTAGGGTTTGTGTTTGCCTAAAGATGTTTTGACCTAAAATGCCTAAGATGACTTTCATGCTTCATATTGGACTCCCAAGTTTACCTATACCAAGTTTCAAGTCTTGATTCCAAGTTTTGCCCAGTCAATTGGACAGTTGACCTAGAAATCAGCTGTATTGGGGAAAAAGTCAACTGTGGCCAATTGACAGTCAAACCTCATGAAATTTGATCCACATCAACATTATGAACTCACATGGACCATTTGATCAAGTTTGGATCACAATTCCACAAGAAATTTGATCAGATCATCAAAAGGGCAAAATGGTCATTTTTAGGGTTTTGACTGCACAAAGGCAATTTTTGACTGTTTGACCTAGCCAATGGCAAACCAAGCTCACATATGGCCTCAAGGACTCAATGGAATTATCTTGACATGTTCATCAAGCTCAAAAGATCCCAAGTACACAAGATTGACAGTTGAATTTCCCAGTCAATTGATCAATTTTGACTGTATACTGAAAAGTCAAACTTTGACTTTTTGGTCAAAATCAAGAGTCAAGATTCATTTTTCATCAAAACATTCCAAATCATGAAACTTGTTCACCAAGAAATCTCAAAATGCAAATTAGGGTTAGAAAATGGAATTTTTCATAACTTAGAATTTTTCTAAGTTATGGAAAACCCTAATTTTTTCCCAACTTTACCCCATCTTTTCACCATGATCCATTGGGATTCAAACAAAAGTCAAAACATGAAAGTTGTAGCTTGTTGCATAGTCTACAACTTTAATTCACAAAGTTTTCTCATTTGAAGCTTGTATCTCAAGTTATGATTTTTTGAATAAGGGCACTAAACCATCTTTTAACTTAGTGAAATTTGACCTATTTTGACAAGATTTTCTACCCTACTTCAAGGCCACTTTTCATACCCTTCCACTTGGAATTTTGATTTGCATTTCAAAGATGGATTGTAGTACACCTTCCAAGCTTTCCAAAATATCCAAGAACTCATCAAACAACCTCATAACTTGAGAGATTCGAATTTCACAAGTTGGCAAAAATTCACTTTTGTTCTTCATCTAAACATGTTCATAAACTTGGCAAATTTGAACTCAGCATAGTTTGTGCTACTTTGCAGGTCCTTAAACCACATTACACTCCTTAATTTAATGCTTGTTCATTGTGTCTAAGTGTTGTTCCATGAATTCAAGCATTATACACAAGATTGATCCATTTTTGGATAAAGTGAACTTTCCATTTTTACAAAAGTTTGCTTTATGTCAATTGGTAAATCAAACAAGTACATAGAAGATCTGCTTAGCACAAGATTATGTGCATAACACACTGATCAAGAGATGTTTATGCAGCACATTAGGGGGTCCTATACTGACCTAGAACACCAACTTGCTTTTGTTGCTTAGAAAAGAAGAAAAGTCCATAACTTGTGACAACTTGAATCTCAGCTTACAAACACAACACAAAAGATATCAAACACATTAAAAATCACCCAACCAAGCTTTTGCACGAGCCTTTTGTCTTTCAAACACTCTCCATCTCAGAAACACCACAAAACTGCTCAAACAGAGCAAGCCCTGCAGATTGAGTGCTATCTCTCAATCCCTTCGAGCATTTTGATCAAAACCTGTTCCTCTACCTTCCTTACAACATATGCAAACTATCCAGAAGCTAAGGCACGATCTATAGTTGCTCTAACCACTTCCACCATTTTCATATCTTTGACTTGCAGGTGAAGTTCTACAGCTTGATACAAGAAGGTTCAAGACAAAGTAAGCATTGAAAAAGCATCCCTGGACCTCAAGGAAGCTTTTTCCAATCATTACATTGCACTGAAAGTCTCTCATTCTCCACATAGAAGTTCAACTGCACAGGTAAAAGTTTGAATTCGTATCTCTCTTATTATGCATCTTTAGTCTTAAGTTTGTGAAGAAACAAGGTCCTACTCATAGCCCTGAACATGTACATAGCTTTACTTTTCATTTCTTTTGTCTGAGTAGAGAGAATTTGAGCTCTGAAAATGGTAGAAAAACTAGGTCAGAAATGGGGGGGAGAGAAATTCTCCCTCATCTTAGAGAGATAGTTCATGTTCTTTATACGTATGAAATCGTGAGATTATACTTTACATGTTTTGTGTTGGAAGTTTGTTCAAAGGATCAAAGAATCAGGACCTTGATGTTGAAGCAAGAGGCGCGCGTTTTTGAACTCAGTCTTGGCCAAAGGTTGAAGACAGTGTTTCATTGGGCTGGGCTTTTGTGTTCTTTCTTTTCACACCATCTTTTTTGGTTTACACCCCCCTGAGCCCATTTGTTCATTTCTTAACATTTTTGACTTTTTCTTTTTTTGGTTGACTTTGTTTATTTTTTTTCATGACATTAGAAAATTAAAAATATTTTTTTCATCATTTTTTGCATTTATTGCATATTTATTTGTTTATTTTCTTTATTTGTACATAAATAGATATATATACCATTATTAAAATAAAATAGAAAAAAGATGTAAATACATTTTTATTTTTTACTTTCTGAAAATATTTCACACAAAAATACTCTTTTAATTATTTTATTAAAATATTAAATAAATATTTATTTTTTTGTATAATACATATTTAGGGTTTAATATAAATATATATACATGATTATTAATATATTCAAGACAAAATATAAAAATACTTGATTTTTCATT
Organism: Vicia faba; assembly: GCA_948472305.1. NCBI lineage: Eukaryota > Viridiplantae > Streptophyta > Magnoliopsida > Fabales > Fabaceae > Vicia > Vicia faba. The sequence goes on along the minus strand of OX451739.1, from coordinate 233,175,955 downwards.
TTATTTAATATTTGATACAAAAATACCTTTTTTCACAATACACTTCATTTTATTTTATTTTTATAAATAATAAATAAATAGTTGTATTAAATTAAATAATACCTTTTTTTCTTTAAAAATTAGGGTTTTTTACCCTAAGTTCAAAGTACTCCAAAAAAATAATACATTTTTATTTTCTTTTCCCTTTTACATAAACCATACTTTTCTCATACACATAAAAACTTTCTTTTTGCATTTCACACATTTATTTAATTTACATTTAATTATGCATTATTTAAATTGCAAATATTCAATTGATGTAATAACTTAGATTTAAATTCTTGTCAATATCTCCCATTCGAACATTTGTACCCCCCTTCCCATATTTGGTTTTGTAATAGCTTAGTAATTTTAATTTCGCACTTTATTGCTTTCTAATGATAACATGTTAGAATTAGGGTTTGTATGCGAAAAAACGATAAAAAATAGTTTGACCTAATACAAGATAAACAAGCATGAAAATGGACACACAAATCACACTTGCACCCCCTAGGGTATTCCACTTGTTGCCTTCAAATAAATGGGCCATGTTGTATGTTGAACATCTTTGGGCAAAACAAACAATTTGAATGATCATAGTCCCTCGACAAAACTTTTCAAAACAAACAAAAACAAATGATCAAGTCCCTTAGAGAAATTGCCCAAAGACATTTAACGCCGTTGCAATTATGGTCCAAAACGATGACCCGCGCCTGTCCCTTTCACATCCTAACACAAGGTTGCCCACCAAATACAATGGTGGAGCAAACTCGTTAAAAGGGTTAAAGTATAGCAATGATCTTTTGAGAAATTTAGGAGTAGATAACCTCTTAGTTACTTGAATCAACTTGCAAAACAAAACACTTGCCTAATTTCAAAATCACACCTCACAACACTTTCAAAACAACTTTCAAAAACAAATGAAAACTTTTTCAAAAGACATACATTTTTGTATACATCCCCACATGGATCATTACAAAGGTTGCCACCACATTGGCCTCTTTTCAAAAAAACATTTTCAAAACCCACACACTCAAGCACCATTTAAAACAATTGAAAACAAAAGGCAAGTGATCTAAGCAAGTAACTAAGAGCCCATGGATAACCATGGATAGAAAGGGTGCTAATACCTTCCCTTTCTATAATCTACTCCCCGAACCCAAGAAAACATCTCAAAAGGTTTTTGCTGTGCTTTTTAACCTTTCCTTAGGATAAAATAAAAAGTCGGTGGCGACTCTTGCTAACCGCAACATTTGTGAATACAAACGCAAACCTCAAAGTCAGTTCTCCCACCGTATCACAGAACTGGCGACTCTGTTGGGGATTTGTTCTAAAAGTGGAGTAACCTTAGGGTTTAGATCACCTTTGTTTTCAATTGTTTGCTTTGTTTGCTTTTATATTTGGGGGCTTTGCATCGGAGTTTCATAGATCCTAACCCGGATCTGGGATATACCCTTTTTAGGTAGCATAATCTGTGAGGGACCTGTCCGGCGTAGACCGACATGGGTGAAGCAGTGGCTACGTTGGTGTGGCATCTTAGTCTGTACCTATATCCCTTGTGTTGTAACGGGGAGAATATAGGTCTTCTAAGGGGTCATTAAACACCAACCGACCTTAGAACCCTAAATTGACCAACTTGGCTATTAGGACAGTAGCAGTATGCTACACTCATTGAGGCTAAACTCTCGAGATGGTTCTGGCCGCGAGAAAAGATTGCGATGCTGGAGTTATGACCGATTGAGGGTAGCCAATGATTTGAGATCCTCTAGAACCCGGTTACTTTTGATAGGACAGGTTTTAACCAACAAAACCAAAAGAGGGTAATACCTGAAACTCATGCTGGCCTGAAACCTATGGGTGTCTTGTGTGACTTGTGTGCCTTATTTGCCTATGTGAATACTTGTGTTGTGCTTCATCATAGCATCATGCCATCATACCATTGCATGCATCCTGTATAAAAGGCTAACCCATTTCAAAGACAAAAAAAAGTTTCATCTTTGCTCTGTTTTGTAGGACATCATGTTGCCCGTGCGTAGAAATACTGTCCGGCTCAACTTTGTTCAACCACCAGTTTTACTCAAGGATCTGGTTGGAAGGATTCCAAACACTACCTCCTTCATCAACAGACATGGTTCTCTCCTTGGCTTGATCACTGCAAAATGGGACCAACAACTGATAAGTGTTCTGACCCAGTTTTATGACCCTCTGCATCACTGTTTCACCTTTCAAGACTTCCAGCTGGTTCCTACCCTGGAAGAGTTCTCTTATCTGCTTGGGATTCCTGTCTTGGAACAAACTCCCTTCACTGGTTTGGAAAAGACTCCTAGGCCTGAAGAGATTGCTGCAATTCTCCCCTTGACCAAAGAAGAGATATTGTCCAACTGGGAAACTAGAAATGGAGTCAAGGGCTTTTTGGTTAAATTTCTGGTTGGCAAGGCTAATGATTTCTGGAATGACTTGGACTTCAAGGCATATGAGGATATTCTGGCTCTTTTGATCTATGGTCTGGTATTGTTTCCCAACCCTGACACCTTTATCAGTATCCATATCATAAGAATCTTCATGTCTCGGAATCCGGTACCCACTCTTTTGGGTGACATTCTACAACAACTCTATGCTCGTACCACTCGAAAACGGGGGACTCCGTGGTGTTGTGCTCCTTTGCTAGTAAGGTGGTTTATTTCGCACCTTCCTAAGTTCATGCTGAAGAATGAAGAAGGAAAAGGTTGGGCTCGGAGGTTAATGTCTCTCACAGATAAGGATATCACTTGGACTCTCAGAGGTTTGGATGAGGTAGCTGTTATCGACCGTTGCGGAGAATACCCTAATGTCCCGTTGATTGGTATCCAAGGAGGAATCTCTTACAATCCGTGTTTAGCTCTCCGTCAGTTTAGAAGAGCCAGAGGAGATGGGCCTCATGAGATGCTGGTTCCTCACTTCCATTTTGAATTTCAGGCAGACAGTGACAAACTACGCCAGGGATTCATTAGAGCTTGGGACAGAATTCACAAAGCTGACCCACTTGAGTTAAGACCAAAGACTTCTCTACCATTGGAGCCCTATTGCAAATGGGTCCGCATCCGTGCTCAGAAGTTGGGTATGCCCTACGAAGCTGTTAGACCTCTCATTCTTGAGTCTCCTGTTGAAGATGGGATTCCTCCAACTGTCCTCCCTCCTCAGATACCCACTGATTTTGATACAATGAAGAGATCTTGGGCACAGCTAAAGGAAGAACGGGATTTCTATCGGGAGAAGTTCAACGAGCAGGAAAGGAAGATCCAGAGGCTGACTAAGCAATTGGAGGAAGAACGGGTCCTGAACAACTACATCAGCACTGAAAGGAGGAGGCCATGGGAGCATTGAGGAGCTTTGAATGTTTCCTTTTATAGTTTATTTCCTTTTCAGTATTTTTCATCCCTGTAATGCCTAATTGTTGAACAATTGAAAATTTTAATCTAATGAAGTGTGTTTCCCTTTTTGTCTACAAAGTTGAATCTTGTTTGTCTTTGAAAACATAAAACATACGCATTCCATTACACCATATGCATAGCAGGTACCCTATTTCACAGGTCGCTTAATCTCCTTCGCTGTTTATTTTTGCACAGTCATCATGAATCCAGACTCCTCCAGTGAGCAAGCAATCAAGGCCCTTCAGGCCCAAAGTGCACAGTTTCAAGAAATGGTCCTAAGCCTAGCCCAAGGTCAGCAAGAGTTAAAGACTCTACTCCTGAAGAAGAAGAAGAAAAAGAGGACTGCGTTGTTCAACACCGGACGCAGATTTGGGAACACACTCCACAATGAAGCTGATCCAACCACTTCTTCTGCTGAGAAAAATAGTCCCCAAGGGGGAGGAGCTCCTAGTCCCGCAGTCTCCGACAACGAGACGGACTATAACGATGAACAATACCCACCTGCTGCTGACAGATACAAGCAATTGGAGGACCGCTTGAGCGCTATGGAAATTCAGAATGTGCCAGGACTGGATTTCGGAGATTTAGGGTTATCTTCTGGGGTAGTCATTCCACACAAGTTTAAGGCGCCTGCCTTCGCCAAGTATGATGGGGTCTCCTGCCCAAAGCTGCATCTGAGATCGTATGTAAGGAAAATCCAACCTTACACGGCGGATAAGAACCTCTGGATTCACTTCTTCCAAGACAGCCTCTCGGGGTCTCAGCTTGAATGGTTCTACCAATTAGATGGAACTAGCATCCGACACTGGGAAGATTTGGCAACCGCATTCTACAGACAATACCAATACAATTCTGATCTCGCTCCTACGCGTACCCAACTTCAGGGTATGTCTCTAGGGACGGGTGAAGGGTTCAAAGAGTACGCTCAAAAATGGAGAGATTTGGTTGGCAGGGTGCAGCCTCCATTGACTGATCGAGAACTGGTTGATATGTTCCTTGGGACTTTGTCTGGTCCGTTTTTCAATCATTTGGTTGGTAACTCCTCCGCTGGGTTCACAGATTTGATATTAACGGGAGAAAGAATTGAAGCTGGCATCAGGTCAGGCAAGATACAGAAGGTTGCCTCTACAAGTGCTGAGAAGAGGCCGTTTAAGAAAGAAGCAAGTGCCGTCTATGGTCCTAGAAGACAAGTCAAGCCCGAAAGTCGCCAAGCCGTCAATGCTTTGGTCATCTCCAAACCTGTTGCTGCTCCTCAGCAGTACAATCAACAAAGAAGTGAAAGGCCCAAGAGGCAGTATACCCGACTGAGTATGACATTATCTCAAATTTTACCCCAACTATTATCCACCAACCTGGTGACCCTCAAAGAAGCTCCTAAGGTCGTCAACACTGCGTCTCCTAAATACAACCCAAATGCCCGGTGTGCTTATCATTCTGATAGTCCCGGGCACACTACTGATGATTGCTGGGCCTTAAGAAACAAAGTGCAAGATCTGATCGACGCGAAAGAAATTCAGTTTGAAGCGCCAGAAAGACCAAATGTTGTAACGGCTCCTATGCCCCAGCATAGGGTAAATGCCATTGAGGAAGAAGTGTATGATGTTTCGATAGATGAAGTTGTTACCCCTCTGAAGACCGTTAAGAAGAACCTACTGCGGGCCGGTTTATTTCCGGGTTGCAGTGAAGGTTGCCCATTCTGTGCTATTTCCCCATCTGATTGTCCCTTGCTGAGGTTAGGCATCCAAGGCCTAATGGATAGCAAGGAAATTCTATTCAAAAAGACTGTTGTTCAATTGGTTCCGATGAAAGAAGTTTCTGTGATTACCATCTTCAAAAATCCAATCAAGGCTCCCCCGAAGAAGCCTATTCAAATCATGACGATTGCGCCTGTGATCATTACTGTTCCAGGGCCCCTCTCCTACGTGTCTGATAAAGCTGTCCCCTGGCATTATGGGGCAGACGTGTATGTAAATGGAATCAAGCAAGAATTCGACGCTAGTGCCAGTATCTGCGATATCACTGGTCCAGCCAAGGTCACCCGCAGTGGCAGGCTCTTCTCGCCTGACATTGCACCGCCCGCTATTCGAAAACCCCTCCTCATAAAACCTGCAAGTTTACCTAGTCCTGTTGCTGATCAAATTGTGTCCCCTGCTGCCGAGTCATCAAATGCTCGGGGCAAAGGGATTGAAGAAGAGCCTGCCCGGATGGAGGCACCAATACCCGTAAATGCTGAGGCCTCCCGACAAGAAATGGAGGAGATTCTGAAAATAATAAAGAAGAGTGATTTTAATGTTGTCGAGCAGTTGGGGCATACGCCCTCCAAGATCTCCCTGCTCTCCCTATTGCTATGCTCCGAGGCCCATGCTAAGGCCTTGATCTCATTTCTCAAGACGGCCCATGTGCCGCAAGAGACGTCTGCAGTCCAGTTCACTGACTGCATAGCGAATCTGACGGCGGACAACGGCTTGGGTTTTTCAGATGCTGACCTGACCGCAAAAGGGAGAGACCACAATGATGCCCTGCATGTCTCTATTGAATGCAGGGGCACTACTCTGGCACATGTATTGGTGGACACTGGTTCTTCCTTGAATGTTCTTCCGAAAAAGGCTTTAGATCGTCTGGATTATGAAGGCCTGGAGTTGAAACCCAGCAATATCATCGTCAGGGCCTTTGACGGTTCCAAGAGGATGGTTCACGGAGAGGTTAACATCCCTATTCGTGTGGGCTCTCAAGTGTTCGACTCTACCTTTTACGTGATGGATATACGTCCATCATACTCTTGTCTGTTGGGTCGACCTTGGATCCATAAAGCTGGGGCCGTGACCTCCACCTTGCACCAGAAGTTGAAATATCCCGTCAGGGGGAAGATCGTCACTGTGCAAGGAGAAGAGGAGTATATGGTGAGCCATTTGAATTCCTTCAGGTACATCGAGATGGACGGAGAGTTCATTGAAACCCCCTTCCAGCATTTCGAAGAGGTACATCCAATTTCAGCAGCTGCAGAGACAATGGCCGAAGAGAATGATTCCTTGAAGATGGCTTCCCTAAGGGATGCCCGGGCTGTGGTTCAGAAAGGCAATTGTGCACACTGGGGTCAGCTTCCTAACTTCACTCAGAAGAACGACAAGTTTGGGCTAGGCTTTACTGCAGAGGCTCAGAAGGCAGTGCGCAAAGAGAAGATCGGAAAGGCTCCGGTGTTTATTTCCAGCTCAAGGGTGAACGCTATTGAGGAAGATGTGGAGGAAGCAGAGTTCGACAGTTGGATCTACCCGACTACCAGCGACGGACCAAGCAACTGGACAGCAAAGGATTTTACCCCTATCACATTTGTCACGCAGTAATTGATTTCTTTTGATTTCCAAATTTGTAACAAACAATATGTTAAAACTTTGTTGGCTCGGTGTCCTACCCGGGGCATCGTAGCTCCATTTGTGAGGGCTTTCTGTATGACATTTTCATATATCATCAATCAAAACATTGGACGTTTGTTGCATTTCAAATCTTGTGCTCTTTTTTCTTTCTGTGTTATACATATTGCAAAACAGCTATATTTACACACACTCACTTATACAGGTTTCAATCCACTCTGGATCTCACTGGTAACAGCTCTGCTACCGCCAGTTATGACTTCGAAAATCCGATCAACTTGGCCGAAGACGAAGGTGAAGATGATTGCGAAGTGCCTGGTGAACTCGCAAGACTGCTACTCCAGGAAGAGAGGGCTATTCAACCACACGAAGAGCCTGTGGAGACAATTAACCTGGGTACTGAGACGGATAGAAAAGAGGTCAAGATTGGTGCCAATCTAGAGCTCAGCGTGAAGCAACGATTGATCCAGATGCTACGAGACTACATGGAGATTTTTGCTTGGTCCTATGAAGATATGCCTGGTTTGGATGCCGACATTGTAGTTCACCATCTGCCAACCAAGGAAGACTGCCCTCCAGTAAAGCAAAAAGTTCGACGGATGCGTCCAGAGATGTCTGAAAAGATCAAGGCCGAGGTTATGAAGCAGTTTGATGTCGGGTTCCTTGCAGTGACTTCTTACCCTCAGTGGGTTGCCAATGTGGTGCCAGTGCCGAAAAAGGACGGTAAGGTCAGAATGTGTGTTGACTACAGGGATCTGAACAGGGCCAGCCCCAAGGATGACTTCCCCCTACCTCACATCGATGTCCTGGTTGACAATACAGCTCAACACAAGGTGTTCTCCTTCATGGATGGTTTTTCAGGGTATAATCAGATCAAGATGGCTCCTGAAGATATGGAGAAGACTACCTTCGTGACTCAGTGGGGCACCTTCTGTTATAAGGTCATGCCTTTCAGATTGAAAAATGCTGGGGCAACCTATCAACGTGCCATGGTTGCTTTGTTTCATGATATGATCCATCATGAGATTGAAGTATACGTAGATGACATGATTGCAAGGTCTCAAACTGAGGAGGAGCACCTTGACCATCTGAGGAAGTTATTTGACTGACTCAAGTTATATAAGCTGAGGTTGAATCCCAACAAATGCACCTTTGGGGTAAGATCCGGAAAGTTGTTAGGTTTCATTGTAAGTGATAAAGGTATTCAGGTGGATCCTGCCAAGGTAAAAGCCATACAAGAGATGCCGACTCCAAAAACAGAGAAAGAAGTCAGAGGTTTCCTAGGACGACTGAATTACATTGCCCGATTCATCTCACATCTGACCGCTACTTGTGAACCAATCTTCAAATTACTGAAGAAAGATCAAGTGGTACGCTGGAATGATGAATGTCAGACCGCCTTTGAAAAGATAAAGGAATATCTCCAAGAGCCACCCATTCTTATGCCACCGGTGGAAGGAAGACCTCTGATACTATACTTGACAGTACTTGACAATTCGATGGGGTGTGTGCTGGGGCAGCATGACGAGTCTGGCCAAAAAGAGCACGCTATTTATTACTTGAGCAAAAAGTTTACCGACTGTGAGTCTCGTTACTCACTGCTTGAGAAAACTTGTTGTGCTCTTGTATGGGCTGCTCGCCGGCTGAGACAGTATATGCTGACTCACACTACCTTATTGATTTCAAAGATGGATCCCATCAAGTACATATTTGAAAAGCCCGCTCTGTCTGGGAGAATAGCGAGATGGCAAATGATCTTAACAGAATATGACATCCAGTATACAACTCAGAAAGCAATTAAGGGAAGTGTACTGGCTGATCATTTGGCACACCAACCTGTGGACGATTACCAATCATTGAACTTTGATTTTCCAGACGAAGACATCATGGTGGTAACTGACTGTGAAGTACCTGGACCGGATGAAGGACCTGAGGAAGGATCCCGATGGTCTATGCATTTTGATGGAGCCTCCAATGCTTTGGGTAACGGCGTCGGCGCTGTAATCATATCTCCCAAGGGGACTCATACTCCACTCACCGCCCGATTATGTTTCAGCTGCACCAACAACATGGCAGAATATGAGGCATGTATCATGGGTCTACAAGCTGCAATCGATTTAAGGATCAAGTTTCTAAGTGTCTTCGGAGATTCCGCTCTCGTGATCAATCAGATCAAGGGCGAGTGGGATACGAAACACCCGAATCTTATTCCTTACAAGGAGTATGTGTCGACCTTGCTCCCTCACTTTGCAGAGATAACTTTTGAGCATTTCCCCAGAGAGGAGAATCAGCTAGCGGACGCACTAGCCACGATGTCTTCAATGTTCAAAGTTAAATGGGACAATGAGGCTCCCCGAATCATTATCTGGAAGTTGGATGAACCGGCATACTGCTGTGAGCTCGAGGCTGAGAAAGTGACTGAAAAACCCTGGTATCACGAAGTGAAGAGGTACTTGGAAGCTCAGGAATACCCGGAAGGTGCATCTGTCAATGATAAGAAGTTTATGAGGAGGTTTGCTGCAAAATTCTTCCTCAGCAACGGCATTCTCTACAAACGGAATCATGATTCAACCCTGCTACGTTGTGTGGATAAGGCTGAAGCGGAGAAAATCATGATGGAACTGCATGAAGGTACATTTGGAACACATTCCAGTGGACACACCATGGCTAAGAAAATCCTTCGGGCAGGATATTTCTGGTCCACAATGGAAGCCGATTGTTACCAACACTCCCGAACTTGTCATAAATGCCAGATCTATGCTGACAAGGTGCATATCCCTCCGGTTCCTTTGAATGTCCTAACGGCACCTTGGCCTTTCGCAATGTGGGGCATCGATATGATCGGTGAGATCCGACCAACGGCATCCAACGGGCATCGCTTCATCTTGGTGGCGATCGATTACTTCACGAAATGGGTTGAGGCGGCTTCCTACGCCATAGTAACCAAGAGCGTCATGGCACGTTTCATCCGGCATAATCTGATCTGTCGGTACGGAGTCCCGGAAAGGATCATTACGGACAATGGTACCAATCTCAATAACAAAATGATCACTGAACTCTGTGAACAATTCAAGATACAGCACCACAATTCTTCTCCCTACCGGCCGAAGATGAATGGGGCTGTAGAGGCAGCCAATAAGAATATCAAGAAAATTATGCAGAAGATGACAGTGACCTATAAAGATTGGCACGAGATGTTACCGTTCGCTCTTCATGGGTACCGCACCTCAGCAAGGACATCAACCGGGGCAACTCCTTTCTCCTTAGTCTATGGTATGGAGGCAGTCTTGCCAATTGAAATCCAGATACCCTCTCTCCGAATAATGAAGGATGCAGACTTGAATGAAGATGATTGGATCCAGACTCGACTTGATCAATTAAATCTGATTGACGAAAAGAGGCTCACTGCTATCTGTCATGGTCAAACGTATCAAAAATGGATGATCAGGGCATTTAACAAGAAGGTCAGACCACAAGAGTATCAAGTTGGGGACCTGGTAATCAAGCGCATCATCCTTCCTCAAAGTGATCCCCGGGGCAAATGGACCCCTACTTACGAAGGGCCATTTGTGGTTAAGCGTGTGTTCTCAGGAGGAGCCATGATCCTAACCACCATGGATGGTGACGACCTTCCTCACCCCGCCAATGCAGACATAGTGAAAAAATACTACGCATAAATAAAAGACCCGCTAGGTTGACATACCTAGGCAAAAAATAAGGGCTTCCCGGCGAACCAAAAGGGTTCGGGCAAAAATAAGGGATGAAATGAAAAAATCTGTACACCCGGCAAGTCGAAAACCTGAAAAGGCGGCTTGGGCAAAAATGGGTATCCTGATGGACTGAAAACCCGAAAGGGCGGTCCAGGCAAAAGTTAGGGATAAAAGCGTAACACTATGTCTCATTGGATCACTTCGCATCCGGAATTCGGCATCAACTATCTGGCTCCAGATTTCGGCATCGACCAATCAGCTTCATCTTCAAATTAGGCAGCAAAGCGATGAGACGTTCGAAGACATAAAGGCAATAGCAGAGTTGGAACCCAGTGGGATTGTTCACATAGCTGTTTTGTTTTCTTTTTTCAAGATGTAAACTCTATACTATTTGGCGATGTCCTCTTACTAGGATGTCAGCCTCTTGTACAAAAAACGCCTATTCACAGGCAATCAATACAAATTCACTTGTCCATACAAATTACCATCGTTTTCCCTTTTTTTTTGTTTTGTCTTGCGAAGAACGTCCAATGTTCATTTTTTTGATGTATGCATTTGACATTAAATTGCTGATTCATAAATATTCACATATGAAACAAGAGATTAATTACAAGTGACATCAAAGACAGGGGCAATGTGGAGTTGTCTAATGCAGTCTGGTTGTTTTGTCCGCCAAGGTACCAAGGTAGGTTCAACTGAAGAATGTGGCCAAATCATCTCAATTCCCCGCAGAGTAAAACAGGATGCGACAAATACTTTCCCCAAACAGAGTTGACTCCCCGTCAACCCTGAAAAGTCACCACATTCCCCGGCAGGTCTTAAAACTCATCCCCAGTAGATTCTGGAAGCTTATCCCCTGCGGAGCGCGGACGTCTCTCCCGAGTTTTATTTAGAGTTATTTCCTCACAAGGACTTATAACTGGGTTATCCTCAGCTAAAAGCCACGGAAGACCGCTCTCGGCAAAGTTCCTTCAATCCCCAGCGGAGTCTATCTTTGGTATTCCCAAGCAGAGTTTATCTTTAGAGTTCCCCAGCGGAGTTTATTATCGTTATTCTCAGCGGAATCCATCGTTAAAGTCCTCAGCAGGCCTCTCATCAAAACTTCGGCCAAGTATCTCTTCCAACAGAGCAGCTTCCCGGCCGTTCGTCAAGGATTTATTTTCCTAAGATGAAATTACACTCATAAACATTTCACATTTTCATACATCTTGCTTACATACATGACGAAACGCATACAACCTCTCATGTTGAACATCATGATATCATGCATATCATACATCATGACATTGCATACAACTTACGTTTTTTGCCTTTTCAGAAAAAAAAGGACAATCCCAAAAAACAACTACCTTCAACTGTCACAATTCCAGATTCGATACCTGTATCTAGCCAGGGCACATCTGAGAGTGACCAGTTTCCAGACTCGATTCCTGTATCTAGCCAGGGCACGTCTGAAGAGTTTGAAGATTCGATTCCTGTATCCAGCCAGGGCACATCTATTAAACGACTATTTCCAGATTCGACTCCTGTATCCAGCCAGGGCACATCTGTGAGCAACCGATTGTAGATTCGATACCTGTATCTAGCCAGGGCATATCTGCATAAGGAGACTGAAGATCAAACACCTGTAACAAGCCAGGAAAACATCCTCCTTCCTCAAATACACAAGTTTCTCGCAAAGGAATCTCTTATGCGACCGACACTTCCAAATGGCATCTATAAGCCCATTCCCGACAAGGTTCCGTCATCTCTCCAAATGGCATCTATAAGCCTATTCCCGACACCACATTGTTGAGACTCCAGCATGCGAGTGCAAATTTCCGGGCACTCTAGTGTCCAATCTTCTTTTACCCTCGAGTCACGAAAGGCAAACTTGCCAATCTAACTCTTCAGGTTCAAGAAGATTGAACAGGGGCAACTGTTGTACCCCAAAATTTGCCCTCCCATTTCCTCAACATTTTCTCATCACAAGACCTTTGAAGATCAAGATACAGTTATGGTTTCCTCTGCTCAAGACTTCTCCTTGCACTGTGGACTCAAATTAGGGTTTGTGTTTGCCTAAAGATGTTTTGACCTAAAATGCCTAAGATGACTTTCATGCTTCATATTGGACTCCCAAGTTTACCTATACCAAGTTTCAAGTCTTGATTCCAAGTTTTGCCCAGTCAATTGGACAGTTGACCTAGAAATCAGCTGTATTGGGGAAAAAGTCAATTGTGGCCAATTGACAGTCAAACCTCATGAAATTTGATCCACATCAACATTATGAACTCACATGGACCATTTGATCAAGTTTGGATCACAATTCCACAAGAAATTTGATCAGATCATCAAAAGGGCAAAATGGTCATTTTTAGGGTTTTGACTGCACAAAGGCAATTTTTGACTGTTTGACCTAGCCAATGGCAAACCAAGCTCACATATGGCCTCAAGGACTCAATGGAATTATCTTGACATGTTCATCAAGCTCAAAAGATCCCAAGTACACAAGATTGACAGTTGAATTTCCCAGTCAATTGATCAATTTTGACTGTATACTGAAAAGTCAAACTTTGACTTTTTGGTCAAAATCAAGAGTCAAGATTCATTTTTCATCAAAACATTCCAAATCATGAAACTTGTTCACCAAGAAATCTCAAAATGCAAATTAGGGTTAGAAAATGGAATTTTTCATAACTTAGAATTTTTCTAAGTTATGGAAAACCCTAATTTTTTTCCCAACTTTACCCCATCTTTTCACCATGATCCATTGGGATTCAAACAAAAGTCAAAACATGAAAGTTGTAGCTTGTTGCATAGTCTACAACTTTAATTCACAAAGTTTTCTCATTTGAAGCTTGTATCTCAAGTTATGATTTTTTGAATAAGGGCACTAAACCATCTTTTAACTTAGTGAAATTTGACCTATTTTGACAAGATTTTCTACCCTACTTCAAGGCCACTTTTCATACCCTTCCACTTGGAATTTTGATTTGCATTTCAAAGATGGATTGTAGTACACCTTCCAAGCTTTCCAAAATATCCAAGAACTCATCAAACAACCTCATAACTTGAGAGATTCGAATTTCACAAGTTGGCAAAAATTCACTTTTGTTCTTCATCTAAACATGTTCATAAACTTGGCAAATTTGAACTCAGCATAGTTTGTGCTACTTTGCAGGTCCTTAAACCACATTACACTCCTTAATTTAATGCTTGTTCATTGTGTCTAAGTGTTGTTCCATGAATTCAAGCATTATACACAAGATTGATCCATTTTTGGATAAAGTGAACTTTCCATTTTTACAAAAGTTTGCTTTATGTCAATTGGTAAATCAAACAAGTACATAGAAGATCTGCTTAGCACAAGATTATGTGCATAACACACTGATCAAGAGATGTTTATGCAGCACATTAGGGGGTCCTATACTGACCTAGAACACCAACTTGCTTTTGTTGCTTAGAAAAGAAGAAAAGTCCATAACTTGTGACAACTTGAATCTCAGCTTACAAACACAACACAAAAGATATCAAACACATTAAAAATCACCCAACCAAGCTTTTGCACGAGCCTTTTGTCTTTCAAACACTCTCCATCTCAGAAACACCACAAAACTGCTCAAACAGAGCAAGCCCTGCAGATTGAGTGCTATCTCTCAATCCCTTCGAGCATTTTGATCAAAACCTGTTCCTCTACCTTCCTTACAACATATGCAAACTATCCAGAAGCTAAGGCACGATCTATAGTTGCTCTAACCACTTCCACCATTTTCATATCTTTGACTTGCAGGTGAAGCTCTACAGCTTGATACAAGAAGGTTCAAGACAAAGTAAGCATTGAAAAAGCATCCCTGGACCTCAAGGAAGCTTTTTCCAATCATTACATTGCACTGAAAGTCTCTCATTCTCCACATAGAAGTTCAACTGCACAGGTAAAAGTTTGAATTCGTATCTCTCTTATTATGCATCTTTAGTCTTAAGTTTGTGAAGAAACAAGGTCCTACTCATAGCCCTGAACATGTACATAGCTTTACTTTTCATTTCTTTTGTCTGAGTAGAGAGAATTTGAGCTCTGAAAATGGTAGAAAAACTAGGTCAGAAATGGGGGGGAGAGAAATTCTCCCTCATCTTAGAGAGATAGTTCATGTTCTTTATACGTATGAAATCGTGAGATTATGCTTTACATGTTTTGTGTTGGAAGTTTGTTCAAAGGATCAAAGAATCAGGACCTTGATGTTGAAGCAAGAGGCGCGCGTTTTTGAACTCAGTCTTGGCCAAAGGTTGAAGACAGTGTTTCATTGGGCTGGGCTTTTGTGTTCTTTCTTTTCACACCATCTTTTTTGGTTTACACCCCCCTGAGCCCATTTGTTCATTTCTTAACATTTTTGACTTTTTCTTTTTTTGGTTGACTTTGTTTATTTTTTTTCATGACATTAGAAAATTAAAAATATTTTTTTCATCATTTTTTGCATTTATTGCATATTTATTTGTTTATTTTCTTTATTTGTACATAAATAGATATATATACCATTATTAAAATAAAATAGAAAAAAGATGTAAATACATTTTTATTTTTTACTTTCTGAAAATATTTCACACAAAAATACTCTTTTAATTATTTTATTAAAATATTAAATAAATATTTATTTTTTTGTATAATACATATTTAGGGTTTAATATAAATATATATACATGATTATTAATATATTCAAGACAAAATATAAAAATACTTGATTTTTCATTTTATTTAATATTTGATACAAAAATACCTTTTTTCACAATACACTTCATTTTATTTTATTTTTATAAATAATAAATAAATAGTTGTATTAAATTAAATAATACCTTTTTTTCTTTAAAAATTAGGGTTTTTTACCCTAAGTTCAAAGTACTCCAAAAAAATAATACATTTTTATTTTCTTTTCCCTTTTACATAAACCATACTTTTCTCATACACATAAAAACTTTCTTTTTGCATTTCACACATTTATTTAATTTACATTTAATTATGCATTATTTAAATTGCAAATATTCAATTGATGTAATAACTTAGATTTAAATTCTTGTCAATATCCCCCATTCGAACATTTGTACCCCCCTTCCCATATTTGGTTTTGTAATAGCTTAGTAATTTTAATTTCGCACTTTATTGCTTTCTAATGATAACATGTTAGAATTAGGGTTTGTATGCGAAAAAACGATAAAAAATAGTTTGACCTAATACAAGATAAACAAGCATGAAAATGGACACACAAATCACACTTGCACCCCCTAGGGTATTCCACTTGTTGCCTTCAAATAAATGGGCCATGTTGTATGTTGAACATCTTTGGGCAAAACAAACAATTTGAATGATCATAGTCCCTCGACAAAACTTTTCAAAACAAACAAAAACAAATGATCAAGTCCCTTAGAGAAATTGCCCAAAGACATTTAACGCCGTTGCAATTATGGTCCAAAACGATGACCCGCGCCTGTCCCTTTCACATCCTAACACAAGGTTGCCCACCAAATACAATGGTGGAGCAAACTCGTTAAAAGGGTTAAAGTATAGCAATGATCTTTTGAGAAATTTAGGAGTAGATAACCTCTTAGTTACTTGAATCAACTTGCAAAACAAAACACTTGCCTAATTTCAAAATCACACCTCACAACACTTTCAAAACAACTTTCAAAAACAAATGAAAACTTTTTCAAAAGACATACATTTTTGTATACATCCCCACATGGATCATTACAAAGGTTGCCACCACATTGGCCTCTTTTCAAAAAAACATTTTCAAAACCCACACACTCAAGCACCATTTAAAACAATTGAAAACAAAAGGCAAGTGATCTAAGCAAGTAACTAAGAGCCCATGGATAACCATGGATAGAAAGGGTGCTAATACCTTCCCTTTCTATAATCTACTCCCCAAACCCAAGAAAACATCTCAAAAGGTTTTTGCTGTGCTTTTTAAACTTTCCTTAGGATAAAATAAAAAGTCGGTGGCGACTCTTGCTAACCGCAACATTTGCAAATACAAACGCAAACCTCAAAGTCAGTTCTCCCACCGTATCACAAATACCAACAATATACACATTTACCGCATCAATATACAACTTCTTTATGCAATCATATAATGCGACTTAATACTATGCAAATGCATGTTGTACCATTGGAGCAGAACTCCCATCTCAAAATAATTTCCAATAAAAAGAGGCATCAACAAGGCATAAGCCTTCATCTTAATATTCTCCAATACAGGCCATCTTAACGAGCAACAACTCCATCTTGATATGCAGTGTATGCGACACAATCATGAATGTAGTAACAATAACCACAATTAACAACATCTCAACACAACATCATCGCTGGCCAGAAGCCTACATCTTAATAGATGCCAATTATTAGAGGCATCTCAACATCATTCATCAACATAATTCATCAACATAATTCATCGCATAATTCATCAATATAATTCTACAACAACTCAGCCACAACATCAATGCAACGAAAGATCGAGAGTCCCTCAACGTTGGCCATAGGCCTATAACATGATAATTCCTATAATTAATTAATCATATAAGGCTTACCTCTAATTACCAAACCTCTAAATACTATTATTCGGTAATACTACATCATTATCATCATCAATCTTACTGTTATGAACCAAGCAATAATCTATAATCATCTTATCCTCATCATACTTCACAAAATCATCATAGAGATTAACGCGGGAAGCTAACTCTAATCCTAATTTGGGTTACTAGGATTATTCTTCTTATCCTTCATTTTAATCCTTAAGAATTAAGTTCATTGCGTTATCTATTCAACGCTTCAAACGGAGTCCGGAAACTCAAGTTACAGCCTTTGGAAATGAATCTACCAAAAATCAAACTACATGAGTCAACGCATAATGTTTTGAGTCGACGCGTACTGGGCTAAAATCCTGCCTGAGTCGACACGTAATCCTCTTGTGCCAACTCATATTAAGTCTGCAACACTGCATGTATCAATGCATAATCCTATGTATCGACTAATCCTGAGTCCAAAAACCTGCATGTGTCGACGCATTGCCTTTGAGGTCGACTCATATTGTTTTGTCATGAATATTTTCTGTGATTTCAATGCATTTTAACTGCGATTTCCATGACTTAGGCCCTAAAAACATCCTCTAATCATCAGTGTGATACGGTGGGAAGAACTGACTGTTTTTTGGAATGCTGGTTTGCGTAGGCCAGTCGACCTAGCGGGTCATTAATTATGCTTAGTATCTTTTCACTATGTATGCATTGACGGGGTGAGAAAGGTCGTCACCATCCATGGTGGTTAGAATCATAGCTCCTCCTGAGAAAATGTTCTTAACCACAAATGGCCCTTCGTAAGTAGGAGTCCATTTTCCCCTCGGATCACCTTGTGGCAGGATAATGCGCTTGATAACCAGATCCCCAACTTGATACTCTTGTCGTCTAACTTTCTTGTTAAATGCCTTGATCATCCATTTTTGATACGTCTGACCATGACAAATAGCAGTAAGTCTTTTTTCGTCGATTAGGTTCAGCTGATCAAGTCGGGTCTTAATCCAGTCATCTTTGCTCAAACCTGCATCCTTCATAATCCGAAGAGAGGGTATCTGAACTTCAATGGGCAAGACTGCCTCCATACCATATACCAAGGAATAGGGGGTTGCCCCTGTTGACGTCCGCGCTGAGGTACGGTACCCATGAAGAGCAAACGGTAACATCTCGTGCCAATCTTTGTATGGCACCGTCATCTTCTGCACAATCTTCTTGATATTATTATTAGCCGCTTCTACAGCCCCGTTCATCTTCGGCCGGTAAGGAGAAGAGTTGTGATGCTGTATCTTGAACTGATTGCAGAGCTCGGTGATCATCTTATTATTGATATTTGTACCATTGTATGTAATGATCCTTTCTGGTACACCATACCGACAGATCAGGTTGTGCCGAATGAACCGTGCAACGACATTCTTGGTTACTGTAGTAAAGGAAGCTCCTTCAACCCACTTTGTGAAGTAATCAATAGCTACCAGGATGAAACGATGCCCGTTAGATGTCGTAGGTCTGATCTCGCCGATCATGTTAATGCCCCACATTGCAAAAGGCTAAGGAGATGTTAAGACATTCAGAGGTACTGGAGGTATATTCACCTTATCAGCATAGACTTGGCACTTGTGACAAGTCCGAGAATGCTGATAACAGTCGGTTTCCATTGTGGATCAGAAATATCCTGCCCGAAGGATTTTCTTTGCCATGGTGTGTCCAATGGAATGAGTTCCGAAAGTACCTTCATGTAACTCTGCCATGATCCTTTCTGCTTCGTTCTTATCCATACAACGCTTGTAAAGAATACCATTGCTAATGAATAACTTTGCCGCGAACCTCCTCAGAAACTTCTTGTCATTAACAGATGCACCTTCGCGGTACTCCTGAGCTTCAAGATACCTCTTCACCTCATTAAACCAGGGTTTATCCGTTGCCTCTTCAGTCTCAATATCACAGCAATGTGCAGGTTCGTCCAACCTTTCAATGGTAATCCGGGGAGCTTCGTTGTCCCAATTTACTTTGAACATAGAAGACATCGTTGCTAGCGCGTCCGCTAACTGATTCTCCTCCATAGGGAAGTGTTCAAAGGTTATCTCCTTGAAATGTGGAAGCAACGTCAATACATGCTCCTTGTAAGGAATAATATTAGGGTGTTTCATATCCCACTCGCCTTTGATCTGACTGATCACGAGAGCAAAATCTCCGAAGACACTCAAGAACTTAATCCTTAGATCAATAGCGGCTCGAAGACCCATAATGCATGCTTCATACTCCGCCATGTTGTTGGTGCAGTTGAAACATAGTCGGGCGGTAAATGGAGTATGAGAGCCTTTAGGAGATATGATCACGGCACCAATGCCATTACCCAAAGCGTTCGAAGCTCCATCAAAGTACATAGACCATCGGGATCCTTCCTCAGGTCCTTCATTCGGTCCAGGCTCTTCACAATCAGTCACTATCATGATATTCTCATCCGGAAATTCAAAGTTCATAGACTGGTAATCATCCACTGCCTGATGTGCCAAATGGTCTGCCAATACACTTCTCTTGATTGCCTTTTGAGTCGTGTATTGGATGTCATACTCAGTCAAGATCATCTGCCATCTTGCTATTCTTCTGGACAAGGCAGGCTTCTCGAAGATATACTTGATTGGGTCCATCTTTGATATCAATAAAGTAGTGTGAGTCAACATATACTGTCTCAGCCGGCAAGCAGCCCATGCCAAAGCGTAGTAAGTTTTCTCGAGCAACGAGTATCGAGTCTCGCAGTCGGTAAATTTTTTGCTAAGGTAATAAATAGAATGCTCTTTTCGGCCAGACTCGTCATGCTGCCCCAGCACACACCCCATTGAGTTGTCGAGTACTGTCAAGTATAAGATCAGAGGTCTCCCTTCAAGTGGAGGCATCAGAATAGATGGCTCTTGGAGATACTCTTTGATCTTTTCGAAAGCGGCCTGACATTCATCATTCCATATTACCACTTGATCTTTCTTCAGTAGCTTGAAGATTGGCTCATAAGTAGCAGTCAGGTGCGAGATGAATCGGGAAATATAGTTCAAACGTCCCAGAAAGCCTCTGACTTCTTTCTCTGTTCGGGGAGCTGGAATTTCCTGTATAGCCTTCACCTTCACAAGATCCACTTGAATACCTTTATCACTTACGATGAAACCCAACAACTTACCGGACCTCACCCCGAAGGTGCACTTGTTCGGGTTTAACCTCAGCTTGTACAACTTCAACCTATCAAATAGCTTCTGAATATGGTCAAGATGCTCTTCCTCAGTATGGGATCTTGCAATCATGTCGTCGACGTATACCTCAATCTCATATTGGATCATATCATGGAACAAAGCGACCATGGCACGCTGATACGTTGCCCTAGCATTCTTCAATCCGAAAGTCATGACCTTCTAGCAAAAGGTACCCCATTGAGTAACAAAGGTTGTCTTCTCCATGTCTTCGGGAGCCATTTTAATCTGATTATAACCATAGAAACCATCCATGAAGGAGAATACCTTATGATGTGCGGTGTTGTCAACCAGAACGTCGATATGAGGCAGAGGGAAATCATCCTTGGGGCTCGCCCTGTTCAGATCCCTATAGTCAACACACATCCTAACCTTATCGTCCTTCTTCGGCACTGGAACCACGTTGGCCACCCACTGTGGGTAAGAAGTAACTGCTAGAAAACCTGCGTCAAACTGCTTCATCACTTCATCCTTGATTTTCTCAGACATCTCTGGGCGCATTCGACGGACTTTCTGTTTCACTGGAGGACAGTCTTCCTTGGTAGGCAGACGGTGAACCACAATATCAGTATCCAACCCAGGCATATCTTCATAAGACTAGGCAAAGATCTCAATGTAGTCTCATAGCATCTGAATCAACCGTTGCTTAACACTAGCCTCCAGATTTGCACCGATCTTGACCTCTTTCTTGTCTTCCTCTATACCCAGATTCACTATTTCCACTGGTTCTTCATGCGGCTGTATGGCCCTCTCTTCCTGAAGTAGCAGTCTAGCAAGTTCACCAGGCACTTCGCAATCATCTTCACCTTCGTCTTCGGCTAAGTTGATCAGACTTTCGAAGTCATAACCGGCAGTAGCAGAGTCATTACCAGTAGAATCCAGAGTGGATGTAGACCTGTATATGTGAGTGTGTGTAAAATAGCTATTTTGCAATATATAAAAAGAAAAACAAGGAGTGCAAAATTTGAAATGCAAGAAAACGTTCAGTGTTTTTATTAATGATATATGTAGATGACACACATAAATCCCTCACAAACAAAACCACGGTGCTCCGGGTAAGACACCGGGCCGTAAAGTTAAAAAATTGTCTGTTACAAATTCAAAACAAAAAGTCTCATTACTGGGTAATAAAAGAAATCGGGACGAAGTCCTTTGCTATCTAGTTGCTTTGTCCATCATCAGCAGTAGGATAGATCCAATTATCGAACTCAAATTCTTCAACATCGTCTTCAATGGCATTCACTCCTGAATTATTGATAAACAAGGGAGCTCTTCCGATCTGTGCACTCTTGAACATCCCTTTGAGCTTCCGCAGTGAAACCCAAACCAAACTTGTTAGTCTTATGTGCAAAATTAGGGAGTTGGCCCCAATTTGCACACCCACCTTTCTCAACAACAGTCCGGGCATCCTTGAAGGAAGCCATCTTCATTGGAGGATCTTCAACAATAGTTTCAGTTGATGCCAGTTTCTGGGGAACCTCTTCAAAATGTTGAAATAGGGTTTCAATGAACTCCCCATCCATCTCTACATATCGGAAAGAGTTGAGGTGGCTCACCGTGTACTCTTCTTCTCCTTGTACCGTAACAATTTTCCCCTTGACTGGGTACTTCAGCATCTGGTGGAGCGTAGAAGTCACTGCCCCAGCTTTGTGGATCCATGGCCGACCCAGCAAACAAGAATAAGATGGCCGAATGTCCATCACATAAAAAGTAGGCGCAAATATCTGAGATCCAACCTTCACTGGAATATCCACTTCTCCATGTACCATTCTCTTTGACCCATCAAAGGCCCTAACAACAATGTTACTTGGCTTCAACTCCAACCCCTCACATTCTAACCGGTCCAAATCTTTCTTAGGCAAAACATTCAACGAAGACCCCGTATCCACCAATACTTGAGCTAGAGTAGGGCCCCTGCATTCAATGGAGACATGCAGGGCATCATTGTGATTCCTCCCCTTAGCAGGCAAGTCTGCGTCGGAGAAACCTAACCCATTATTTGCTGTCAGACTAGCCACACAATCTTTAAACTGATTAGCTGACGTCTCCTGTGGCACGTGCGTGGTCTTCAGGAAAGCAATCAGGGCCTTGGAATGGGCTTCTGAGCATAGCAACAGAGACAACATAGAGATTTTGGATGGGGTTTGCCCCAGCTGCTCGACTACATTGTAGTCACTCTTTTTGATGATCTTCAAAATTTCATCCATCTCTTGTCTAGAGGCTTCAACAGTAATTGTCTTCGGTGCCTCCGTCCGGGCAGACTCATTAGTGGTCCCTTTGCCCCGAGTATCAGATGACTCAGCAACAGGGGTAAGAATGGGAACTTGAATGGGGACAATAGTAGGTGTACTGGTAGGTGTAATAACAACAGGCTTCCGACCAGTTGGTGGAGAGATCTCAGGGGAGAAAAGTCTTCCGCTGCGGGTGACTTTGGCAGGTCCAACAATATTTTCGACGTCAGTATCAGCCTCTTCAGCACTCAAGTCTTGCTTAACTCCATGATAATATATGTCAGCCCCGTAGTGCCATGGGACAGCTTTATCTGATGTATAGGGGATATGCCCATGAACAGTGATGATCAAGGGTGTGATTCTCGGAACAGATGTAATTCTAACAGGCTTTCTCGAGGAAGCCTTGGAAGAATTGTCGAAAATGGTGATTATAGCAACTTCTTCAATAGGAACCAAAGGAATAAAAGTCTTCTCAAACAGAATTTCTTTATTATCCATCAGGCGTTGGACACCTGACTTCAAAAGAGGGAAATCGGTAGGTAGGACGGAACACATACGGCAACCTTCGTCACAACCCAGAAATAAACTGGGTAACAGAAGGTTCTTCTTTACAGTCATCAATGGAGTAACAATGTCTTTCACAGAAACCACAAACGATTCTTCATCTATAGCATTCACTCCATGCTAGGGCATAGGAGCAGTCACAACATTAGGCCTTTCAGGTGCTTCGAACTCAATCTCCTTAGCATCAATCAAGTCCTGTACTTTATTCTTTAAAACCCAACAATCATTCGTATCGTGCCCCGGGCTATCGGAGTGAAAAGCACAGTGGGCATTTCGATTGTACATCGGTGATGTTGTGTTAGGGTTCTTCGGGGCCTCCTTCGGAATCACCAAGTTGGTCTTCAATAACTGCGGCAGCATCTGAGATAAAGTCTTGTTGAGCTGAGTGAACTGTCTTCGTGGCCTCTTGGCCCTTGGCTGATTGTTGCGTTGTGCGGCAACAGTTGGTCTTGAAATAACAACCGTATTAACAGCTTTGCGGCGTTCAGGTCTGTTCTGGCTTTTTAAACTGTAAACAGCACTGGACTCCTTCTTAAAAGGCTTCTTCTTGGCACTAGACGAAGCTCCCTTCTGTATCTTACCGCTCTTGATACCGGCTTCAATTCTTTCCCCGGTCATAATCAGCTCAGTAAATCCGGACGATGAACTTCCAATCAGATGGTTGAAATACGAACCAGACAAGGTCCCCAAAAACATATCCACTAGCTCCCTATCATCCAAGGGAGTTTGTACCCTTCCAGCAAGGTCCCTCCACTTCTGAGCATAATCTTTGAAACCTTCGCCCGCACCCATAGAGATACCCTGGAGTTGGGTACGCGTGGGAGCGAGGTCGGCATTGTATTGGTACTGCTTGTAGAAAGCAGTAGCCAAATCCTCCCAATTACGGATACTAGCTCCTTCCAGCTGGTAAAACCATTCAAGCTGAGTCCCTAAGAGACTATCTTGAAAGAAATGGATCCAGAGGTTCTTGTCAGCGGTGTATGGCTGAATCTTCCTAACATACAAACGGAGGTGCAGCTTTGGGCAAGAAACCCCGTCGTACATAGCAAAGATTGGTGCTTTGAACTTGTGGGGAATCACCAACCCAGATGACAAACCTAAATCACCAAAGTACAATCCAGGGACCTTCTGGATCTCTATCGCACTTAACCGGTCTTCAAGCTGTTTATACCTATCCTTAGCCAGAGGATACTGGTCTTCGTCAAATTCGGTCTCGTTGTCTGAAACCACATGGATAGGAACCCTCCTTTCTTCTTGGTCTTCTCCCCCTCCAGATGAGTGGGATAGATTGACTTCATCTCGCAGCCTGTTCCCAAACCTGTAACCCATGTTCAGGAGGACCGTCTTCTTCTTCTTCTTCTTATCTTTCAGGATAAGGGTCTTCAGATCTTGTTGACCCTTATCCAAATTCATGAACATTTCCTGGAATTGAGCTTTTTGAGCTTGTAGAGCCTTGATAGCTTGATCAGTTGATGTTTCAGCAGACATGATGCTGAAATAAACAGCGAAGAAGATGACAAAACCTGTAAGGCTACCTGTTATGAGATGCATGGAATGAAATGCGTATGACATGATTTCAAAGACTTTAGAGATTCAAATTCATAAACCAAAATGAAACACACTTTTATTAGATACACTTTGAATTCAAATGTTCAGTAGATGCCTTTAAGGCGTTACAAAAAGGGAAATACTGAAAAGTAAATCAAAACTAGAAATAATCAAAAGACATTAGCGCTCCCATGGTCGTTTGCCTTTGGTGCTGACATAGTCGTTGAGGATCTTCTCATTCTCCAATTTCCTTGTCAACTTTTGAATATTTCACTCTTGCTCGTGATACTTTTCTCTGTAAGTATCTCGTTCCTCTCTTAGTTGCATCCAATACCTCTTTAATGCTCCAATGTCTGTAGGCATGTAAGGGTGGAGGATGGTAGGAGGTACCCCTTCTTCATCAGCAACCTCAACAATCACAGGTAAGACAGCTTCGTACGGTATTCCCAGCTTTTGGGCACGGATTCGAACCCATCGGAGATATGGCTCCATCGGAAGAGAAGTCTTTGCACCTAACTCGTGCAGATCAGACCTGTGCACCCTATACCAAGCTCGTATGAAACTGCGGCGTTTCTTGTCACTATTCCCATGGAATTCAAAGACAATGCTCAGCATCAGCAACTCATGAGGTCCTTCCCTCCTAGCTCGCCCAAACTGACGTAAGGCCAAACACGAATTATAAGTGATCCCTCCATTGATTCCTAGAAGTGGGACATTGGGGTATTCCCCGGACCGATCAATAATAGCCACATATTCCATGCCCTTGATAGTCCAAATGATGTCATTATGAGAGAGGGACATAATCCTATAGGCCCAACCCATGCCTTCCTTGTTCTTCAAAACTGATTTGGGGAGGTGAGAAATAAACCACATCGCCAGCAATGGTGCACAACACATAAGGGTTCCCTGTTTCCGAGCAGTACGGGCATAAAGAGAGTGCAAAATGTCACCCAAGAGAGTGGGCACAGGATTACCGGACATGTAAATCTTCACTGCATTCACGTTGACGAAAGAATTTGATTAGCCCGACCAACCAAGAACTTAGTCAAAAAGCCTTTTGTCCCACTTCTAGTTTCCCAATTAGACATTACCTCAGCCTTTGTCAGATGGAGGGCTGAAGCAATCTCTTCTGGCCTAAGGACTTTCTCCCAACCTGTGAACGGAGTCTGCCCCATAATAGAGATACCAAGTAGATCAGAGAACTCTTCCAAGGTAGGGACCAACTGGTAGTCCGGAAAAGTAAAGCAGTGGTACAGTGGATCAAAGAACTAGAATAAGACACTCATCATCTGTTCATCCATCTTGGAGGTGACCAAACCAAGGAGGTTCCCATGTCTTCTGATAAAGGAGGCAGTATCTGAAACCTTTGCCACCAATTCCTTAAGTTGAGTGGGAATCTGGACAAAGTTGATCCGAATAGTGTTTCTACGCATGGGTGCAATGACCTACAAAACAGAACAAGATGAACCCCCTCTGTCTTTGAAATGGGTTAGTCCAATGCAAGATGCACGCAATGTTATGATGCATGATGTCATGATAGAAACATATCACAAGTATTCACAGATAGCAAACATGGTAAGAGCACACAAGTCACACATATAGCCCTTAGATTTCAGGCTGGCAAGGAGTTTATATATTACCCTCTTTCAGTTTAGTTGGTTCAAACCTGTCCTAAAATAGTAACCGGGTTCTAGAGGATCTCAATATCACTGACCACCCTCGATCGGTCATAATTCCAGTTTAGCAACCTTTTCTTGCGGCCGGAATCATCGCGAGAGTTTGGTCTCAATGAGTGTAGCATACTGCTACTGTTCTATGGCCAAGTTGGTCAATTATAGGTGCTAAGGTCAGTTGGTGCTTAATGACCCCTTAGAAGACCCATATTCTCCTCGTTGCGCCACAAGGGATATCGGTACAAACTAAAGTGTCACACCAACGTAGCTACTGCATTAACCGTATCGGTCTACGCTGTACAGTTCCCTCACAGTTTATTGCTACTTACCTAAAGGGTGTTCCCCAGATCCGGGTTAGGATCTATAGTAACTCCGATTCAAACCCATAAAGATAAAGCATACAAATCAAGCAATTGAAAACATCATGAACTAATCCGAAGGTACACCCCACTTATAAGCGTCCCCAGCAGAGTCGCCAGTTCTGTGATACGGTGGGAAGAACTGACTGTTTTTTGGAATGCTGGTTTGTGTTTTGCGTTTGTTCTCGCAAAATGTTGCGGTAAGCAAGAGTCGCCACCGACTTTTATTTTATCCAACAAGGAAAGGAAAAAAGCACAGGAAAATTCCTTTTTTAAGATATTTCTCGGGTTCAGGGGGTAGATTATAGAGAGGGAAGGTATTAGCATCCTTTCTATCTGTGGTTATCCACGGGCTCTTAGGTACTTGCTCAATTGTTTTCAAAATTGTTTTCTTTGTGCTTGTGGGTTTGAAAAAGTTTTTATTTTGAAACTTCGATTTAACTCTTGCTTCTTTCCTCAAGAGTGTAATGAAGTATTTTGAAAACTTTATTCGAAAAGAAGTGTAAGTGTGAAAAGTTTTTGTTTTTTGAAAGAGCAAGTATCTAAGAACCATCTACCTACTTGAAAAGGAATCGTTCTATGCTAATTTACTTTAGACAGCGTTATCCCACTATTAGTGAGTAGGTAGCACCATCATTGGAGTTTTGAGGGTCAACTCGAAAGAGGGACTTACGGTCACCAAAGCAATGTTATGATGCCTTAGCGGTAACCCTAATGTCTTAGATCATTTGTTTGAGGCAACAATATTTGAGGCAACCATTTCGAGGCGACTATGATCTTTTAGACAAGAGGGCGACCTCTAAAGCGACCTATACTTAATGACCGTGTACGAAGGCAACCAAGTGGGGTGTACCCTAAGAGTGCGCATGTGTGAGTGTGTCGTTTTTAGTTATTTTTTATCTTTGTACATGTTAAGGGTGTTCTAATTTGATTTAAAGTTAAAACATTCAGTCTTGTCATGCGAACCCTATTATCAAACATTTAGCAGTTATAATTTGCAGAAATAAAATGCAGAATTTAAATTATAAGGCGTGTCGGGTATTTACATCGCCAAAGACAAACCCTTTGAAAATAAAAATAAAGCGATAAAAATAATTAAACGTCCTATTTAACTATTACAATCCGGGAGCAAGTACATTATTGGATAAAAATAAGTAACGCGCACGGGAAATTAAATCGGATCTAAGGTTAGGGTTTTTGACCCTTTTGGTTAAAAAACATGTGTTTTTTTGTTTTTTTTGTTGTTTTTAAATTAAGAAAGAAATTAAACCTAAGTTAATTACTAAATTAAATTAAATAAATAAATTAATAAAAATAATAAATTAATGATATATTTTAGGTTTTTTGTTATTTTAAGAAAGAAAATAAAATTATTGAATTAGTGGTTAAAACCTAATTAAATCTAATCAATTTTAATTATTTACAAAAATAAGTTAGAGTTTTCTAGAATTTAAAAAAAAAACCTAACCAATTAATAAATTTATTAAGAAAAATAAAAGTTTAAAATTTGATTGAAATAAAAATATATTTTGTGATTTTATTTAATAAAAACAGAATTTTGTGATTGGTTAGAAAAATTAAATAAAACAAATAAAATAAATAACAAAACATAAATAAAAGAGTAGAGGGATTGGGCCTGTTTTTGTGGTGTTAAAAGCAAATCTGAAGGCCCATTAACAGCTGGCCCTTTTTGACTTTGTGGATCTAGTGCTCACGCATTGACTGGCGCCTTGGTGGACCTTCAATCCCTGGCCATCTAGCTCTTGGATGCATGAGGGAGCGTGGTAAGCTGCAGATAGGCGCGTGTATTGGAATACCTGAAAACCAAAATTATTGAGAAAGTGGGGGACCTGGGATTCGAACCCAGGTCCTGAAGGAGATACACTGCTTGCTTTACCACTACACTACGCTGCTTTTGTTGTTAGTATAATACAAAGAATTAATAATATAATAAAACAAAACAAAAAGCGTGTAAAATTATTTGAATTGGCCAACAGGCGGATGACACGAGTTCATCCCTGTCCTCAAACCTGTAAAAAAAATACCTGCGGATTTGAATCCGCAGCTAAAAACGCAGCCCTATTCTAAAATTCTCTCCAGGCCATGAAAACACATTCTACGAGCATGGTTGAACTCGTCATCTCCTCCTGATTGCAACCATGCCCTTCAAGTGGACCAATTGTGCCTGAAACAAAAATCCCCAAAACCATGAGCCAAACCCTAGCAATGGTGTTTCTTCATACAGAGCACATAAATGAAATTAAACAATGCAAAAAGTTTGAAGATGTTCTTGTGATCACGAATGTACCATTAGTTTGTTCAATGGATGCCAGAATGCTTCAATTTGAAATCAAGAACATAGTTGTGTTACGTGATACTTACAGTGTGTTTGGGAGTCTGAAAATTCTTGGTTTTGGTTGGGATGGCTTGTGTGAATGCCCAGGAAGCGATTGGAACAAGTCTTGATCCTTGAAAACGCCTTTAATCTGGGTTTTGATCTCTCACTTTTTTGTGAATTTTGCAAAGTTAGTTCTGCCTCTTCCCACGATTTTCAACCCTTCTTTTGTATGCTTTAGCTTCCTTATGTATCACTCAGTGCATTAGGTTTTCAAACTTGGTACAAATCTCCCTCTATCAATGACTTTGATATGGATTTGATTCTTCCATTAAATCTTTCCAAATTTGCCTAATTCTAATCTTTTTGCACATGATTTGATTTGATACGAATTTGATGATGATAATAGCTGTAATCAAAGCCTGAAATAGCCAAAAGATCATGTGTTATCAAAGATTTAAATTTTATATGATTTTATTTGATTTAAAATAAATTAATTCAAAATAAAAATCAAATTAAATAATAAAAATGTGATGTGGACACATGGATGAAGTTAGAGCACGTGGGTAACTATGCAAACTCAAATAAAGTGAAAAAGAATGGGCCCATTTGACAAAATTTGAAGTTTTGGGGATAGTTGACTTTTGGCAATTTTGCAAAAAGGTCCAACTTCAACAATGCACAATTTCTTCAATTTTGAACTTTTGGAATTGTTCTTGGACTTTTTAGAAAGCTCGAGATGTCCTCTAACCAACCCTTTTGGTCTCATCTAATTTTTATGTTCCATTCTCAAGTTATAATCTTTGGCAAAAAGGCTGTTTTTGTTGACTTTCAAAAATGACCTATAATGTCCAAATTCATAACTTCTTGTGAGTACATTTTTTAATCTTTGGGTATGAAGATGGATTGTAGGAAATCTCATCCTCTTAAAAATGAGTTTTGGATGGGTCATTACTCATAAAGTATGAGAAAGTTATGCTTGGTCAAAGTTGAGTTGACTTTTCCTACAAAACCCTAATTTAGCAACTTTTGAGTCTTGATGAATTTTGAGCAATCCTTGATGAATCATGATCAAACCTTGATAAAATGATGAAATAACCTTCAAAATTAGAATGTTGACAAAAAATCTTGAAGTTTGACTGTATTTGGGTCATATTTGACTTTTGCCCTAGCACAGTCGATTTTTGGACCTTTGAGCAATTGACTGAGCAAACTTCCTCTGCAAGGCTTGAAACTTGAAATGGATGATCTTGAGAACATATTAGGACAATGGTGAGCACTTGGGGTCATTTGGAATCAAGGATATTGATGCAACACAAAACCCTAATTTGGGGTAGACTGCCTTAGGAGATAGCTTGTCTGACCAATTCTTGAGCAACCTTGGGCCATTTGGAGATTTTTCTTGCAATGTCTTGAGAAATATGGGAGGGAAAATTTTGGGGTACAACAATAGGTAATCATAAATTATAATAATCCTGTATTTCTACATCAATTATATAGCATTAGGGCATCATTATTGATCTTTAAATCATTGACCTTCATCATACAACAATATATACATTTCAATCATAAACAAGACAACTTTTCACATCTAATCCCATATACTACTCATCATAAATCCTATTATAGAGTCAAGACCCTGCCCTTACCTTGGATTGAAGGTTGCTCTACGACTTTTTTCTGATTGAATTCCGTTCTGCCTCTATTCCTTCTTTTCTGCAACTTTCACGTTCTCTTTCTCTCTTCCAACCCTTATTTTCTTTTCTTCTTACTGCTACTTCTTTTTCTTATTAATTCTAAGTAACTAATATAATAAACCTATTATTCTCATTATGCCTTAATGGGCTTAAAAATCCTACACCCCCTTTCTACAACTTCTAGTCCTTAAAATAAGCCCACATCAAATAATATTATTATTCTAATATTATTCCACAACTTAATAGAATAAATTAATCCAATAACAACAACACACTAACTATCGTCATAACACAACTTCACAAATAATCCAAAAATAATTTAATTAAATAATTAATTAAATTACGGGGGTTACAACTCTCCCCCACTAAGAATATTTTCGTCCTCGAAAATTTATCTTAATCAAACAACTCAGGATAGGAGTCCCGCATCTTGCTCTCCAACTCCCAATTCATGCTTTCTCCCAAAGCTCCTAGCCAAACCACTTTAACCAAATCATTCTCTTTGCCCCTCAGTGTATTTATTTCATGATCCACGATCCGTACAGGCATCGCCTCCACCGTAAGGTTATCCCGTACTTGCACATCATCTATATGAATCACATGAGATGGATCTGAAATATACTTCCAGAGTTGTGACACATGAAACACATCATGAAAATCCGAAAGATTAGGTGGTAAAGCCACTCTATAAGCAACATTCCCCACTCTCTCTAAAATCTGATATTGTCCAATAAAACGAGAAGTGAGATTCTTAGACTTCAATGCTCGTCCAACACCAGTCATAGGTGTGACTCTCAAAAACACATGGTCACCCGCTTGAAATTCTAAATCTTTCCTTTGCTTGTCATGATAACTCTTATATCTACTTTTGGAAGCTTTCATATTTTCTCGAATCAACTTCACCTTCTCAATAGTCTCACGAACAAGTTCAGGTCCAAGTACTACACTTTCACCAGATTCATGCCAACATAAAGGAGTTCTAAATCTTCGACCATACAACGCTTCAAAGGGTGCCATCCCGATACTAGAATGGTAACTATTATTATAAGTGAACTCTATCAACGGAAGGTAAGTATCCCACGAACCTCCCTGCTCAAGAACACATGCCCTCAACAAATCTTCCAATGATTGAATAGTCCGTTCAATCTGACCATCTGTCTGAGGATGATACGCCAAACTCAACCTCGACTTAGAACCCAACGCTTCTTGCAAACTCTTCCAAAAATAAGAAGTAAATATTGGATCTCTATCTGACACAAAGCACAAAGGAACACTATGTAGCTTCATAATTACACTAGTGTAAATCTCAGCCAACTTCGACACTGGAAAACTGATGTTAATAGGAATAAAATGAGCCGACTTCGTAAGCCTGTCAATAATCTCCCAAATCGAATCATGTCCTTGTAAAGTATTAGGTAACCCTATTACAAATTCCATTGAAATGCTATCCCATTTCCATTTTGGAACTTCTAATGGTTGCATCAACCCTGCAGGCTTCTGATGTTCAACTTTCGACTTCTGGCAAGTCAAACATGCATACACAAAACGAGCCACATCACTCTTCATTTCAAGCCACCAAAACAAACCTTTCAAATCTTGATACATCTCTGTAGCTCCTGGATGAATACTCAACTTACTTATATGACTCTCTTTAAGTATCACTTTCTTCATCTCAGCATCATCAGGAATACAAATCCGATTACGAAATCTCAACACATCTTGGGCATCTAGCTTAAAATCATTATTCTCAGACTGATCGATCCCAACCATTGAATCTACCAGTTTCGCATCCAACTTCTGAGTTTCTTTGATACTGTCTAGAAATTCATTATTAATCTTCAACATACCTAACATAACACTTGGCGGTGTCACCTTAAAAACTAAGCTCATATCTCTGAACTGTTCAATTAATTCCAACTCTTTAACCATCATTGCCGACATATGTAAAGTCTTTCGACTCAACACATCAGCTGCCACATTCGCTTTTCCTGGATGATAATTCAAACTGAAATCATAATCCTTTAACAATTCCAACCATCTCCGTTGCCTCATATTCAGCTCCTTCTGATCGAATAAATACTTTAAGCTCTTATGGTCACTAAACACTTCAAATCTAGAACCATAAAGATAATGCCTCCAAATCTTCAACACAAAGACAACTGCGACAAGCTCCAAATCATGCGTAGGATAGTTCTTCTCATGAGTCCTCAACTACCTTGACGCATAAGCAACTACCTTATCATTATGCATAAGCACACCTCCTAAACCCATCTTAGAAGCATCACAAGACACCACAAAAGGCTCTCCTGTATTAGGTAAGGTCAAAATCAGAGTCGGCGTCAATCTCTTCTTCAATTCTGTAAAATTTTCTTCGCACTGAACATCCCATACAAAAGCTCTACCTTTACAAGTCAACTTAGTCAACGGGAGTGCCAACTTAGAAAAACCTTCGATAAAACTTCTATAGTAGCCAGCTAATCCTAAAAAGCTTCTAATCTCAGTAGCTGACTGATCCTCAACCAAAGTGACACTTTGCTACTTGTCTACGCCCTCTTTGGTTTCTGACACTAACTACCAATGTGCCATTCTTCCCTATAATTGAAACAAATCACATCCTTATGTTTGCACTCACAATCTTACCACAACGGAAACACCTCTTTACCTCAGCAGTACACACATTACTCTTATGCCTAGGTTTTCCACATTTGAAACAAACCACATTAGCAGGAGCATCTCCCCCACTAGTCCTTTGACCATGAGCAGCTTTATGTTTACCTTTACCAGCTGGGGTATCATAAGGCTTACCACGATTTTGTTGGTGCTTACCCCTCTTCTCACTGAAAATCTTGTAATGAGCATTATTATGCTCTTCATAAATCCTGCAACTATCAATCAAATCAGCAAAGACACAGATCTTCTGGTATCCAACTTCCTTCTTGATCTCTGGGCGCAACCCGTTCTCAAACTTGATACACTTCGAAAACTCAGCATCTTCCTCACCGTAGTGCGGATAAAACTTAGCCAACTCAGCGAACTTTGCAGCATACTCAACAACCGACATATTCCCTTGCTTCATCTAAAGGAACTCAATTTCCTTCTTACCATGAACGTCTTCAGGAAAGTACTTCTTCATAAATTCCTTACGGAACACAGCCCAAGTATTATTTTCACCCACAGCTTCCAACCTCTGACACGTCTCTAGCCACCAATCATCAGCCTCGACTGCTAGCATATGAGTACCATACCGAACCTTATGCACTGGAGTGTTGTCCATCACACGGAAGATCCTCTCAATCTCTTTCAACTAATCCAACTCTCCGTCAGGATCATACTTTCCCTTGAACGTAGGCGGATTCTCCCTATGGAAAGTCGCCAAACTATGAGATTCACCATTCCCGTCAGTGTTCAGATGATTCTCTATAGCATGCGCCATTGCTTCTAAAGCAGCATCAAGTGCAGCATCATTCCTTCCAGTCATCTCAACTTAGCACTACACCACAAACAACAGTTATAACTTAAATTAACAATACTCGATTGTTAAACAAAACAATGACTCGACAACTTGGTCAGACGGACCGACTTTGCTCTGATACCAACTTTGTAACACCCCAATTCTACCCGACAATATAAATGTAAATTAGATTTATAAAGATTATACAACTGAATCAGGATGCCACAAATTCAACTTAAAAACCATTGCATTCAACATGGATACATAACACTTTAAAACTTCAGATGAACCAACAGCAAAATAAATTAATCTTTTAAATCAACAACTTGAACGACTACGCAGCGGAATCATAATAAAATCTTTATCCAACATGAAAGCAAATTTTGAATAACAATTACTTAACAACAATTAACTTAAAGTACAACCAACTGAAATAACAAATACTAAAGCAACAAGCGTTCATCCCCCCCCCCCCCCCGAGTGTTACGTATCAGAGCAATGACACTGACTGGAACTACTGAAGGTCAACCGCCTTCACTCTGGATTACCTACACGTTACCAACATAAGGGTAACATTCAAACAGAAGGGGTGAGATATCGAACACTATAATAGAATGTATGATAAATATTATATTGGAATCAACTCATGCAAAAAACACCACTTCACAACAACAATCATAACAGGATATCATCAAAATGCAACAATTATTTCATCAACACAATAGCTCAATTGTACAACTTGGAATGCGACTCAATATTATGTGAATGCATATGGTACTATTAGAGTAGAACCCTCATCTTAAAAATCAGTCAATAAATAGAGGCATCAACAAGGCATAAGCCTTCTTTGCAGTTTGTCAATCCAGACCATCACAGAGTATGCAAATGTATGTGACTCAATGAACATGACATCACATAACATAAATTTCGTCAACAAATATCGTTGCGAGGCATACGCCTATACCACTTTTATTACCAATTAATAGAGGTAATTCAATATCACAAATTATCCTGCACTTCGCATCATCACAAATTATCACAACATCATAACCTCATTGTACATCACAATAAGCGACAACACATTACGTCATTTCCAAATCATTCCCATGAATATCTATGTATTAATTCTTCATTATTTAATTATTCTCTTAATATTCACTTCTAAAATAAATTAAATGGCAATGTATTTTCTTCTGCTAGTTATCAAGTCTGCTACTTTATTCTACTTTTCATTTAAATTTACCACTTATTATTATTTCTGCTATTATCCTCTATCACATAAAACAACTCTACAAAAATATGCTACTTAGTTAATGTGATCGGTGGATCTGGAACTGACTGTTTAACGCTGGTTCGCGAAATGTCGCGGAAGCAAGAGTCGCCACCGTCTTTTATTTTCTCCAAATGGAAAGGACAAAAGCACAGAAAAATTCCTTATAGAGATTGCTCTCGGTTCGGGAGGTAGATTATAGAAAGGGAAGGTGTTAGCACCCTTTCTATCCATGGTTATCCATGGGCTCTTAGATACTTGCTCATTGTGTTTTCAAAATTGGTTTGTTTGCTTTTCAACTGTGGGTTTTAAAAAGTTTCTTTGAAAATTCCAGTTCGACTCTTGTATCGGTCCTCAAGAGTGTTTGAAAAATTGCTTTCGAAAGCTTTTTGAAAAGGTGTCGGTGTGAAAAGTATTTTTGATTTGTTTTGTTTTGAATTAGAGCAAGTATCCACGAGTCGTCTACCTACCCTAAGGAATTCGTCTGTGTAAATGTCCTTTAAAGTAGTGCCATCCCACCATTGAGAGGTAGGTAGCACCACCGTTGGAGGTGTTCGGGTCAATTCGAGGTTCGGGACATGGTGATCACCAGAGCAATGGGAAGACACCTTAGAAGCTACCCTCATGCCAGGTTCCCGGATCATGAGGACTTACTAAGACATCCTCTACTCGACGATCACCTTTCGAGGCAAGGCAACAGTGAGGCGTACCCTAGGGGTGGTGTGTGATTCGTGTGTCGTTTTCATTTGCATTTATCTTGTCATGTTTATTGGTGTTCTACGCTTGTTTTTATTATGGTCCATACATTCTTTCATGCTATTTGTTAACAGTTAAAATATTTGCGGGAAAAGTAAATTCTAAGCTATTACAAATGGCGCGGGTCCACATCGCCAAAATTAACCAGGACCCGATTTGACGGAAAATAAAGAAATTAAAAGTGCGAGAAGTAATTTACATGGCTTCGGGAGAGGTACATAATTATTTAAATGACATAAAATAAGTATGCGAATAAATAAGAAATTAAGAACGAGGGCGTTGGACCCTTTTGCAAAGATTAAATTAATAACGGAGTTAATTAATTAAAAGAGAAAGAACTTGTTTTTTGGTGTTTTTTAGTATTTTAAGATTTAATAGAAAAAAATTAATTGCAATTAAACGCTAACCCTAATTCTATTTTATTTTAATTTATTAAGAAAACATTAGAATTTAACCTAAATTAACCCTAAGTTATTTTCATGCAAATTTAATTATAAAAATAAATAAAATAAATAATATTATTATAAAAAAAGAAAAATTAAAAAGGAATAAAAACATTAATTAAACCTAATTCTATGTTTTTTTTATATTTTTTATTAAAAGAATTAAAATTGCAAACCTAATTTAAAACTAAATTCAATTACATGCAAATTTATTTTAAAAAAAATACTAAAATTATTTATTGTATTTTTTATCTTTTCTGATTTTTTCTATGAAAAAAAAATAATTAAGTTAAATAGAATTAATTAAAATAAATAATAATTGAAAGTAAACAAAATAATAAAATCAAAAAAAGAAAAAAAAACATTGCAAACCTCAGGGGGTGTTGTCCCCAATTGTGAGGCTTTTCTTCAGCAATTTGAGCCCATTAGCAATTGGCCTGTAAGACTTTTTCCACTAGCGTGCTGGCGTGTTGACTGGGACTCACCGTGTCTCTCAATTCATAGCCTTTGATCTGATTCTGATGGACGCGTGGATGGCTTGGTGGAGAAGGTGTACCATGGTATTCAATATTGGCGCTGTACATGAACATGAATTGGAAAATGATATTGAAAGTGTGAAGACCTGGGGTTCGAACCCAGGTCATGTGCTTTGCCAATAGATTCGCTTGCCATCTGTGCCAGTTCACGCATTTGATATATAATAAACAAACAAATATAATAAATAAAAACAAGAATGTTAGTGGGTCTGCGCGCGGAAATTTAAACTGGCCTATCACGTCTTGCCACGAGGTTGTCTTCTTCATTGTCCCTGAAATACAGAACATTAGGCAACGTGTTTCTACGCGTTCTTTTAGGCATGCTATTAGAAAATAGCGATTAGCCCTATGAGCTCCATAAATTAGGCGCGAGCATGGTATCTTCTTCGTCCAGTCACGCTGATTCTAATGGTGGTGGCCAGAGGTTCCAATTTTTCCTCGTTTCAAAATCCCCAATTCAAAACTCTGCAAACCCTAAAACTTAACAATGGTGAAATTGTCTATAATGCATAATAATCCAATCAAACGCATGGGTTAGCTTCAGAATATCACAAGGAATGTAAATCACATATTAAAACTTGTAAAAAACGCATGAATTGATATGCACGATCATGAATTTTATTTGATACAGTCTGCATTCGTGTTACCAATTCTTGAGGTTCTGATGAGTATTCTTGATTGAGAATCGTTCAGTGGACCTTTAGGAAGCTAATGGAAGAAGTCTTGAGACCTGAATCGCCTTGCAAAGGTGTTTTCAGATTTGAGTTTTTTTGCAATTTTTTCAAGTTTGATAATGGCTTTCTGGAGCAGCTGTGCGTGTTGACCAGAGTTTATGGTGTTTCCCAATACTGAGCCTTTGATTTGATTCCAATATGCACGTGGGTAATTTGATCTGGAGGGTGTATGGTGCGTCTTGATGTTGGCACTGCATGGGAATGTGGATTGCAAAATAATATGGGAAATAATACAGACCTGGGGCTCGAACCCAGGTCAGGACTGTTGCTACCACTATGCCTTGCCACTGAACCAATTGTTGCGCTTTGTATATAAAATAAACGAAGAATAATATAATAAGAAACAATGGTTAGTGGTTCAAAAACGCGCGAAATTTAAAAGAGCCAATGGTTGCTGGCCACGAGTTCGTCTTCTTCGCGTGCTTGAAATACAAAAACAAAAGCCACGGTTTTTTCACCGTTTCAGAATGGGTCCTTTGAGAAAATAGCGATTAGCCCTACAACGCTCATAAATTGAGCGCGAGGGTTCCATGGTCTTTGTCCTCATGCGCTGATTTGAATGGTGGTGGTCATAAGCCTCAATTTTTCCTTGTTGCAAAAGCCCTAATTTCAAATCCTGCAAACCCTAGAAAACGAACATGGTATCTTTTGCTACAAGCACGATTAGTTCAATTAAACAGCACCAAAAGTTTCAGCATAACCATATTAGTGTAAAACAATATTTAAAATGCATGAATACAACATGAAATCCAAGGCACGATTATGCAAAAACTCATGGACAGGATGACTTTATGCTACCGTTTCCTGAGGTTAGGGACTATGGTCTTGATTCAGAAAGTCTCCTTGATGCGTCAGGAAGGCAATAGGATGGTTCTTTGGCCTTCAGAAGTGCTCTAGCTATGGAATCAGATTTGAACTTTTTTAAGGAAAAGTGTGTTCTTGCTCTTTTGTTCTAGCGCAGCTTGATGGTCAGCCTCATTAGGTTTTCGTTCAAGCTTATGTATAGGATAGATTAGGTCAAGAAAAGTAGAACAAATCCAATGCATTCATTGATTTTGAAAATTTGATTTTCCATATCTTTTTTTCAATCTTTTCCATGTGTTTTTGTGCAAATCATGATCCAATTAGTCCAATTCTTTCCATATTGGTACAAGCACGAAATCTTGAGAGTAAAACATGCACAAAAAGATTTAAAACTTCAGGTTAGCATTTTTCATACATTTATTTTGATTTAAATGAATTATTATAAATAAAAATTCAAATAAATAAATAAAAAATGAATAAAGACTTCCCTTTGGGCCAAGTAGTCGTGCATATGTCATGGATGATGATTTGTGGAAGAAAAATGGGCCCATTAGCAATTTTAGGTCATTTGAAGTAATGTTGACTTTTCAAAATATCCAAATATTTCCCAACTTCCACAAGGCATAACTTGCTCACTTTTTAAGCTTTTCTCATTTTCTTGGACATTTTGGAAATTTCTTTGAGTCCTCTAACCAATGTCTTTGGTCCCATGTCATTTTGATTTACCAAGCTCAAGTTATGGCTTTTGACTTAAAGTCCCTTTTTGTTGACTTTTGAAAATGACCTATAATGTTGAAATTGATAACTTTTTTTGAGAGCATTTCTTGGACTTTAAGTATGAAGATGAGTTGTAGGAAATGTCTTTCTCTTCAAAATGAGCTTTGGATGGAATTTTTCTGATAATCCATGTGAAAGTTATGCCCTGGTCAATTTCAGTTGACTTTTTCAGCTGTCCAAATAAGGAAACTTTTGCATCTTGATGATTTCTGAGCCAAACTTTGAGAATCATGATCAAGCATTGATCAAATGATGTTTGTGGCTTCAAAATGATATGTTGACCAAAAATTTGAACTTTTGACTGCCAAATGACCATTTTGCCCCTATAGTTGACTGTAGTGCAATTAGGGTTTCTGACTGTGCAATTTTGAGCTGAATGTCTTGAAACTTGATATGAGGATACTTGACCATGTTTATAGGCATGTGAGACTTGATTGGACCTTTGAAAACTTCATTTTCTTGATCAGAACACAAACCCTAGTTTTGACTATATGGGAGACCTTTGCACTGTGCAACCC
Organism: Vicia faba; assembly: GCA_948472305.1. NCBI lineage: Eukaryota > Viridiplantae > Streptophyta > Magnoliopsida > Fabales > Fabaceae > Vicia > Vicia faba. Next base: position 233,135,977 of record OX451739.1, on the reverse strand, counting down.
TTGGGGAATTTTGAAGCTTGACTTTGCAATTTCTTGAAGAATATGGGAGGGCAAATTTTGGGGTACAACAGTTGCCCCTGTTCAATCTTCTTAGACCTGAGGATGCAGATTGGCTGACGTGCCTTTCGTAATCCGAAGGTGGAAGATGATTGAACACTAGAGTGCCCAGAAATTTGCGCTTACATAGTAGCAGTGATGGTGGAAATGGGCTTATAGATGCCATTTAGAGATTGCTGGATAGGATGATGGGCTTGTAGATTCCATCTGGATGTTGATCGCGTAAGAGATTCCTTAGCGAGAACCTGCAAAAAAGAAAAACGAGTACCTGACACGTTGCAGGAGCTGGTTTCAGATGCTTGATATAGATGTGTCCTGACTGGTTACAGGAGCTGAGTCTGGATCTTCAAAAGGTGATGAATGAACCAGGGGTATTCACTACCTTAGCATGAACGGTAAGAGAACCTTGGGTGACTTTAACTTCAACAACGCTCGTTGAGAAAATCTTGGTGGGAATTACCATCTTCACAGTATCGGGAAGAGAACCAATAGGCAATTGTAATTTGAAAGAAAACCCTAAAAAATGGAAATCTCATGCACCGTCGGAGAGAGAACCATAGAAAAAAAAGGAATTATCACCTCACTCACCGTCGGAGAGGGAACCATAAGAAAAGGAATTATCACCTCACTCACCGTCGGAGAGGGAACCATAGGAAAAGGAATTATCACCTCACTCACCGTCGGAGAGGGAACCATAGGAAAAGGAATTATCACCTCACTCACCGTCGGAGAGGGAACCATCTGAAAAGGAATTATCACCTCACTCACCGTCAGAGAGGGAACTATCTGAAAAGGAATTATCACCTCACTCACCGTCGGAGAGGGAACCATAGGAAAAGGAATTATCACCTCACTCACCGTCGGAGAGGGAACCATCTGAAAAGGAATTATCACCTCACTCACCGTCGGAGAGGGAACCATAGGGAATTATCACCTCACTCACCGTCGGAGAGGGAACCATAAGAAAAGGAATTATCACCTCACTCACCATCGGAGAGAGAACCATAGGAAAAGGAATTATCACCTCACTCACCGTCGGAGAGGGAACCATCTGAAAAGGAATTATCACCTCACTCACCGTCGGAGAGGGAACCATAGGAAATTATAATCTGAAAAGGAGTTATCACCTCACTCACCGTCGGAGAGGGAACCATCTGAAAAGGAATTATCACCTCACTCACCGTCGGAGAGGGAACAATCTGAAAAGGAGTTATCACCTCACTCACCGTCGGAGAGGGAACCAATAGGAAATTATAACCTGATAACTTCTACTGAGTCTTTATCAGAAAAATCTGTTGGGAGTCGATTTAGCTGGACTAGAGAAGGCCTGGGACTGGATAAGAAATCTTTGGAGTCGATTAACTGAGCCTGGTCTAGGTCTTGATTGAGAATTTCAACTGCATCTTTCCTGAAAGGTAAAGGTCAGTCATATGCAATGCATGATATGGATCAAGCAATGATATTCTCAACATAAATGAGATTTGTATGACATAATGCGTCTATGCATGCTATAATGATGTATGTGATGTATTATGAATGTATGTTTTCGTCTAGGCAATTAAATCCTTGACGGGTGCCGGGAAGTCATATCCTGGGCTGACGTTGAAGAATAGATTTTGCTTCCGCTGGGGATGATAATTGCAAGAATACCGGTAGGAGAAGATAACTCCGTTGCGGGATAAACTTGGCAATTGGAAGATTCTGCAGGGAGAAAAGATACTCCAGCGACCATGCTGGGAAGCAATACTCTGTGGGAAGAGGGATGCCTTGCTGAGTGTTGATAATAATTTGCTGGGGATACCCTTGTTGTTGGAGTATTGATGGACTTCGCTGGGGATAGGAAGCCTTTGTTGACGACGCTCTTTCCGTGGCTTTTGGCTGAGGATACCCCAGTTATATCCTGTTAAGGAAATAACTCTTTAAATCAAGTCGGACGACGCGTTCGTGTTCTGCGAGGGATAAGCTTCCAGAATTTACTGGGGATAAGCTTACTGCTTGGGGATATGAATTCCAAATTTCCTGGGGAACTAGATTGGATTCTCTTGGGGAAGTTTTGAACTATGTCAGGGAAGCGATTCCTTTGAATGTTGGTCTTCCGCCGGGGAATGATCTTTAGGCCAAGACTGCCGTGGATGCTTGTTAAGAATATGTGTATACTGCTGGGGAATGTTGGGATCTGCTGGAGGATACCCAATTTCCTTGAGACTTGATAACTCTGCCTGGAGAAGAATGCATGTTTTGCTGAATCACTCTCTGGGGAATTAATATGTACTGGTCATATTCTTTAGCTGAACCTACCTTGGTACCTTGGAGGATAGGACAATTGGATCGTTTAGACAACTCTTTTATTGCCCCTGTTTCTAGTGTCACCTGTAATTAATTCCTTTGTTTCGTATGCAAATATTTATGAGTTAGCAAATTATTGTCAATGCATATATCACAAATTGAACCTTGGACGTTCTTCGCAAAACAAAACAGGAAAAGAAAAACAATTGGCACTTTTAACTGAAAGTATATTTGTATTGATTTTGAATGGCCTGTGAATAGGCGTTTTGTGTACAAGAGGCTGACGTCCTAGTAAGAGGAACGCCGCCGAATAAGAGAGTTTATACCAATTTTGTACAAAAGAAAATAAAACAGCTGTGTGAAATGAATGATCCCACTGGGTTTCAACTCTGCTATTGCCTTTATAACTCCGAGCGTCTCATCACTTGATGACCTTGGTTGAAGGTGAAGTTGACTGATCGATGCCGTCTGAACTTGATGTAGATACCGGATTCTGGATGCAAAGTGATCAATGAGACATAGTATTACGCTTTATCCCTAATTTTTGCCTGGACCGCCCTTTCGGGTTTTCAGTCCACCGGGATACCCATTTTTGCCCAAGCCGCCTTTTCAGGTTTTCGACTTGCCGGGTGTACAGATTTTTTTCATTTCATCCCTTCATTTTGCCCGAACCCTTTTGGTTCGACGGGGAGCCCTAACTTTTGCCTAGGCATGTCAGCCTAGCGGGTCTTTTTTCATGCGTAGTATCTTTTTACTATGTCTGCATTGGCGGGGTGAGGAAGGTCGTCACCGTCCATGTTGGTTAATATCATTGCGCCTCCTGAGAACACATGCTTAACCACAAATGGCCCTTCGTACGTAGGGGTCCATTTGCCCCTTGGATCACTCTGAGGAAGGATGATTCTCTTGATTACCAGGTCCCCAACTCGATATTCCTGTGGTCTGACCTTTTTGTTAAATGCCCTGATCATCCGTTTCTGATACGTCTAACCATGGCAGATAGCAGCAAGTCTCTTTTCATCAATGAGGTTGAGCTGATCAAGTCGTGTCTGGATCCAATCATCCTCATTCAGATTTGCATCCTTCATTATCCGAAGAGAGGGTATTTGCACTTCGATCGGCAAGACTGCCTCCATGCCGTAAACCAGAGAGAAAGGAGTTGCCCCGGTTGACGTCCTAGCTGAGGTACGGTACCCATGTAGAGCGAACGGTAACATCTCGTGCCAATCTTTATAAGTCACTGTCATCTTCTGCACGATTTTCTTGATGTTCTTATTTGCTGCTTCTACAGCCCCATTCATCTTCGGTCTGTAAGGAGAAGAATTGTGGTGCTGTATCTTGAACTGTTCGCAGAGCTCAGCGATCATCTTGTTGTTCAGATTGGTACCGTTGTCTGTAATAATTCGCTCAGGGACGCCGTACCGACAGATCAGGTTATGCCGAATGAACCGTGCCACAACAGTCTTGGTTACCGTAGCATAGGAAGCTGCCTCAACCCACTTCGTAAAATAATCAATCGCCACTAGGATGAAGCGATGCCCATTAGATGTCGTAGGTTTAATCTCACCGATCATGTCTATACCCCACATTGCAAATGGCCAAGGCGCAGTCAGAACATTCAGGGGAACCGGAGGAACATGCACCTTGTCTGCATAAATCTGGCACTTATGGCATGTCCTGGCATGTTGGTAGCAGTCAGCTTCCATCGTGGACCAGTAATATCCTGCCCGTAGGATCTTCTTTGCCATAGTGTGTCCACTGGAATGCGTACCAAAGGTCCCTTCATGTAGCTCTTCCATGATCCTTTCTGCTTCAGTCTTATCCGCACAACGCAGTAAGGTTGAATCATGGTTTCGCTTGTACAGGATGTCGTTGCTAAGGAAGAACTTGGCTGCGAACCTTCTCAGGAACTTCTTATCATTGATTGAGGCACCTTCAGGGTATTCCTGATCTTCCAGATATCTCTTTACTTCATGGTACCAAGGCTTCTCAGTCACCAATTCAGTCTCGAGATCGCAACAGTATGCCGGTTCGTCCAGTTTCCAGATGATGATCCGGGGAGCCTCATTATCCCATTTAACTTTGAACATAGAAGACATTGTAGCTAACGCGTCCGCTAACTGATTCTCTTCTCTTGGAAAGTGCTCAAAGGTTATCTCTGTGAAGTGGGGGATCAGGGTCAACACACATTCTCTGTAAGGAATAAGATTCGGATGTTTCGTATCCCACTCTCCTTTGATCTGATTGATCACCAGAGCGGAATCTCCGAAGACACTCAGAAACTTGATCCTTAAGTCGATCGCAGCTTGGAGACCCATGATGCACGCCTCATACTCCGCCATGTTGTTGGTACAGTTGAAACATAGTCGGGCAGTGAGCGGAGTATGAGTACCTTGAGGTGATATAATTATGGCGCCGATACCATTTCCCAAAGCATTGGAGGCTCCGTCAAAGTGCATAGACCATCGGGATCCTGGTTCAGGTCCTTCATCCGGTCCAGGTACTTCACAATATGTCACTATCATGATGCTTTCATCCGGAAACTCGAAGTTCATTGACTGATAATCATCTACGGCCTGATGTGCCAAGTGGTCTGCCAATACACTTCCCTTGATGGCTTTCTGGGTTGTGTACTGAATGTCGTATTCCGTCAAGATCATTTGCCATCTTGCAATTCTTCCAGACAGAGCAGGCTTTTCGAATATGTACTTTATAGGATCCATTTTTGAGATCAACAAGGTAGTGTGAGTCAGCATATACTGTCTCAGCCGGCGAGCCGCCCATACCAAAGCGCAGCAAGTTTTCTCAAGCAGTGAGTATCGGGTCTCACAGTCGGTAAACTTTTTGCTAAGGTAATAAATGGCATGCTCTTTTCGGCCAGACTCGTCATGCTGCCCCAGCACACACCCCATTGAGTTGTCAAGCACTATTAGATATAGTATCAGAGGTCTCCCTTCAACCGGTGGCATAAGGATAGGTGGTTCTTGGAGATACTCTTTGATTCTGTCGAAGGCAGCCTGACATTCATTATTCCAACGTACTACCTGATCTTTCTTCAGCAGCTTGAAGATTGGCTCACAGGTAGCAGTCAGATGTGAGATGAAGCGAGCAATGTAATTCAGGCGTCCTAAAAAGCCTCTGACCTCCTTCTCTGTCTTAGGAACTGGCATCTCTTGAATAGCTTTGACCTTAGCAGGGTCCACTTGAATTCCCTTGTCACTTACCACGAAGCCTAGTAACTTTCCTGATCTTACCCCGAAGGTGCACTTGTTCGGGTTCAATCTCAGCTTGTACAGTTTCAACCGGTCAAATAACTTCTGCAGATGATCTAGGTGCTCTTCCTCAGTCTGGGACCTTGCGATCATGTCGTCAACATACACTTCTATCTCATGATGGATCATGTCATGAAATAAAGCAACCATGGCACGTTGGTAGGTTGCCCCAGCGTTCTTTAATCCAAATGGCATGACCTTATAGTAGAAGGTCCCCCACTGAGTAACAAATGTAGTCTTTTCCATGTCTTCAGGTGCCATCTTGATCTGATTGTAACCTGAAAAGCCATCCATGAAAGAGAACACCTTATGCTGAGCTGTATTATCAACAAGGACATCAATGTGAGGTAAAGGGAAGTCATCCTTGGGGCTGGCCCTGTTCAGATCCCTGTAGTCGACACACATTCTGACCTTACCGTCCTTCTTAGGTACCGGTACCACATTAGCAACCCACTGAGGGTAAGAAGTCACTGCAAGAAACCCGGCATCAAACTGTTTCGTAACCTCGGCCTTAATCTTCTCAGACATCTCTGGACGCATACGACGGACCTTTTGCTTAACCGGAGGGAAGTCTTCCTTAGTTGGCAAGTGATGGACCACAATATCGGTATCCAACCCGGGCATGTCTTCGTAGGACCAGGAAAAGATCTCCATATAATCATGCAGCATTTGAGTCAACCGTTGCTTCACGCTGAGCTCTAGGTTGGCACCAATCTTTACCTCTTTCCTGTATGCCTCAGTACCCAAGTTTATTGTTTCTACTGGCTCTTCATGGGGTTGAATTGCCCTCTCTTCCTGAAGCAACAGTCTTGCAAGCTCGCCAGGCACTTCGCAATCATCTTCACCTTCGTCTTCGGCTAAGTTGATCGGATTTTCGAAGTCATAACTGGCAGTAGCAGGGTTGTTATCAGTGAGATCCAGAGTGGATTGAAACCTGTATGAGTGAGTGTGTGTGTAAATACAGCTGTTTTGAAATATATGTAAAGGAAAGAAAGACAGAAAAGGAGCACAATATTTGCAATGCGGGAAAACGTCCAAGATTTTCATTCATGATATATGAAATGACAATTTATATGCCCTCACAAATGAAACCACGGTGCCTCGGGTAAGACACCGGGCCAAAGAGTTTATTATTGTTTATTACAAAATAACAAAACATAGGAATTCATTACTCAGTAACAAGAGAAACAGTCAGGTTGTCCTTTGCACTCCAATTGTTAGGTCCACCGTCGGTTGCCGGGTAGATCCAGCTATCAAACTCAGCTTCGTCCACTTCTTCCTCGTCTCCAATAGCATTTACTCCATGAGCAGGTAGGGGAGCTGTCACTACATTAGGCTTCTCAGATGCCTCAAACTGTACCTCCTTGGCGTCAATAAGGTCCTGCAGCTTGTTCCTTAATGCCCAACAGTCATCAGTGGCATGCCCCGGGCTATCAGAATGATAAGCACAACGAGCATTCGGGTTGTACTTAGGAGATGCAGTATTGGGGAACTTCGGAGCCTCCCTGACAGTCACCAAATTGGTGGATAGCAACTGTGGCAGGATCTGCGATAGGGTCATGCTTAACCGGGTAAACTCCCTCCGGGGTCTTTCAGCCCTTTGAGGATTGGTCGGCCGAGGAGCGGCAGCAGGCTTAGCAATCATTACCGCACTGACAGATTGGCGGCGCTCAGGTCTCTCTGATCTCTTGGAACCATACACGGCACTAGCCTCCTTCTTGAAGGGTTTCTTTTCGGAACTAGATGATGCACCCTTTGGAATCTTCCCAGACTTCAACCCAGCTTCAATTCTCTCTCCAGTCAGAATCAAATCAGTGAACCCTGCAGACGAATTCCCAATGAGATGGTTGAAAAATGGCCCAGATAGGGTCCCCAAGAACATGTCTACCAACTCCCGATCAGTCAATGGTGGCTGCACCCTGCCAGCCAGGTCTCTCCACTTCTGAGCGTACTCCTTAAAACCTTCACTTGAACCTAACGACATACCCTGGAGTTGGGTACGTGTAGGGGCAAGGTCGGCATTATATTGATACTGCTTATAGAAAGCAGTAGCCAACTCCTCCAAGTTATGAACCTTGGTCCCATCCAGCTGATAGAACCATTCGAGATGAGTCCCTGAAAGACTCTCCTGGAAGAAGTGGATCCATAAATTCTTATCCGCAGAGTACGGTTGAATTTTCCGAACATAGGACCTTAGATGCAGCTTGGGACAAGACGCCCCATCATACTTAGAAAAGGATGGTGCTTTGAACTTGTGAGGGATAATCACACCAGTAGACAAACCCAGATCTCCGAAATCCAGCCCAGGTACCTGTTGAACCTCCATAGCTTTCAGCATATCCTCCAGTTGCTTGTATCTGTCTTCTGCAGGAGGGTACTGCTCTTCATCAAAATCAGTCTCGTTGTCGGAGACTACCGGACTAGGAACCCTTGCTTCTGCCTGAGGACTACTCTTGCCAACAGAAGAACCAGCCTCTTCCTGCTGCAGAGCATTACCAAACCTTCGGCCCGAGTTGAACAGAACCGTCCTTCTCTTCTTCTTCTTCTCCTTCTTCAGGAGCATAGCCTTCAGCTCTTCTTGGCCTTGAGCCAGACCCTTGATTAATTCCTGAAACTGCGCATTTTGCGCCTGAAGAGCCTTGATGGAGGTCTCAGTTGATGAAGACTCGGGATTCATGATGCTGAAATAAACAGCGAAGAACTGTAAGCAACCTGAAAAGGGAAAAACCTGCTATGCACATGATGAATGAGATGTGTTTATGCAATGCATTCAAGGGTTCGAAAATTCAACTTTGTTGTAGACAAAAAGGAACACACGTTATCATTAAGGAAATCATTGTTTAGTACATCAAAGCCTCATGGGCAAAATAATACAAAATCAAATCAATCCCAAAATATGCTACGCATCCTCTTTGGAGCTATGTAAGTGTTGAGATTCCTCTCCTCATGCAACAGGCGGGTGAGCTCCAGGACCTTCTTTTCACTGGCATGTAGACTAGTCTCAAGAGAATTCCTTTCTTCCTTAAGCTGGATCCAGCTCTTCTGCATCTCTTCCCAGGATGTGGGCATATCAGGGTGCTGAATAGTGTAGGACACTTCCCCTTCCAAGACTGGCTCTTTGATTACTGGGAGCATGTGAGGATAAGGCATCACTAACTTCTGGGAGCGGGTGCGTACCCACTTGAGATAAGGTTCCAACGGGATGGAGTTCATGTGCCCCAGTGTCTTGCTGTCTATCCTACTGGGCATCCTCCAGGCTCTGATAAATCTCTGGCGAAGTCCTTGAGTATCGTTGTCGAAGTCAAAAACTATGTCAGGAATTAACATGTCATGAGGACCATCCCTCCGAGCATAACCAAACTGTCTCCAAGCCAGGCATGGGCTGTAAGTAATACCTCCTCTGATTCCAAGTAAAGGAACATTAGGGTACTCCCCGCAGCGATCAATGATAGTGACATCTTCTCTGGACCTAGGGCACCAATGTATATCTGCATGCGTAAGAGTCATCAACCGTTGTGACCATCTCAAACCCCGCTCATTCTTCAAGACTGATTATGGAAGGTGCGAAATAAACCACCTTCCCAGGAGAGGAGTGCAACACATAAGGACACCCCTTTTTCTCATGGTTCGAGTGTAACATGAGTGAAGGATGTCCCCCAGCAACGTAGGTATAGGATTCCTGGACATAAAGATCTGAACAGCACTGATATCAATAAGCTGATCTGGATTAGGGAACAACACCAAACCATAGACAAGGAGGGCCACAACTTCTTCAAAAGCTTGCAAGTCAAGGGAGTTCCAACATTCAAGGGCCTTTTCAAACAGAAACCTGGCTAAGAACCCTTTGATACCACTTCTAACTTCCCAATGTCCCTTGAGGTCAGATGACTGTAGGTGCAAGGCTTTAGCAATCTCTTCAAGCTTAGGTTCCTTTTCTGTACCGTTGAAGGGTAGCTGATCAAGGATAGGGATCTTCAGGAGCCGGGAGAACTCCTCCAATGTAGGTACCAACTGATAATCCAAGAAGGTGAAACAATGATGCAGGGGGTCAAATAATTGGAACAGGACCTTGATCATATCTTCCTCAATGTTGGTGTTGACCAAGCTGATGAGGCTTCCATGTATTTCACTGAATGAAGAGTTCTCGGGAATCCTGGATATAAGTTCCTTGAGCTGAGGAGGGATCCTTACAAGACTGATTTGAATTGTCTTTCTACGAACAGTTTCCATGTCCTACAAAACAAGAACAAAGATGAAAATTCGAACCCCTGAAATGGTTAGTCAATGCATATGATGCTGGATGATGTCATGATGCTATGATTAAACACACCACAGATATTTACAAAGACAAACATGTAAGGCACACAAGGCACACAAGACAAGCCCTTAAGGTTTAAGGCCAGCATGGGGTCTGGGTAGTACCCTCTTGAAGTTGGTGGGTTCAACCTGTCCTAATCAAAGTAACTGGGTTCTAAGGTTCCCAATATCACGAGATTGCTTTCATTGTTCATCGTTTCGATTTAGCCACTGAACTGGCGACCGAAATATTCCAGGAAAGCAACCCTCAATTGAGCGTAGTATCGAGTATCAACCAACCTCGGACTGCACCAAAGTCAGTTATCTCACTACCCTAAAGAGGCCAAGATAGTTCAATTAAGGTTCCTAAGGTCTGTTGATGCTTCACGACACCATGCGGAGGCCCCGTACTCTCCTTGATTGAACTCAAGGGTTACCGGTACACACCAAAGTGCCACATCAACGTAGCAGACTGTTTCAACCATGTCGGTATACCCCGCACAGTTCCCTCACAGCCTTATTGCTACTTTCTAAGAAAGGTATCCCCCAGATCCGGGTTAGGATCTATAGAACTCCCAAGCAACCCACAATTTAAAGCACACAAGGAAAACAATTGAAAACACAGTGATCTTAATCCTAAGGTACACCTCACTTTAAGAATATCCCCAGCAGAGTCGCCAGTTCTGTGATCGGTGGATCTGGAACTGACTGTTTAACGCTGGTTCGCGAAATGTCACGGAAGCAAGAGTCGCCACCGTCTTTTATTTTCTCCAAATGGAAAGGACAAAAGCACAGAAAAATTCCTTATAGAGATTGCTCTCGGTTCGGGAGGTAGATTATAGAAAGGGAAGGTGTTAGCACCCTTTCTATCCATGGTTATCCATGGGCTCTTAGATACTTGCTCATTGTGTTTTCAAAATTGGTTTGTTTGCTTTTCAACTGTGGGTTTTAAAAAGTTTCTTTGAAAATTCCAGTTCGACTCTTGTATCGGTCCTCAAGAGTGTTTGAAAAATTGCTTTCGAAAGCTTTTTGAAAAGGTGTCGGTGTGAAAAGTATTTTTGATTTGTTTTGTTTTGAATTAGAGCAAGTATCCACGAGTCGTCTACCTACCCTAAGGAATTCGTCTGTGTAAATGTCCTTTAAAGTAGTGCCATCCCACCATTGAGAGGTAGGTAGCACCACCGTTGGAGGTGTTCGGGTCAATTCGAGGTTCGGGACATGGTGATCACCAGAGCAATGGGAAGACACCTTAGAAGCTACCCTCATGCCAGGTTCCCGGATCATGAGGACTTACTAAGACATCCTCTACTCGACGATCACCTTTCGAGGCAAGGCAACAGTGAGGCGTACCCTAGGGGTGGTGTGTGATTCGTGTGTCGTTTTCATTTGCATTTATCTTGTCATGTTTATTGGTGTTCTACGCTTGTTTTTATTATGGTCCATACATTCTTTCATGCTATTTGTTAACAGTTAAAATATTTGCGGGAAAAGTAAATTCTAAGCTATTACAAATGGCGCGGGTCCACATCGCCAAAATTAACCAGGACCCGATTTGACGGAAAATAAAGAAATTAAAAGTGCGAGAAGTAATTTACATGGCTTCGGGAGAGGTACATAATTATTTAAATGACATAAAATAAGTATGCGAATAAATAAGAAATTAAGAACGAGGGCGTTGGACCCTTTTGCAAAGATTAAATTAATAACGGAGTTAATTAATTAAAAGAGAAAGAACTTGTTTTTTGGTGTTTTTTAGTATTTTAAGATTTAATAGAAAAAAATTAATTGCAATTAAACGCTAACCCTAATTCTATTTTATTTTAATTTATTAAGAAAACATTAGAATTTAACCTAAATTAACCCTAAGTTATTTTCATGCAAATTTAATTATAAAAATAAATAAAATAAATAATATTATTATAAAAAAAGAAAAATTAAAAAGGAATAAAAACATTAATTAAACCTAATTCTATGTTTTTTTTATATTTTTTATTAAAAGAATTAAAATTGCAAACCTAATTTAAAACTAAATTCAATTACATGCAAATTTCTTTTTAAAAAAATACTAAAATTATTTATTGTATTTTTTATCTTTTCTGATTTTTTCTATGAAAAAAAAATAATTAAGTTAAATAGAATTAATTAAAATAAATAATAATTGAAAGTAAACAAAATAATAAAATCAAAAAAAGAAAAAAAAACATTGCAAACCTCAGGGGGTGTTGTCCCCAATTGTGAGGCTTTTCTTCAGCAATTTGAGCCCATTAGCAATTGGCCTGTAAGACTTTTTCCACTAGCGTGCTGGCGTGTTGACTGGGACTCACCGTGTCTCTCAATTCATAGCCTTTGATCTGATTCTGATGGACGCGTGGATGGCTTGGTGGAGAAGGTGTACCATGGTATTCAATATTGGCGCTGTACATGAACATGAATTGGAAAATGATATTGAAAGTGTGAAGACCTGGGGTTCGAACCCAGGTCATGTGCTTTGCCAATAGATTCGCTTGCCATCTGTGCCAGTTCACGCATTTGATATATAATAAACAAACAAATATAATAAATAAAAACAAGAATGTTAGTGGGTCTGCGCGCGGAAATTTAAACTGGCCTATCACGTCTTGCCACGAGGTTGTCTTCTTCATTGTCCCTGAAATACAGAACATTAGGCAACGTTTTTCTACGCGTTCTGTTGTACCCCAAAATTTGCCCTCCCATATTCATCAAGAATTGGCAAAGTCAAGGTCACAAAATTCCCCAAGGGTTGTGCAGTTCAACTGTCTCCTATACAGTCAAAACTAGGGTTTGGATTCTGATCAAGAAAATGAAGTTTTCAAAGGCCCAATCAAGTCTCACATGACTACAAATGTGGCCAAGCATCCTCATGTCAAGTTTCAAGGCATTCAGTTCAAAATTGCACAGTCAAAACCCTAGATTGCACTACAGTCAACTGTAGGGGCAAAATGGTCATTTGGCAGTCAAAAGTTCAAATTTTTGGTCAACATATCATTTTGAAGCCACAAACATCATTTGATCAATGCTTGATCATGATTCTCACCCTAGTTTGGCTCAGAAATCATCAAAGATGCAAAAGTTGCTATATTTGGACAGTTGAAAAAGTCAACTGAAATTGACCAGGGCATAACTTTCAAATGGATTATCAGAAAAATTCCATCCAAAGCTCATTTTGAAGAGAAAGACATTTCCTACAACTCATCTTCATACTTCAAGTCCAAGAAATTCTCTCACAAAAAGTTATCAATTTCAACATTATGGGTCATTTTCAAAAGTCAACAAAAAGTGACTTTAAGTCAAAGGCCATAACTTGAGATTGGTAAATCAAAATGACATGGGACCAAAGGCATTGGTTAAATGACTCAAAGACCTTTCCAAAATGTCCAAGAACATGTGAAAAGCTTAAAAATTGACCAAGTTATGCCTTGTGGAAGTTGGGAAATTTTTGGGAATTTTGAAAAGTCAACATTGATGCAAAAGGCCTAAATTTGCTATTGGGCCCATTTTTCTTCCAAGTTTCTTCATGCCAAGCCTATGCACGACCACTAGGCCCAAAGGGGAGTATTTTCATATTTTTTAATTATTTATTTGAATTTATATTAATTTATATTCATTTAAATCATTTTAATACATGAAAAATATAAACCTAACCTAAAAAAATCTTTTTATGCACATTATAGGCTCAATATCTCGTGCTTAGTCAATTATGGAAGGTTTTGGGTTGATTGGAACTAATTGACACCAAATTGCACATGATAAGATTCAAAAAGATCCTTAAGCAAATCAAATATTCAATCAAAGATTACAAGGGATTTTATGCAGTTTTCTTGACCTAAATCGTTCCATACAAGTACTAGATCACAAACCTAATGCCTAGAGACAAAAAGCTGCGCTCAAAAGCAAAACATAAACTTGAAAAATTGTCCAAAAAATTGAAAACCGTTTTCAAGGTTAGAGGAGGATTGAAGCCCTAAGTCTTATTCCAATAGCTTCCTTGGCTGATTCTGAACGTGTACCAATCAAGAACAACCATCAATACGCGTGGAATCGGTATACAGAAGTCCATCTTTTTCCATAAAAAAGCATAATCGTATTTTCAATTCCAGGCATTATCATGACATTCTAATCATGGATTCATGTTCCTTACAAGGTTTCAAAACTAACCATTATGTTTAATTGGATTTTCATGCTGTATACAAGGTTTTGCCATGTCCAAATTTTAGGGTTTACAGGTTTACTAATTTGGGGTTTTTAAGACGAAGCAAAATTGGAGCTCCAGACCATTGCCATTGCATTGAGCACGTCCAGACGAAAAGCTTCCAACCCTCGCGCTCAATTTATGAGCGTCGAGGGTCTAATCGCTATTTTTTGATATATAGCTTTAGGCCACGCTCAAAAACCGTCGCCTATGCGTTTAATATTACAGGAACAGGATGAAGATGATATCGTGTCAACCAGCGGTTTGTTGGTTTGAATTTGGCGCGTTTTCTTTCCACTAATGCATTATATCCATTTATGTTGTTTACGCGTTAATATATATTAAATGTAAATCACATGGCTCCGCTGGCAGGTACTAACGCGCGCAACCTTCAAGACCTGGGTTCAAGTCCCAGGTCTGGCAAATTTCCATGCTATTTTTCATTAACCACTCCTGTGTAGCACTCACGCCAAGGGTCATCATGCACGCTCAGGGATCAGCGCACACGTGTCCCAGGAGGTCTAGTCAAGGGTTCAGATTGGAGACATACCATGGATGTAGGTCAACATGTCACGCTTAATCCAAAAGGTCAATGAATTTCAAAGCTTAATGGGCCAACGTTCTTGGGTCTTACCTCCTGAATTGGGGACTCCCCCCCTGGTTTGCTTTTCTTTTCTTTTTATTATTTTAATTATTGTGTTATTTATTTTTATTGCTTTAATTAATTAATTTTCTCTTTTTTACAAAATATAAAAAACATCATAAAAATCCAGAAAAAGATAAAAATGTAATAAATATTTTATTTTAATTATTTTATTTTCACGAATAAATTGTGTAATTGAATTTAGTATAATTAGGTTTTTTTAATTTTAATTCTTTTCATAACAAAAATATAAAAAATATAGAACTTAGGTTTAATTGTTGATCTTAATCTTTTTTTTTTTCCCTTTTTTGTAATAATATTGCTTATTTTATTTATTATTTTCATGAGTAAATTGTATATAAAAATTAATTTAGGTTAAATTAGTCAAATTTCAATATTTTCTTAATAATTAACAAATAATTAGAATTAGGGTTTTACCTCCACTTTTTTAATTTCAATTAACTCCTTTTTCTTTTAAATCTTAAAAAACACAAAATACCAAAAAAAAACATTTAATCATTTAATTTTTAATTCTCATTAACTTTTAATTGTTCGCAAAAGGGTCCAACGCCCATTGTTTAATCATTTAATTTCGCATGATTTATTTTTATCGTTCATTATAATTATGTAAATCTCCCAAAGCCATGTAACTTTATTTTTCGCACTTTATTCTTTCGCTTTATTTATTTTCCGCTAAATCGGGTCCGGTTTAATTTTGGCGATGTGGACCCGCGCCATTTGTAATAGCCTTAGATTTATTTTTTCCCGCAAACTTTATAACTGTTAAATATGCATGCAAGAATGAATGGCCCTAACTAAAATCAAGCGTAGATCACAACAAACATGACAAGACAAAATATCTGAAAACGACACACGATTCGCACACACCACCCCTAGGGTACGCCTCACTGTTGCCTTTCGAAAGGTGATCGTCGAGTAGAGGATGTCTCAGTAAGTCCTCATGATCCGGGAACCTGGCATGAGGGTAGCTTCTAAGGTGTCTTCCCATTGCTCTGGTGATCACCACGTCCCTAAACTCGAATTGACCCGAACACCTCCAACGGTGGTGCTACCTACCTCTCAATGGTGGGATGGCATTACTTTTAAGGACATCTACACAGACGAATTCCTTAGGGTAGGTAGGTTCTCAAGGATACTTGCTCTAATCTCAAAACAAACTCAAAAACTCTTTTCACACCACACTTTTCAAAAGCTTTCAAAGCAACTTTTCAAACACTCTGACATACGAGTCGATCTGAAATTTTTCAAAAGAAACTTTTTAAACCCACATTGAAAAGCAAACAAACAATTTTGAAAACACAAATGAGCAAGTATCTAAGAGCCCATGGATAACCATGGATAGAAAGGGTGCTAACACCTTCCCTTTCTATAACCTACCTCCCGAACCGAGAGCAATCTCTTTAAGGAATTTTTCTGTGCTTTTGTCCTTTCCATTTGGAGAAAATAAAAGACGGTGGCGACTCTTGCTTCCGCGACATTTCGCGAACCAGCGTTAAACAGTCAGTTCCAGATCCACCGATCACAGAACTGGCGACTCTGCTGGGGATGACTCTTAAAGTGAGGTGTACCTTAGGATTAAGATCACTGTGTTTTCAATTGTCTTCTTTGTTTGCTTTATTATTGTGGGTTGCATGGGAGTTCTATAGATCCTAACCCGGATCTGGGGGATACCTTCTTAGAAAGTAGCAACAAGGCTGTGAGGGAACTGTGCGGGGTATACCGACATGGTTGAAACAGTCTGCTACGTTGATGTGGCACTTTGGTGTGTACCGGTAACCCTTGAGTTCAGTCAAGGAGAGTACGGGGCCTCCGCGTGGTGTCGTGAAGCATCAATAGACCTTAGGAACCTTAATTGAACTATCTTGGCCTCTTTAGGGTAGTGAGATAACTGACTTTGGTGCAGTCCGAGGTTGGTTGATACTCGATACTACACTCAATTGAGGGTTGCTTTCCTGGAATATTTCGATCGCCAGTTCAGTGGCTAAATCGAAACAATGAACAATGAAAGCAATCCAGTGATATTGGGATCCTTAGAACCCGGTTACTTCTAATAGGACAGGTTGAACCCACCAACTTCAAGAGGGTAATACCCAGCCCCCATGCTGGCCTAAACCCTAAGGGCTTCTCTTGTGTGACTTGTGTGCCTTCGTACTTGACTACTTGCATGCTTGTTATCTGACCCTTGATGTCTTGTAGGTTTTGTTCATAGTCCTTAATTGGGACTTATAACAAAGTGTACTAACCACTTGCAGGTCCTGTTTATAGTCCTTAACTAGGACTCATGACAGGTTTACCAAATTTCTTGCAGGTCTTGTTTATAGTCCTTAACTAGGACTCATGACAGGGTTTACCAAATTCCTTGCAAGTGTTGTTTATAGTCCTTAACTGGGACTCATAACAGGGTTTACTAGATCTCTTGCAGGTTTTGTTTATAGCCCTTAATTGGGACTCATAACAAAGTATATTGAATTTCTTGCAGGGTCTGTTTATAGTCCTTAATTGGGACTCATAGCAGGGTTTACCTACATCATCCCATACATAGCATGACATCATACCATTGCATACATCCTAACCCATTTCAAGGATCTCAAGGGCTTGTGATGCAGGTCATGATGAACAACTATCCCAGCAAGGGGCAAAGAGGATTTATTTTCCTCTAGCCAAGGGTCAGGGGCTATGACCCACTGGATATGGTGAGCCTTTGACCCTTGATGAAGGACTCTCAACAACATGAAGTACCTTCAATCAAGTCACCGGTTTTCAACTCTAACAAGTTTCTCTGTTTACCCCGCGAGGTCCTTGAAAACATTACATGCATATCATACATCTCATTGCATTGCAGGTATCCCTTTGACAGGTTGCTTACCCTTCCTCGCTGTTTATTTCAGCCGATCGCCATGAATCCTGAATCATCAGCCGAGCAGACTATCAAGGACCTCCAGGCTCAGAACGCCCAGTTCCAAGAGTTGATCATGAATCTGACCCAGGGGCAGCAAGATCTGAAAGCTTTGCTCTTGAAGAAGGACAGGAAGAAGAAGAGGACTGTTCTGTTCAGCCCTAGACGCAGATCTGGGAATACACCGCAAATTGAAACTGAGAGGACAACTCCATCTGTGGGGAAGAGCAGTCATCCAGAGGAAAGGGTGCCCAGTCCAGAGGTCTCTGACAATGAAACAGATTTCGACGACGAACAGTACCCTCCGGCTGAGGACAAGTACAAACAGTTGGAGGATAGGATGAAGGCTATGGAGGTGCAACAGGCACCTGGGTTGGATCTTGGAGATCTGGGTTTGTCAACTGGTGTGGTTATTCCCCGGAAGTTCAAAGCACCATCCTTCACTAAGTATGACGGGGCGTCTTGTCCCAAGCTGCATCTAAGGTCCTATGTTCGGAAGATCCAACCATATACGGTGGACAAAAACTTGTGGATCCACTTCTTCCAGGAAAGTCTTTCAGGGACTCACCTCGAATGGTTCTATCAACTGGATGGGACCAAAGTTCGTAACTGGGAGGAGTTGGCTACTGCTTTCTATAAGCAGTATCAATATAATGCCGACCTTGCTCCTACGCGTACCCAACTCCAGGGTATGTCGTTAGGGTCAAGTGAAGGTTTTAAAGAATATGCGCAGAAGTGGAGGGATCTTGCTGGAAGGGTACAACCACCTCTGACCGATCGGGAACTTGTGGACATGTTCTTGGGGACCCTGTCTGGTCCATTTTATAACCACCTGATTGGGAATTCGTCTGCTGGATTCACAGATCTTATCTTGACTGGAGAGCGAATAGAAGCTGGCATCCGGTCTGGGAAAATTCAAGAGGCTGCACCTTCGGACAAAAAGCCTCATCATGGAAAGAAAGAATCCAATGCTGTGCACGGTAAAAAGAGCCGTCATGAGGCAGGGGCAATCCAGATTTCCAATCCCGGACCTGCTCAACAAGGACAGGGGCAGCAGCGCAAGGAGAAACGACAGTACACCAAACTCAACATGTCGTTGGATCAAGCACTGCAACAAATGTTGAAGGCAGGGTTGATCACCTTAAGGGCTCCTCTCCGGAATCCGAACACTTCTGCACCCAACTATCATCCCAACGATAGGTGCGCATATCATTCAGATAGCCCGGGGCATACTACAGACAACTGCTGGCCTCTCAAGAACAAAATTCAAGACATGATCGACGCCGGGGAGATTCAGTTTGAAGTGTCTGAGACTCCGAACATAATCACTGCTCCGTTGCCCAATCATTGAAGACCTTTTGTTTATTTGAATTTTTGAGTTGTATTTTTCTTTGCTTATACAAACAATTAATGTCATAGCAAACTCTTTTATTCTATCAATGCATCGCATATGTCTGTTTTGGGGAATTAATACAATTATTTTTGTTATATTCTTTTCATATTTTTTCTGATGTCAACTCTTGGTTAATAATTCTGAGCCTCTTGAGGGAGGATGACGAAAACGATACCGCAATCATTACAGTATGCTTTTGAACAAACTCCGCTGATGAGGTACAGGCATTGTTTCAACCCCTAAACACTGGAGTTATAAGGATGATAATCCCTCGTCAACCCATCTGAGCCAAAGAAGTAGGAGTTTTATTTTTGAAAATTGAAACCCTTAATCATAACCTGGGGCAGGGTAGTCTCTCAGTTGACCCAAGTGCATGACAAATGGCACCAAAAAGTCTTTACAAAACGAAGAAAGACAGTGATGGTTCAGAACAATCATAAGGACAGGCAGTCATCATCAAAATTCATAAATGAAAAGCCCAAAAAGTCTAAACCTACAAAGGGGACTTATGAAACTGGGGCATCCCGCTGACTGTAATTCCAAAAAAAGGAAACAGTTCAGGCAAAAAAGAAAGGGATAGCAAAATCAAGAAAGAGGTCTCACAAACCCTTAACCAAAGCAAAAAATGACTGCCTATTCAAAACAAATCATCAACATCTGAACCATTATTGGAACATCAAAGCAAAGACTCAAGCAAGGTCTAACGCACGATCAACTGAGTTTAGGTTTGGAGAACATCACAAGGAACGGGTGGGTACAAATACTTTGAGCCTTTATCCTTTGTTTCTTAAACCGTGAACCAGGCCACGTTATAACCCTTAAAAGTCCTAGCTGAAGCATGGGTTAGTTCGAAAGCATACTGTTACAAAAGGTATCCCGACTCCTTAAGGCTTACGGTAAATACGGAGTTGACATCACGTTTTACAAACATTCAATTGTTTTATGAAAAAAAAACTGCATTTTCAAAATCTTCAAGACAGACATAAGCTTTGCATTTTTAACATAACTTTGTTTGCATATGACTTTTTGTTTGAAAAGCAGGGAAATTCGCACGAGAAATACCTAGTGAACAAAAGCACTTCCAACCAAGGGGCAGACATGACTATTGTCCATCATCTGGGGCAATCCAATCAAGATTCGGAGAATCTCTCAAAAGGCCAAACAGCCTGGGGCAAATCTCCGCCAGAGTCACTTGGAGCATCCCAACAACGAATCTTGCCTGATCAAACACCTTCTGGTAATATGACAACACAAGCAGCCAGGGGCCCCCCCCTGCACTCTAAGAGCGCGGACATAGTCGAAAAATACTACGCAAAATCAAAGACCCGCAAGGTTGACATACCTAGGCAAAAATAAGGGCTTCCCGACGAACCAAAAGGGTTCGGGCAAAATGAAGGGATGAAATGAAAAATCTGTACACCCGGCAAGTCGAAAACCTGAAAAGGCGGCTTGGGCAAAAATGGGTATCCCGGTGGACTGAAAACCCGAGAGGGCGGTCCAGGCAAAAGTTAGGGATTAAAGCGTACGACTATGTCCTGCTATCTGGCTACCAGAAGAAGGTTTGTCCACCAACAACTATCCTCTCCCACTGAAACAGGGGCAATGAAGAGTAGTCTAAGCAATCTGATTGTTCTGTCCTCCAAGGTATCAGGGTAAGCTCCGTTGAAAAATATAGCCAACGCAGTTCAAAACTTCCCCAGGAAAATCCAATTCCCCCAGGAAAATTGGAATTCATATCCCCAAGCAGTAAGCTTATCCCCAGTAAATTCTGGAAGCTTATCCTTCGCAGAGCATGAACGCGTCTCCCGGCTTTATTCAAAGAGTTATTTCCTTAACAGGATATAACTGGGTTATCCTCAGCCAAAAGCCACGGAAAGAACGTCGTCGCCAAAGGCTTCTTATCCCCAGCGAAGTCCATTCATACTTCCAATAACAGCAAGGTAGCCTCAGCGAGCCATCCTCAACAATTCAGCAAAAGCATCTCCCCACAGAGTATTTCTTCCCAACATGGTCGCTAGAATATCTTTTTCTCCCCGCAGAATCCTCCATTCGCCAAGTTTATTCCCCAACGGAGTTATCTTCGTCTTTTGGAATTCTTGCAACTATTCTTCAACATCAGCCCAGGATACGGCTTCCCGGCACCCGTCAAGGATTTATTTTCTTAGACAAACATACATTCATAAAACGTCACATACATCATTATAGCATGCATATGCATCATACTACACGAATCTCATTGATTTTGAAGACGTACAGTTCATGCATCATGATTTTGCATCCAATTATGTCTCGCCTTTGCAGGAAAAAGATCAATACAAAAATGACTACTATCAACTAATCGCAATTCATTCTAGATATAGTTTCAGATGTAAACCCAGCGATGGTGACGTTCTGATACTGCTTCCAGATATAGTTTCAGATGTAAACCCAGCGATGGTGACGTTCTGATACTGCTTCCAGATTTCCTTCTAGATATAGTTTCAGATGTAAACCCAGCGATGGTGACGTTCTGATACTGCTTCCAGATTTCCTTCTAGATATAGTTTCAGATGTAAACCCAGCGATGGTGACGTTCTGATACTGCTTCCAGATTTCCTTCTAGATATAGTTTCAGATGTAAACCCAGCGATGGTGACGTTCTGATGCTGCTTCCAGATTTCCTTCTAGATATAGTTTCAGATGTAAACCCAGCGATGGTGACGTTCTGATACTGCTTCCAGACTTCCTTCTAGATATAGTTTCAGATGTAAACCCAGCGATGGTGACGTTCTGATGCTGCTTCCAGATTTCCTTCTCGATATAGTTTCAGATGTAAACCCAGCGATGGTGACGTTCTGATACTGCTTCCAGAAGTCCTTGTTAGATGTTTCCCTCTCCGACGATGAGTGTGAGGTGATATTCTCCCTATGGTTCCCTCTCCAGCGGTGTGTGAGGTAGTAATCCCTTTTTCAGATGTTCCCCTCTCCGACGATGAGTGTGAGGTGATATTCTCCCTATGGTTCCCTCTCCAGCGGTGTGTGAGGTAGTAATCCCTTTTTCAGATGTTCCCCTCTCCGACGATGAGTGTGAGGTGATATTCTCCCTATGGTTCCCTCTCCAGCGGTGTGTGAGGTAGTGATCCCTTTTTCAGATGTTCCCCTCCCCGACGATGAGTGTGAGGTGATATTCTCCCTATGGTTCCCTCTCCAGCGGTGTGTGAGGTAGTAATCCCTTTTTCAGATATTTCCCTCTCCAACGTTGAGTGAGGTAATGATTCCCTTTCAGATCATAATAGCTTATGGTTCTCTGCCCAATATTGCAAAAACGGTAATTCCCGCCAAGATTTTTCTCAACGAGCGTTGTTGAAGTTAAAATCACTCAAGGTCCTCTTATCATTCATGCTAAGGCAGTAACCGTTCCTGGTTCATTCATCAGCGTTTGAAGCTCCAGACTCAGCTACTGTAACCAGTCAGGACATATCTATACCAAGCACCTAAAATCAGCTTCTGCAACGTGTCAGGTACTCATTTTTTCTTTTTGCAGGTATGCAGGTTCTAGCGAAGGAATCTCTTACGCAATCAACATCCAGATGGCATCTATAAGCCCATCATCCTATCCAGCTATCTCCAAATGGCATCTATAAGCCCATTCCCCCATCACTACTACTATGTGAGCGCAAATTTCTGGGCACTCTAGTGTCCAATCATCTTCTACCCTCGGATTACGAAAGGCACGTCAGCCAATCTGCATCCTCAGGTCTAAGAAGATTGAACAGGGGCAACTGTTGTACCCCAAAATTTGCCCTCCCATATTCATCAAGAATTGGCAAAGTCAAGGTCACAAAATTCCCCAAGGGTTGTGCAGTTCAACTGTCTCCTATACAGTCAAAACTAGGGTTTGGATTCTGATCAAGAAAATGAAGTTTTCAAAGGCCCAATCAAGTCTCACATGACTACAAATGTGGCCAAGCATCCTCATGTCAAGTTTCAAGGCATTCAGTTCAAAATTGCACAGTCAAAACCCTAGATTGCACTACAGTCAACTGTAGGGGCAAAATGGTCATTTGGCAGTCAAAAGTTCAAATTTTTGGTCAACATATCATTTTGAAGCCACAAACATCATTTGATCAATGCTTGATCATGATTCTCACCCTAGTTTGGCTCAGAAATCATCAAAGATGCAAAAGTTGCTATATTTGGACAGCTGAAAAAGTCAACTGAAATTGACCAGGGCATAACTTTCAAATGGATTATCAGAAAAATTCCATCCAAAGCTCATTTTGAAGAGAAAGACATTTCCTACAACTCATCTTCATACTTCAAGTCCAAGAAATTCTCTCACAAAAAGTTATCAATTTCAACATTATGGGTCATTTTCAAAAGTCAACAAAAAGTGACTTTAAGTCAAAGGCCATAACTTGAGATTGGTAAATCAAAATGACATGGGACCAAAGGCATTGGTTAAATGACTCAAAGACCTTTCCAAAATGTCCAAGAACATGTGAAAAGCTTAAATATTGACCAAGTTATGCCTTGTGGAAGTTGGGAAATTTTTGGGAATTTTGAAAAGTCAACATTGATGCAAAAGGCCTAAATTTGCTATTGGGCCCATTTTTCTTCCAAGTTTCTTCATGCCAAGCCTATGCACGACCACTAGGCCCAAAGGGGAGTATTTTCATATTTTTTAATTATTTATTTGAATTTATATTAATTTATATTCATTTAAATCATTTTAATACATGAAAAATATAAACCTAACCTAAAAAAATCTTTTTATGCACATTATAGGCTCAATATCTCGTGCTTAGTCAATTATGGAAGGTTTTGGGTTGATTGGAACTAATTGACACCAAATTGCACATGATAAGATTCAAAAAGATCCTTAAGCAAATCAAATATTCAATCAAAGATTACAAGGGATTTTATGCAGTTTTCTTGACCTAAATCGTTCCATACAAGTACTAGATCACAAACCTAATGCCTAGAGACAAAAAGCTGCGCTCAAAAGCAAAACATAAACTTGAAAAATTGTCCAAAAAATTGAAAACCGTTTTCAAGGTTAGAGGAGGATTGAAGCCCTAAGTCTTATTCCAATAGCTTCCTTGGCTGATTCTGAACGTGTACCAATCAAGAACAACCATCAATACGCGTGGAATCGGTATACAGAAGTCCATCTTTTTCCATAAAAAAGCATAATCGTATTTTCAATTCCAGGCATTATCATGACATTCTAATCATGGATTCATGTTCCTTACAAGGTTTCAAAACTAACCATTATGTTTAATTGGATTTTCATGCTGTATACAAGGTTTTGCCATGTCCAAATTTTAGGGTTTACAGGTTTACTAATTTGGGGTTTTTAAGACGAAGCAAAATTGGAGCTCCAGACCATTGCCATTGCATTGAGCACGTCCAGACGAAAAGCTTCCAACCCTCGCGCTCAATTTATGAGCGTCGAGGGTCTAATCGCTATTTTTTGATATATAGCTTTAGGCCACGCTCAAAAACCGTCGCCTATGCGTTTAATATTACAGGAACAGGATGAAGATGATATCGTGTCAACCAGCGGTTTGTTGGTTTGAATTTGGCGCGTTTTCTTTCCACTAATGCATTATATCCATTTATGTTGTTTACGCGTTAATATATATTAAATGTAAATCACATGGCTCCGCTGGCAGGTACTAACGCGCGCAACCTTCAAGACCTGGGTTCAAGTCCCAGGTCTGGCAAATTTCCATGCTATTTTTCATTAACCACTCCTGTGTAGCACTCACGCCAAGGGTCATCATGCACGCTCAGGGATCAGCGCACACGTGTCCCAGGAGGTCTAGTCAAGGGTTCAGATTGGAGACATACCATGGATGTAGGTCAACATGTCACGCTTAATCCAAAAGGTCAATGAATTTCAAAGCTTAATGGGCCAACGTTCTTGGGTCTTACCTCCTGAATTGGGGACTCCCCCCCCTGGTTTGCTTTTCTTTTCTTTTTATTATTTTAATTATTGTGTTATTTATTTTTATTGCTTTAATTAATTAATTTTCTCTTTTTTACAAAATATAAAAAACATCATAAAAATCCAGAAAAAGATAAAAATGTAATAAATATTTTATTTTAATTATTTTATTTTCACGAATAAATTGTGTAATTGAATTTAGTATAATTAGGTTTTTTTAATTTTAATTCTTTTCATAACAAAAATATAAAAAATATAGAACTTAGGTTTAATTGTTGATCTTAATCTTTTTTTTTCCCTTTTTTGTAATAATATTGCTTATTTTATTTATTATTTTCATGAGTAAATTGTATATAAAAATTAATTTAGGTTAAATTAGTCAAATTTCAATATTTTCTTAATAATTAACAAATAATTAGAATTAGGGTTTTACCTCCACTTTTTTAATTTCAATTAACTCCTTTTTCTTTTAAATCTTAAAAAACACAAAATACCAAAAAAAAACATTTAATCATTTAATTTTTAATTCTCATTAACTTTTAATTGTTCGCAAAAGGGTCCAACGCCCATTGTTTAATCATTTAATTTCGCATGATTTATTTTTATCGTTCATTATAATTATGTAAATCTCCCAAAGCCATGTAACTTTATTTTTCGCACTTTATTCTTTCGCTTTATTTATTTTCCGCTAAATCGGGTCCGGTTTAATTTTGGCGATGTGGACCCGCGCCATTTGTAATAGCCTTAGATTTATTTTTTCCCGCAAACTTTATAACTGTTAAATATGCATGCAAGAATGAATGGCCCTAACTAAAATCAAGCGTAGATCACAACAAACATGACAAGACAAAATATCTGAAAACGACACACGATTCGCACACACCACCCCTAGGGTACGCCTCACTGTTGCCTTTCGAAAGGTGATCGTCGAGTAGAGGATGTCTCAGTAAGTCCTCATGATCCGGGAACCTGGCATGAGGGTAGCTTCTAAGGTGTCTTCCCATTGCTCTGGTGATCACCACGTCCCTAAACTCGAATTGACCCGAACACCTCCAACGGTGGTGCTACCTACCTCTCAATGGTGGGATGGCATTACTTTTAAGGACATCTACACAGACGAATTCCTTAGGGTAGGTAGGTTCTCAAGGATACTTGCTCTAATCTCAAAACAAACTCAAAAACTCTTTTCACACCACACTTTTCAAAAGCTTTCAAAGCAACTTTTCAAACACTCTGACATACGAGTCGATCTGAAATTTTTCAAAAGAAACTTTTTAAACCCACATTGAAAAGCAAACAAACAATTTTGAAAACACAAATGAGCAAGTATCTAAGAGCCCATGGATAACCATGGATAGAAAGGGTGCTAACACCTTCCCTTTCTATAACCTACCTCCCGAACCGAGAGCAATCTCTTTAAGGAATTTTTCTGTGCTTTTGTCCTTTCCATTTGGAGAAAATAAAAGACGGTGGCGACTCTTGCTTCCGCGACATTTCGCGAACCAGCGTTAAACAGTCAGTTCCAGATCCACCGATCACACGTTCTTTTAGGCATGCTATTAGAAAATAGCGATTAGCCCTATGAGCTCCATAAATTAGGCGCGAGCATGGTATCTTCTTCGTCCAGTCACGCTGATTCTAATGGTGGTGGCCAGAGGTTCCAATTTTTCCTCGTTTCAAAATCCCCAATTCAAAACTCTACAAACCCTAAAACTTAACAATGGTGAAATTGTCTATAATGCATAATAATCCAATCAAACGCATGGGTTAGCTTCAGAATATCACAAGGAATGTAAATCACATATTAAAACTTGTAAAAAACGCATGAATTGATATGCACGATCATGAATTTTATTTGATACAGTCTGCACTCGTGTTACCAATTCTTGAGGTTCTGATGAGTATTCTTGATTGAGAATCGTTCAGTGGACCTTGAGGAAGCTAATGGAAGAAGTCTTGAGACCTGAATCGCCTTGCAAAGGTGTTTTCAGATTTGAGTTTTTTTGCAATTTTTTCAAGTTTGATAATGGCTTTCTGGAGCAGCTGTGCATGTTGACCAGAGTTTATGGTGTTTCCCAATTCTGAGCCTTTGATTTGATTCCAATATGCACGTGGGTAATTTGATCTGGAGGGTGTATGGTGCGTCTTGATGTTGGCACTGCATGGGAATGTGGATTGCAAAATAATATGGGAAATAATACAGACCTGGGGCTCGAACCCAGGTCAGGACTGTTGCTACCACTATGCCTTGCCACTGAACCAATTGTTGCGCTTTGTATATAAAATAAACGAAGAATAATATAATAAGAAACAATGGTTAGTGGTTCAAAAACGCGCGAAATTTAAAAGAGCCAATGGTTGCTGGCCACGAGTTCGTCTTCTTCGCGTGCTTGAAATACAAAAACAAAAGCCACGGTTTTTTCACCGTTTCAGAATGGGTCCTTTGAGAAAATAGCGATTAGCCCTACAACGCTCATAAATTGAGCGCGAGGGTTCCATGGTCTTTGTCCTCATGCGCTGATTTGAATGGTGGTGGTCATAAGCCTCAATTTTTCCTTGTTGCAAAAGCCCTAATTTCAAATCCTGCAAACCCTAGAAAACGAACATGGTATCTTTTGCTACAAGCACGATTAGTTCAATTAAACAGCACCAAAAGTTTCAGCATAACCATATTAGTGTAAAACAATATTTAAAATGCATGAATACAGCATGAAATCCAAGGCACGATTATGCAAAAACTCATGGACAGGATGACTTTATGCTACCGTTTCCTGAGGTTAGGGACTATGGTCTTGATTCAGAAAGTCTCCTTGATGCGTCAGGAAGGCAATAGGATGGTTCTTTGGCCTTCAGAAGTGCTCTAGCTATGGAATCAGATTTGAACTTTTTTAAGGAAAAGTGTGTTCTTGCTCTTTTGTTCTAGCGCAGCTTGATGGTCATCCTCATTAGGTTTTCGTTCAAGCTTATGTATAGGATAGATTAGGTCAAGAAAAGTAGAACAAATCCAATGCATTCATTGATTTTGAAAATTTGATTTTCCATATCTTTTTTTCAATCTTTTCCATGTGTTTTTGTGCAAATCATGATCCAATTAGTCCAATTCTTTCCATATTGGTACAAGCACGAAATCTTGAGAGTAAAACATGCACAAAAAGATTTAAAACTTTAGGTTAGCATTTTTCATACATTTATTTTGATTTAAATGAATTATTATAAATAAAAATTCAAATAAATAAATAAAAAATGAATAAAGACTTCCCTTTGGGCCAAGTAGTCGTGCATATGTCATGGATGATGATTTGTGGAAGAAAAATGGGCCCATTAGCAATTTTAGGTCATTTGAAGTAATGTTGACTTTTCAAAATATCCAAAAATTTCCCAACTTCCACAAGGCATAACTTGCTCAATTTTTAAGCTTTTCTCATGTTCTTTGACATTTTGGAAAGGTATTTGAGTCCTCTAACCAATGTCTTTGGTCCCATGTCATTTTGATTTACCAATCTCAAGTTATGGCTTTTGACTTAAAGTCCCTTTTTGTTGACTTTTGAAAATGACCTATAATGTTGAAATTGATAACTTTTTGTGAGAGCATTTCTTGGACTTGAAGTATGAAGATGAGTTGTAGTAAATGTCTTTCTATTCAAAATGAGCTTTGGATGGAATTTTTCTGATAATCCATGTGAAAGTTATGCCCTGGTCAATTTCAGTTGACTTTTTCAGCTGTCCAAATAAGGAAACTTTTGCATCTTGATGATTTCTGAGCCAAACTTTGAGAATCATGATCAAGCATTGATCAAATGATGTTTGTGGCTTCAAAATGATATGTTGACCAAAAATTTGAACTTTTGACTGCCAAATGACCATTTTGCCCCTACAGTTGACTGTAGTGCAATTAGGGTTTCTGACTGTGCAATTTTGAGCTGAATGTCTTGAAACTTGATATGAGGATACTTGACCATGTTTATAGGCATGTGAGACTTGATTGGACCTTTGAAAACTTCATTTTCTTGATCAGAACACAAACCCTAGTTTTGACTGTATGGGAGACCTTTGCACTGTGCAACCCTTGGGGAATTTTGAAGCTTGACTTTGCAATTTCTTGAAGAATATGGGAGGGCAAATTTTGGGGTACAACAGTTGCCCCTGTTCAATCTTCTTAGACCTGAGGATGCAGATTGGCTGACGTGCCTTTCGTAATCCGAAGGTGGAAGATGATTGAACACTAGAGTGCCCAGAAATTTGCGCTTACATAGTAGCAGTGATGGTGGAAATGGGCTTATAGATGCCATTTAGAGATTGCTGGATAGGATGATGGGCTTGTAGATTCCATCTGGATGTTGATCGCGTAAGAGATTCCTTAGCGAGAACCTGCAAAAAAGAAAAACGAGTACCTGACACGTTGCAGGAGCTGGTTTCAGATGCTTGATATAGATGTGTCCTGACTGGTTACAGGAGCTGAGTCTGGATCTTCAAAAGGTGATGAATGAACCAGGGGTATTCACTACCTTAGCATGAACGGTAAGAGAACCTTGGGTGACTTTAACTTCAACAACGCTCGTTGAGAAAATCTTGGTGGGAATTACCATCTTCACAGTATCGGGAAGAGAACCAATAGGCAATTGTAATCTGAAAGAAAACCCTAAAAAATGGAAATCTCATGCACCGTCGGAGAGAGAACCATAGAAAAAAAAGGAATTATCACCTCACTCACCGTCGGAGAGGGAACCATAAGAAAAGGAATTATCACCTCACTCACCGTCGGAGAGGGAACCATAGGAAAAGGAATTATCACCTCACTCACCGTCGGAGAGGGAACCATAGGAAAAGGAATTATCACCTCACTCACCGTCGGAGAGGGAACCATCTGAAAAGGAATTATCACCTCACTCACCGTCGGAGAGGGAACTATCTGAAAAGGAATTATCACCTCACTCACCGTCGGAGAGGGAACCATAGGAAAAGGAATTATCACCTCACTCACCGTCGGAGAGGGAACCATCTGAAAAGGAATTATCACCTCACTCACCGTCGGAGAGGGAACCATAGGGAATTATCACCTCACTCACCGTCGGAGAGGGAACCATAAGAAAAGGAATTATCACCTCACTCACCGTCGGAGAGAGAACCATAGGAAAAGGAATTATCACCTCACTCACCGTCGGAGAGGGAACCATCTGAAAAGGAATTATCACCTCACTCACCGTCGGAGAGGGAACCATAGGAAATTATAATCTGAAAAGGAGTTATCACCTCACTCACCATCGCAGAGGGAACCATCTGAAAAGGAATTATCACCTCACTCACCGTCGGAGAGGGAACAATCTGAAAAGGAGTTATCACCTCACTCACCGTCGGAGAGGGAACCAATAGGAAATTATAACCTGATAACTTCTACTGAGTCTTTATCAGAAAAATCTGTTGGGAGTCGATTTAGCTGGACTAGAGAAGGCCTGGGACTGGATAAGAAATATTTGGAGTCGATTAACTGAGCCTGGTCTAGGTCTTGATTGAGAATTTCAACTGCATCTTTCCTGAAAGGTAAAGGTCAGTCATATGCAATGCATGATATGGATCAAGCAATGATATTCTCAACATAAATGAGATTTGTATGACATAATGCGTCTATGCATGCTATAATGATGTATGTGATGTTTTATGAATGTATGTTTTCGTCTAGGCAATTAAATCCTTGACGGGTGCCGGGAAGTCATATCCTGGGCTGACGTTGAAGAATAGATTTTGCTTCCGCTGGGGATGATAATTGCAAGAATACCGGTAGGAGAAGATAACTCCGTTGCGGGATAAACTTGGCAATTGGAAGATTCTGCAGGGAGAAAAGATACTCCAGCGACCATGCTGGGAAGCAATACTCTGTGGGAAGAGGGATGCCTTGCTGAGTGTTGATAATAATTTGCTGGGGATACCCTTGTTGTTGGAGTATTGATGGACTTCGCTGGGGATAGGAAGCCTTTGTCGACGACGCTCTTTCCGTGGCTTTTGGCTGAGGATAACCTAGTTATATCCTGTTAAGGAAATAACTCTTTAAATCAAGCCGGACGACGCGTTCGTGTTCTGCGAGGGATAAGCTTCCAGAATTTACTGGGGATAAGCTTACTGCTTGGGGATATGAATTCCAAATTTCCTGGGGAACTAGATTGGATTCTCTTGGGGAAGTTTTGAACTATGTCGGGGAAGCGATTCCTTTGAATGTTGGTCTGCCGCCGGGGAACGATCTTTAGGCCAAGACTGCCGGGGATGCTTGTTAAGAATATGTGTATACTGCTGGGGAATGTTGGGATCTGCTGGAGGATACCCAATTTCCTTGAGACTTGATAACTCTGCCTGGAGAAGAATGCATGTTTTGCTGAATCACTCTCTGGGGAATTAATATGTACTGGTCATATTCTTTAGCTGAACCTACCTTGGTACCTTGGAGGATAGGACAATTGGATTGTTTAGACAACTCTTTTATTGCCCCTGTTTCTAGTGTCACCTGTAATTAATTCCTTTGTTTCGTATGCAAATATTTATGAGTTAGCAAATTATTGTCAATGCATATATCACAAATTGAACCTTGGACGTTCTTCGCAAAACAAAACAGGAAAAGAAAAACAATTGGCACTTTTAACTGAAAGTATATTTGTATTGATTTTGAATGGCCTGTGAATAGGCGTTTTGTGTACAAGAGGCTGACGTCCTAGTAAGAGGAACGCCGCCGAACAAGAGAGTTTATACCAATTTTGTACAAAAGAAAATAAAACAGCTGTGTGAAATGAATGATCCCACTGGGTTTCAACTCTGCTATTGCCTTTATAACTCCGAGCGTCTCATCACTTGATGACCTTGGTTGAAGGTGAAGTTGACTGATCGATGCCGTCTGAACTTGATGTAGATACCGGATTCTGGATGCAAAGTGATCAATGAGACATAGTATTACGCTTTATCCCTAATTTTTGCCTGGACCGCCCTTTCGGGTTTTCAGTCCACCGGGATACCCATTTTTGCCCAAGCCGCCTTTTCAGGTTTTTGACTTGCCGGGTGTACAGATTTTTTTCATTTCATCCCTTCATTTTGCCCGAACCCTTTTGGTTCGACGGGGAGCCCTAACTTTTGCCTAGGCATGTCAGCCTAGCGGGTCTTTTTTCATGCGTAGTATCTTTTTACTATGTCTGCATTGGCGGGGTGAGGAAGGTCGTCACCGTCCATGTTGGTTAATATCATTGCGCCTCCTGAGAACACATGCTTAACCACAAATGGCCCTTCGTACGTAGGGGTCCATTTGACCCTTGGATCACTCTGAGGAAGGATGATTCTCTTGATTACCAGGTCCCCAACTCGATATTCCTGTGGTCTGACCTTTTTGTTAAATGCCCTGATCATCCGTTTCTGATACGTCTAACCATGGCAGATAGCAGCAAGTCTCTTTTCATCAATGAGGTTGAGCTGATCAAGTCGTGTCTGGATCCAATCATCCTCGTTCAGATTTGCATCCTTCATTATCCGAAGAGAGGGTATTTGCACTTCGATCGGCAAGACTGCCTCCATGCCGTAAACCAGAGAGAAAGGAGTTGCCCCGGTTGACGTCCTAGCTGAGGTACGGTACCCATGTAGAGCGAACGGTAACATCTCGTGCCAATCTTTATAAGTCACTGTCATCTTCTGCACGATTTTCTTGATGTTCTTATTTGCTGCTTCTACAGCCCCATTCATCTTCGGTCTGTAAGGAGAAGAATTGTGGTGCTGTATCTTGAACTGTTCGCAGAGCTCAGCGATCATCTTGTTGTTCAGATTGGTACCGTTGTCTGTAATAATTCGCTCAGGGACGCCGTACCGACAGATCAAGTTATGCCGAATGAACCGTGCCACAACAGTCTTGGTTACCGTAGCATAGGAAGCTGCCTCAACCCACTTCGTAAAATAATCAATCGCCACTAGGATGAAGCGATGCCCATTAGATGTCGTAGGTTTAATCTCACCGATCATGTTTATACCCCACATTGCAAATGGCCAAGGCGCAGTCAGAACATTCAGGGGAACCGGAGGAACATGCACCTTGTCTGCATAAATCTGGCACTTATGGCATGTCCTGGCATGTTGGTAGCAGTCAGCTTCCATCATGGACCAGTAATATCCTGCCCGTAGGATCTTCTTTGCCATAGTGTGTCCACTGGAATGCGTACCAAAGGTCCCTTCATGTAGCTCTTCCATGATCCTTTCTGCTTCTGTCTTATCCGCACAACGCAGTAAGGTTGAATCATGGTTTCGCTTGTACAGGATGTCGTTGCTAAGGAAGAACTTGGCTGCGAACCTTCTCAGGAACTTCTTATCATTGATTGAGGCACCTTCAGGGTATTCCTGATCTTCCAGATATCTCTTTACTTCATGGTACCAAGGCTTCTCAGTCACCAATTCAGTCTCGAGATCGCAACAGTATGCCGGTTCGTCCAGTTTCCAGATGATGATCCGGGGAGCCTCATTATCCCATTTAACTTTGAACATAGAAGACATTGTAGCTAACGCGTCCGCTAACTGATTCTCTTCTCTTGGAAAGTGCTCAAAGGTTATCTCTGTGAAGTGGGGGATCAGGGTCAACACACATTCTCTGTAAGGAATAAGATTCGGATGTTTCGTATCCCACTCTCCTTTGATCTGATTGATCACCAGAGCGGAATCTCCGAAGACACTCAGAAACTTGATCCTTAAGTCGATTGCAGCTTGGAGACCCATGATGCACGCCTCATACTCCGCCATGTTGTTGGTACAGTTGAAACATAGCCGGGCAGTGAGCGGAGTATGAGTACCTTGAGGTGATATAATTATGGCGCCGATACCATTTCCCAAAGCATTGGAGGCTCCGTCAAAGTGCATAGACCATCGGGATCCTGGTTCAGGTCCTTCATCCGGTCCAGGTACTTCACAATCTGTCACTATCATGATGCTTTCATCCGGAAACTCGAAGTTCATTGACTGATAATCATCTACGGCCTGATGTGCCAAGTGGTCTGCCAATACACTTCCCTTGATGGCTTTCTGGGTTGTGTACTGAATGTCGTATTCCGTCAAGATCATTTGCCATCTTGCAATTCTTCCAGACAGAGCAGGCTTTTCGAATATGTACTTTATAGGATCCATTTTTGAGATCAACAAGGTAGTGTGAGTCAGCATATACTGTCTCAGCCGGCGAGCCGCCCATACCAAAGCGCAGTAAGTTTTCTCAAGCAGTGAGTATCGGGTCTCACAGTCGGTAAACTTTTTGCTAAGGTAATAAATGGCATGCTCTTTTCGGCCAGACTCGTCATGCTGCCCCAGCACACACCCCATTGAGTTGTCAAGCACTGTTAGATATAGTATCAGAGGTCTCCCTTCAACCGGTGGCATAAGGATAGGTGGTTCTTGGAGATACTCTTTGATTCTGTCGAAGGCAGCCTGACATTCATTATTCCAACGTACTACCTGATCTTTCTTCAGCAGCTTGAAGATTGGCTCACAGGTAGCAGTCAGATGTGAGATGAAGCGAGCAATGTAATTCAGGCGTCCTAAAAAGCCTCTGACCTCCTTCTCTGTCTTAGGAACTGGCATCTCTTGAATAGCTTTGACCTTAGCAGGGTCCACTTGAATTCCCTTGTCACTTACCACGAAGCCTAGTAACTTTCCTGATCTTACCCCGAAGGTGCACTTGTTCGGGTTCAATCTCAGCTTGTACAGTTTCAACCGGTCAAATAACTTCTACAGATGATCTAGGTGCTCTTCCTCAGTCTGGGACCTTGCGATCATGTCGTCAACATACACTTCTATCTCATGATGGATCATGTCATGAAATAAAGCAACCATGGCACGTTGGTAGGTTGCCCCAGCGTTCTTTAATCCAAATGGCATGACCTTATAGCAGAAGGTCCCCCACTGAGTAACAAATGTAGTCTTTTCCATGTCTTCAGGTGCCATCTTGATCTGATTGTAACCTGAGAAGCCATCCATGAAAGAGAACACCTTATGCTGAGCTGTATTATCAACAAGGACATCAATGTGAGGTAAAGGGAAGTCATCCTTGGGGCTGGCCCTGTTCAGATCCCTGTAGTCGACACACATTCTGACCTTACCGTCCTTCTTAGGTACCGGTACCACATTAGCAACCCACTGAGGGTAAGAAGTCACTGCAAGAAACCCGGCATCAAACTGTTTCGTAACCTCGGCCTTAATCTTCTCAGACATCTCTGGACGCATACGACGGACCTTTTGCTTAACCGGAGGGCAGTCTTCCTTAGTTGGCAAGTGATGGACCACAATATCGGTATCCAACCCGGGCATGTCTTCGTAGGACCAGGAAGAGATCTCCATATAATCATGCAGCATTTGAGTCAACCGTTGCTTCACGCTGAGCTCTAGGTTGGCACCAATCTTTACCTCTTTCCTGTATGCCTCAGTACCCAAGTTTATTGTTTCTACTGGCTCTTCATGGGGTTGAATTGCCCTCTCTTCCTGAAGCAACAGTCTTGCAAGCTCGCCAGGCACTTCGCAATCATCTTCACCTTCGTCTTCGGCTAAGTTGATCGGATTTTCGAAGTCATAACTGGCAGTAGCAGGGTTGTTATCAGTGAGATCCAGAGTGGATTGAAACCTGTATGAGTGAGTGTGTGTGTAAATACAGCTGTTTTGAAATATATGTAAAGGAAAGAAAGACAGAAAAGGAGCACAATATTTGCAATGCGGGAAAACGTCCAAGATTTTCATTCATGATATATGAAATGACAATTTATATGCCCTCACAAATGAAACCACGGTGCCTCGGGTAAGACACCGGGCCAAAGAGTTTATTATTGTTTATTACAAAATAACAAAACATAGGAATTCATTACTCAGTAACAAGAGAAACAGTCAGGTTGTCCTTTGCACTCCAATTGTTAGGTCCACCGTCGGTTGCCGGGTAGATCCAGCTATCAAACTCAGCTTCGTCCACTTCGTCCTCGTCTCCAATAGCATTTACTCCATGAGCAGGTAGGGGAGCTGTCACTACATTAGGCTTCTCAGATGCCTCAAACTGTACCTCCTTGGCGTCAATAAGGTCCTGCAGCTTGTTCCTTAATGCCCAACAGTCATCAGTGGCATGCCCCGGGCTATCAGAATGATAAGCACAACGAGCATTCGGGTTGTACTTAGGAGATGCAGTATTGGGGAACTTCGGAGCCTCCCTGACAGTCACCAAATTGGTGGATAGCAACTGTGGCAGGATCTGCGATAGGGTCATGCTTAACCGGGTAAACTCCCTCCGGGGTCTTTCAGCCCTTTGAGGATTGGTCGGTCGAGGAGCGACAGCAGGCTTAGCAATCATTACCGCACTGACAGATTGGCGGCGCTCAGGTCTCTCTGATCTCTTGGAACCATACACGGCACTAGCCTCCTTCTTGAAGGGTTTCTTTTCGGAACTAGATGATGCACCCTTTGGAATCTTCCCAGACTTCAACCCAGCTTCAATTCTCTCTCCAGTCAGAATCAAATCAGTGAACCCTGCAGACGAATTCCCAATGAGATGGTTGAAAAATGGCCCAGATAGGGTCCCCAAGAACATGTCTACCAACTCCCGATCAGTCAATGGTGGCTGCACCCTGCCAGCCAGGTCTCTCCACTTCTGAGCGTACTCCTTAAAACCTTCACTTGAACCTAACGACATACCCTGGAGTTGGGTACGTGTAGGGGCAAGGTCGGCATTATATTGATACTGCTTATAGAAAGCAGTAGCCAACTCCTCCCAGTTACGAACCTTGGTCCCATCCAGCTGATAGAACCATTCGAGATGAGTCCCTGAAAGACTCTCCTGGAAGAAGTGGATCCATAAATTCTTATCCGCAGAGTACGGTTGAATTTTCCGAACATAGGACCTTAGATGCAGCTTGGGACAAGACGCCCCGTCATACTTAGAAAAGGATGGTGCTTTGAACTTGTGA
The DNA here is from genome assembly GCA_948472305.1 of Vicia faba. Taxonomy (NCBI): domain Eukaryota; kingdom Viridiplantae; phylum Streptophyta; class Magnoliopsida; order Fabales; family Fabaceae; genus Vicia; species Vicia faba. The sequence continues at coordinate 233,099,033 of OX451739.1, read as the reverse complement.
GGGATAATCACACCAGTAGACAAACCCAGATCTCCGAAATCCAGCCCAGGTACCTGTTGAACCTCCATAGCTTTCAGCCTATCCTCCAGTTGCTTGTATCTGTCTTCTGCAGGAGGGTACTGCTCTTCATCAAAATCAGTCTCGTTGTCGGAGACTACCGGACTAGGAACCCTTGCTTCTGCCTGAGGACTACTCTTGCCAACAGAAGAACCAGCATCTTCCTGCTGCAGAGCATTACCAAACCTTCGGCCCGAGTTGAACAGAACCGTCCTTCTCTTCTTCTTCTTCTCCTTCTTCAGGAGCATAGCCTTCAGCTCTTCTTGGCCTTGAGCCAGACCCTTGATTAATTCCTGAAACTGCGCATTTTGCGCCTGAAGAGCCTTGATGGAGGTCTCAGTTGATGAAGACTCGGGATTCATGATGCTGAAATAAACAGCGAAGAACTGTAAGCAACCTGAAAAGGGAAAAACCTGCTATGCACATGATGAATGAGATGTGTTTATGCAATGCATTCAAGGGTTCGAAAATTCAACTTTTTTGTAGACAAAAAGGAACACACGTTATCATTAAGGAAATCATTGTTTAGTACATCAAAGCCTCATGGGCAAAATAATACAAAATCAAATCAATCCCAAAATATGCTACGCATCCTCTTTGGAGCTATGTAAGTGTTGAGATTCCTCTCCTCATGCAACAGGCGGGTGAGCTCCAGGACCTTCTTTTCACTGGCATGTAGACTAGTCTCAAGAGAATTCCTTTCTTCCTTAAGCTGGATCCAGCTCTTCTGCATCTCTTCCCAGGATGTGGGCATATCAGGGTGCTGAATAGTGTAGGACACTTCCCCTTCCAAGACTGGCTCTTTGATTACTGGGAGCATGTGAGGATAAGGCATCACTAACTTCTGGGAGCGGGTGCGTACCCACTTGAGATAAGGTTCCAACGGGATGGAGTTCCTGTGCCCCAGTGTCTTGCTGTCTATCCTACTGGGCATCCTCCAGGCTCTGATAAATCTCTGGCGAAGTCCTTGAGTATCGTTGTCGAAGTCAAAAACTATGTCAGGAATTAACATGTCATGAGGACCATCCCTCCGAGCATAACCAAACTGTCTCTAAGCCAGGCATGGGCTGTAAGTAATACCTCCTATGATTCCAAGTAAAGGAACATTAGGGTACTCCCCGCAGCGATCAATGATAGTGACATCTTCTCTGGACCTAGGGCACCAATGTATATCTGCATGCGTAAGAGTCATCAACCGTTGTGACCATCTCAAACCCCGCTCATTCTTCAAGACTGATTGTGGAAGGTGCGAAATAAACCACCTTCCCAGGAGAGGAGTGCAACACATAAGGACACCCCTTTTTCTCATGGTTCGAGTGTAACATGAGTGAAGGATGTCCCCCAGCAACGTAGGTATAGGATTCTTGGACATAAAGATCTGAACAGCACTGATATCAATAAGCTGATCTGGATTAGGGAACAACACCAAACCATAGACAAGGAGGGCCACAACTTCTTCAAAAGCTTGCAAGTCAAGGGAGTTCCAACATTCAAGGGCCTTTTCAAACAGAAACCTGGCTAAGAACCCTTTGATACCACTTCTAACTTCCCAATGTCCCTTGAGGTCAGATGATTGTAGGTGCAAGGCTTTAGCAATCTCTTCAAGCTTAGGTTCCTTTTCTGTACCGTTGAAGGGTAGCTGATCAAGGATAGGGATCTTCAGGAGCCGGGAGAACTCCTCCAATGTAGGTACCAACTGATAATCCAAGAAGGTGAAACAATGATGCAGGGGGTCAAAGAATTGGAACAGGACCTTGATCATATCTTCCTCAATGTTGGTGTTGACCAAGCTGATGAGGCTTCCATGTATTTCACTGAATGAAGAGTTCTCGGGAATCCTGGATATAAGTTCCTTGAGCTGAGGAGGGATCCTTACAAGACTGATTTGAATTGTCTTTCTACGAACAGTTTCCATGTCCTACAAAACAAGAACAAAGATGAAAATTCGAACCCCTGAAATGGTTAGTCAATGCATATGATGCTGGATGATGTCATGATGCTATGATTAAACACACCACAGATATTTACAAAGACAAACATGTAAGGCACACAAGGCACACAAGACAAGCCCTTAAGGTTTAAGGCCAGCATGGGGTCTGGGTAGTACCCTCTTGAAGTTGGTGGGTTCAACCTGTCCTAATCAAAGTAACCGGGTTCTAAGGTTCCCAATATCACGGGATTGCTTTCATTGTTCATCGTTTCGATTTAGCCACTGAACTGGCGACCGAAATATTCCAGGAAAGCAACCCTCAATTGAGCGTAGTATCGAGTATCAACCAACCTCGGACTGCACCAAAGTCAGTTATCTCACTACCCTAAAGAGGCCAAGATAGTTCAATTAAGGTTCCTAAGGTCTGTTGATGCTTCACGACACCACGCGGAGGCCCCGTACTCTCCTTGACTGAACTCAAGGGTTACCGGTACACACCAAAGTGCCACATCAACGTAGCAGACTGTTTCAACCATGTCGGTATACCCCGCACAGTTCCCTCACAGCCTTATTGCTACTTTCTAAGAAAGGTATCCCCCAGATCCGGGTTAGGATCTATATAACTCCCAAGCAACCCACAATTTAAAGCACACAAGGAAAACAATTGAAAACACAGTGATCTTAATCCTAAGGTACACCTCACTTTAAGAATATCCCCAGCAGAGTCGCCAGTTCTGTGATCGGTGGATCTGGAACTGACTGTTTAACGCTGGTTCGCGAAATGTCGCGGAAGCAAGAGTCGCCACCGTCTTTTATTTTCTCCAAATGGAAAGGACAAAAGCACAGAAAAATTCCTTATAGAGATTGCTCTCGGTTCGGGAGGTAGATTATAGAAAGGGAAGGTGTTAGCACCCTTTCTATCCATGGTTATCCATGGGCTCTTAGATACTTGCTCATTGTGTTTTCAAAATTGGTTTGTTTGCTTTTCAACTGTGGGTTTTAAAAAGTTTCTTTGAAAATTCCAGTTCGACTCTTGTATCGGTCCTCAAGAGTGTTTGAAAAATTGATTTCGAAAGCTTTTTGAAAAGGTGTCGGTGTGAAAAGTATTTTTGATTTGTTTTGTTTTGAATTAGAGCAAGTATCCACGAGTCGTTTACCTACCCTAAGGAATTCGTCTGTGTAAATGTCCTTTAAAGTAGTGTCATCCCACCATTGAGAGGTAGGTAGCACCACCGTTGGAGGTGTTCGAGTCAATTCGAGGTTCGGGACATGGTGATCACCAGAGCAATGGGAAGACACCTTAGAAGCTACCCTCATGCCAGGTTCCCGGATCATGAGGACTTACTAAGACATCCTCTACTCGACGATCACCTTTCGAGGCAAGGCAACAGTGAGGCGTACCCTAGGGGTGGTGTGTGATTCGTGTGTCGTTTTCATTTGCATTTATCTTGTCATGTTTATTGGTGTTCTACGCTTGTTTTTATTATGGTCCATACATTCTTTCATGCTATTTGTTAACAGTTAAAATATTTGCGGGAAAAGTAAATTCTAAGCTATTACAAATGGCGCGGGTCCACATCGCCAAAATTAACCAGGACCCGATTTGACGGAAAATAAAGAAATTAAAAGTGCGAGAAGTAATTTACATGGCTTCGGGAGAGGTACATAATTATTTAAATGACATAAAATAAGTATGCGAATAAATAAGAAATTAAGAACGAGGGCGTTGGACCCTTTTGCAAAGATTAAATTAATAACGGAGTTAATTAATTAAAAGAGAAAGAACTTGTTTTTTGGTGTTTTTTAGTATTTTAAGATTTAATAGAAAAAAATTAATTGCAATTAAACGCTAACCCTAATTCTATTTTATTTTAATTTATTAAGAAAACATTAGAATTTAACCTAAATTAACCCTAAGTTATTTTCATGCAAATTTAATTATAAAAATAAATAAAATAAATAATATTATTATAAAAAAAGAAAAATTAAAAAGGAATAAAAACATTAATTAAACCTAATTCTATATTTTTTTTATATTTTTTATTAAAAGAATTAAAATTGCAAACCTAATTTAAAACTAAATTCAATTACATGCAAATTTATTTTAAAAAAAATACTAAAATTATTTATTGTATTTTTTATCTTTTCTGATTTTTTCTATGAAAAAAAAAATAATTAAGTTAAATAGAATTAATTAAAATAAATAATAATTGAAAGTAAACAAAATAATAAAATCAAAAAAAGAAAAAAAAACATTGCAAACCTCAGGGGGTGTTGTCCCCAATTGTGAGGCTTTTCTTCAGCAATTTGAGCCCATTAGCAATTGGCCTGTAAGACTTTTTCCACTAGCGTGCTGGCGTGTTGACTGGGACTCACCGTGTCTCTCAATTCATAGCCTTTGATCTGATTCTGATGGACGCGTGGATGTCTTGGTGGAGAAGGTGTACCATGGTATTCAATATTGGCGCTGTACATGAACATGAATTGGAAAATGATATTGAAAGTGTGAAGACCTGGGGTTCGAACCCAGGTCATGTGCTTTGCCAATATATTCGCTTGCCATCTGTGCCAGTTCACGCATTTGATATATAATAAACAAACAAATATAATAAATAAAAACAAGAATGTTAGTGGGTCTGCGCGCGGAAATTTAAACTGGCCTATCACGTCTTGCCACGAGGTTGTCTTCTTCATTGTCCCTGAAATACAGAACATTAGGAAACGTTTTTCTACGCGTTCTTTTAGGCATGCTATTAGAAAATAGCGATTAGCCCTATGAGCTCCATAAATTAGGCGCGAGCATGGTATCTTCTTCGTCCAGTCACGCTGATTCTAATGGTGGTGGCCAGAGGTTCCAATTTTTCCTCGTTTCAAAATCCCCAATTCAAAACTCTGCAAACCCTAAAACTTAACAATGGTGAAATTATCTATAATGCATAATAATCCAATCAAACGCATGGGTTAGCTTCAGAATATCACAAGGAATGTAAATCACATATTAAAACTTGTAAAAAACGCATGAATTGATATGCACGATCATGAATTTTATTTGATACAGTCTGCACTCGTGTTACCAATTCTTGAGGTTCTGATGAGTATTCTTGATTGAGAATCGTTCAGTGGACCTTGAGGAAGCTAATGGAAGAAGTCTTGAGACCTGAATCGCCTTGCAAAGGTGTTTTCAGATTTGAGTTTTTTTGCAATTTTTTCAAGTTTGATAATGGCTTTCTGGAGCAGCTGTGCGTGTTGACCAGAGTTTATGGTGTTTCCCAATTCTGAGCCTTTGATTTGATTCCAATATGCACGTGGGCAATTTGATATGGAGGGTGTATGGTGCGTCTTGATGTTGGCACTACATGGGAATGTGGATTGCAAAATAATATGGGAAATAATACAGACCTGGGGCTCGAACCCAGGTCAGGACTGTTGCTACCACTATGCCTTGCCACTGAACCAATTTTTGCGCTTTGTATATAAAATAAACGAAGAATAATATAATAAGAAACAATGGTTAGTGGTTCAAAAACGCGCGAAATTTAAAAGAGCCAATGGTTGCTGGCCACGAGTTCGTCTTCTTCGCGTGCTTGAAATACAAAAATAAAAGCCACGGTTTTTTCAACGTTTCAGAATGGGTCCTTTGAGAAAATAGCGATTAGCCCTACAACGCTCATAAATTGAGCGCGAGGGTTCCATGGTCTTCGTCCTCATGCGCTGATTTGAATGGTGGTGGTCATAAGCCTCAATTTTTCCTTGTTGCAAAAGCCCTAATTTCAAATCCTGCAAACCCTAGAAAACGAACATGGTATCTTTTGCTACAAGCACGATTAGTTCAATTAAACAGCACCAAAAGTTTCAGCATAACCATATTAGTGTAAAACAATATTTAAAATGCATGAATACAGCATGAAATCCAAGGCACGATTATGCAAAAACTCATGGACAGGATGACTTTATGCTACCGTTTCCTGAGGTTAGGGACTATGGTCTTGATTCAGAAAGTCTCCTTGATGCGTCAGGAAGGCAATAGGATGGTTCTTTGGCCTTCAGAAGTGCTCTAGCTATGGAATCAGATTTGAACTTTTTTAAGGAAAAGTGTGTTCTTGCTCTTTTGTTCTAGCGCAGCTTGATGGTCAGCCTCATTAGGTTTTCGTTCAAGCTTATGTATAGGATAGATTAGGTCAAGAAAAGTAGAACAAATCCAATGCATTCATTGATTTTGAAAATTTGATTTTCCATATCTTTTTTTCAATCTTTTCCATGTGTTTTTGTGCAAATCATGATCCAATTAGTCCAATTCTTTCCATATTGGTACAAGCACGAAATCTTGAGAGTAAAACATGCACAAAAAGATTTAAAACTTTAGGTTAGCATTTTTCATACATTTATTTTGATTTAAATGAATTATTATAAATAAAAATTCAAATAAATAAATAAAAAATGAATAAAGACTTCCCTTTGGGCCAAGTAGTCGTGCATATGTCATGGATGATGATTTGTGGAAGAAAAATGGGCCCATTAGCAATTTTAGGTCATTTGAAGTAATGTTGACTTTTCAAAATATCCAAAAATTTCCCAACTTCCACAAGGCATAACTTGCTCAATTTTTAAGCTTTTCTCATGTTCTTGGACATTTTGGAAAGGTATTTGAGTCCTCTAACCAATGTCTTTGGTCCCATGTCATTTTGATTTACCAATCTCAAGTTATGGCTTTTGACTTAAAGTCCCTTTTTGTTGACTTTTGAAAATGACCTATAATGTTGAAATTGATAACTTTTTGTGAGAGCATTTCTTGGACTTGAAGTATGAAGGTGAGTTGTAGGAAATGTCTTTCTCTTCAAAATGAGCTTTGGATGGAATTTTTCTGATAATCCATGTGAAAGTTATGCCCTGGTCAATTTCAGTTGACTTTTTCAGCTGTCCAAATAAGGAAACTTTTGCATCTTGATGATTTCTGAGCCAAACTTTGAGAATCATGATCAAGCATTGATCAAATGATGTTTGTGGCTTCGAAATGATATGTTGACCAAAAATTTGAACTTTTGACTGCCAAATGACCATTTTGCCCCTACAGTTGACTGTAGTGCAATTAGGGTTTCTGACTGTGCAATTTTGAGCTGAATGTCTTGAAACTTGATATGAGGATACTTGACCATGTTTATAGGCATGTGAGACTTGATTGGACCTTTGAAAACTTCATTTTCTTGATCAGAACACAAATCCTAGTTTTGACTGTTTGGGAGACCTTTGCACTGTGCAACCCTTGGGGAATTTTGAAGCTTGACTTTGCAATTTCTTGAAGAATATGGGAGGGCAAATTTTGGGGTACAACAGTTAATATCCTTCTGCTAAAAATTACTAGTCTTTTGTTTCATAAAGAATAACTCTACTAAGAAAATATACTACTCTGTTATTGAACTAACTCGACTACCAAATATATATACTCTGTTAACATATACTTACCTTACTATCTTCATGATTTTTCTATATGCCTAAGGATACTAATCCTAATTATTCTACTTCGATACTACCTGTAATTATTCTACTTTACTATAATTATTGGGAATTAAAAGTATGGGCTACGTTGCATATATATATATATATATATATATATATATATATATATATATATATATATATATATATATATATATATATATATATATATATATATATATATATATATATATATATATATATATATATATATATATATATATATATATATATATATATATATATATATATATATATATATATATATATATATATATATATATATATATATATTGCACTACTAAAATTACTTAAACTAAGTCCAATATATATAATAATAAAAAAACATCTTAAGAAAATTCGTTAAAAACCTATACTATATAAAAAAATATGGGGAAAGGAAGTTGTGTCCCTCATCACAATGAGTGTGCCGTTCGGCACCCCAATAGCCGCAACATGCTGCTCGACATGATCACAGTTCCCTTCGACACACAAACATTTCCATAGCCTGCCGATCGGCATGCCCACAGTGCCCCTCGGCACACTACCTTCTGGCCGGCACACCCCTATTCCCGTCACTTATTCGTATACTTTTCTGCAACTTCCTGTTATTTCTTCAATTTCATTCGATTCACAGACTAACCAACGTATAACACAGGAACATGAAATTTCACCAATAATCAACACTAATTAATTCCTAACATCAATTGCCACAAACAAACACAAACAATAATAAATTTACACCCTAAATCCCCACATACAATTTCTCATAAGCCCCATTATAGGATAAGAAACCCCACCCTTTCCTGTATCCCAATTCTTCTCCAAAAACCCTATCTTCCTCTCCCTCTTCTTACGAATAACTAACTTCTCTTCCTCTCTTATTTTCTAATAATAATATAATATTATTCTATTAGTCCAAATAAATCCAATTGGGCCTAAATGCTACACCCCATTTTTACTTCTTGATGCCATAACATAAGCCCATTACTAATTCTATTCTTATTTCTAATAAATTAATACTATAATATTTCTACCACTTAATCAATCCATCACTTAAATAATATTTCATTAATCCCAATATAAGAATTATTAATAATCAACTAATTAATTAATTAATAATAATCCAACAACTTTTACTAATAATTCTTAACATCTCGCAACATCACAAATAATCCAAAAATATAATTTAATTAAATAATTAATTAAATTAACGGGTGTTACATAACTAGTGTATTTATTATGTATATCTTTTATAATGATTTTTGATTTCTCACCCTTTCTGCTTGGAAATGTTGCCTCGATACGTGAGTAACTTGTAGATAATCAAGAGTAGCCCTAGTAGCCCGAGGATAACTTTATGGAGTAATTTATTTTGTTTCCGTTGAATAAAGATGGTCTTAATATATAACATCATGGTTTAGGAGACGTTTGATTTGAACCATGTCTTCCTTTGTTGACATGAACTATAAGTTGTTGTTTCGTTGATTAAATTGTTTTAAAATCCTAACTTTTTTAATGATGAGGATTAATGAGGTTTTGAAGGAAATTATGAATGAAGTTGTTTCGAGATTATTTTTTTCCGTTACGTACTATTTTAACTTACTGACGTTAATTTTCTGAAAAGAAAAATGGTATGATTTTAAATATTGAAAACCTGTGTTACGGAGCATGATGATTTATATTGGTGTTTTTATGAAGATGTGACACCCTTGTTGGTGGTTTCTGTTTAATTATTTATTAAATTATTCATGAATTATTCGCTGGAGGTAGAAGGGTGTTACAACTAACATCGTGGTCAGTATCCCTTCAGACTGGTCGGTCCTTCCGATGGGCTAAAAAAATGATATGTAGTCCCTTTGACAGGTGATTGGTTTCATTTTATGAGTGTTTATTCTCTAGGATTTGTTTGCGTTTGCCTTTGTTTGAATTTGTGGTACCCATACTGAAGCACTATAAAGTTTCCCCTCTTAGATTCATCTGAGCTCTTGGGCATTCATGAATGTGTTCCAATTTTGGGCTAAGCATATATCTTAGGAACCTTTTCCACGTCTGTTCTCCAACCTGTTCTACTTTTTGCACACCTCCAAGAATGACATCCATGATTAGGGGCTTATCAAACTTTTCTATGAACTTGCTTTGTTCAGCCCCTTCACTAACGATTAGGAAGATTTCTTGAGGTGCTTCATGCTGATGATGCCCTTTACCCCAGAGGATCATATTTACTTTTGCTCTAGCCTGATCGAGTTCTCTCGTTATTGCAAGAGTGTGTTTGTGAAGTGTTGGTGTTGGCCTAATTTTCACTCTACAACTCATTCTTATGACATCAAGTTGGATTCTCTCTCTACTGAATTGGTTATGATGAGAGAGGATTTGAAATCTCTATATCAGGGACTTGGTTACGAAGAGGGGTTGAGCCATGGTGAAGTGTTATCGTCCCTGCAGAGCAAGAAATTAATTGACACCCGTGCTTTTTTTTCTTACATTTGCATATAATTATAGGTAAAATGGATAAGTTGCAATTGGTCTTCTTTGTTACATCCACTCAAGGCATCAAACACGGTCCTCTTGGACGAGCCGTTACACCTCTTCTTACAAGTCATGCACCCTTATTTGTTCCCATGGGTACTAGAGCTGCCCCCAGGGATGATAAACTTACCACCACTATTGCTACTCTACTTGTGGAAGATCAGTCACATCCTTCCACTACTCCGAAAAATTGAGGTCGGGATCATGACCAACATTCCCCTTTTGAGGAGGATTCCCCTAAAAGGACCCATTTCCAGGGGTGCTGCTTTAGGGTCAGTTACTCCTTCCTTCGATTGCCCGTTATTCTTCCTGCTTGAATTTTTTGCACTCTTAAGGAAGTTGTTGTTGTGTCTGTGGAGGATTTGTCCTTTGTCCAAAACCTTCTTGAGGCGGAGAAGATGGAGCTTCTTTCTAAGTTCACCTATCAAACATATCGGGAAACTTCTATGTTCTCTGTTTTTGCTGCTAGTCGAGGTGACTCCTTTGTTGTGGGTAATCCTTCTAAGGAGAGGGATACTTGGAAGGGAAAATGCTCTAAATTTCAGAAGGAGTTCATTGCTCTCTAGGTGAAAGTCATTTGTGTCGAGGTCCTGCAAGAGAAGGTAAATGCCAATGGTTTTTCTTCCAGCTTAGCCGCCAAACTACTGATATGGAATCTTCCCCTGCAGTAGAGAAGGAGCGACATCAAGAGACATATACTCCTGTCACTAAGGCTGAACATCGTGCTAAGGAGGCTTAGAAAGCTCATCAGCAAGAAAAGGAGTTTCGTGTCGAGTATCTGACAGCTCTAAAGGACAAGGTGGCTGCTCTAAAAGAGAGAGTCTGGGAGTCTCTTTGGCAAACTATGCAACATGTTTACGGAGCTCTTGACCAGGAAGTGGTTCAGACTAAAGAGTTTTTCCCGAGCATTTCTATCCTTGTTGCTGTACTGAACCCTTTCAAACTGCTCAGGAAGGGTTAAAAGTGTATAAAGTGCCCGAGATTAAATTCCTTTCACGCCTGAGATTAAATATATTTTTTGTAGTAATATTTTAACGGAAATGAAAATGGTGGCTAGAATAGTTAAACTAATATGTGTTTGTTGAGTTAGAGGGATATAAACTGATGACCTTATATTTATAATTATGTATTAAAATAAATAAGTTGTTGATATTTATAAATCTAATCACTTTAAAAAAAATATTTTACTAAAATTTAATAAATAATTTTATATATATTTTAAGTTCAAATATAAAATCGTTTACCTTTAAAACTTATATCAACACAAACTCCTCACAAATATAAATTTTACAATTTTTAATGTAGTGCGTTGGTTATTAAACAAATAAATAAATAATATACAAGTGGTTAAGTTGTCATGTGTATGGGTCTATTGTGTTTAGGTGATATAAGTGGTTGCACATATTGTTAGAATTAATAACACTATATCATACACGACATTGGCTTGTTACTACTACTAGCTAGTTCAATTTCAATTATGGTTTTTCTTTTTCTTTACATATAGAAAACAAAAATAATTAATGAATGAGTGAGTGAAATAATATAAGACATATTTTTTGTACAGATGTCTAGAATTATTGAGGTCATACAAAACTTTGGTTTGTTACTATTCACACAGTTTCAAAATAATGAGCATTAAGGTAAGACTTATTATTTTAGAATGGATAGCGTATTTGAACCTTCCCTAACTAACTGATCCTACCATCCAACTTTAGAGGCCCATTTAATGGAATCAAAACAATCAACTAACTCAGCCACAAAAACGGTGATAAACACAATTAACATCCACCAATAATCACAAAAAATAATACAGATATTAGTCACTTATGTATCATTAATTATCCTCTATACTAGCTTATAGTATAAATATTGCATGCTTCTGAGAATTGTAACTCAAGCTAAGTCTTCAAACATTTCCACTTCTAAACAACTTTTGTTCAATTTTTCAATCATGAGAAAGGCTTTCTGTATTCCTTTGTTGCTTCTCGTAACATTCTTTTATGCTACTTCTGTTTTAGGAAGAAATGATCCTTCAGGTTTGTTCTTTTTCATATTTACACATTAATGTACATAGTCATAGATTCAGTTTTTTTTTGGTTTATCCTTAGTCTCATACATTCATATTTCAACCATATTTGGTAAAAAGAGTAAATAGAAATTTATGATATTAACATATGACTTGATAGTAATTTTGCATTTCTTGTGTAGGGAATGAAGTGAAGCATGCAAATGAAGAGGTGACAAAGCCAAGCCTAGAAGGGCCCAATGAAGATGAAAAATTCAAAGGATTTTTTCATCTAAAACACAAACTCAAAGGATATTTTCACAAGAAACCAATTTATTATAAGCCATTCCAAAAACCAATCATAGTGAAAAAACCTATCCCCTCTATTGTTGAGCCAGAGACATTTCTTAAGCATAAGCATTATTTCTTCAAAAAGCCTATTGTTCCCATTGTTAAACCTGTTTATGTTCCCATTGTGAAACCTGTTTATGTTCCCACTTACAAGGGTATTCCAAAGCTGACTCCAATTGTTAAGCCGATTCATTAATTAGTTTGAGTGGGGAAAAAAAATCTATCCCAAGTGTTCCATTGAAGTACCATGCTTGAAAAGTTGTGTTCCTTTCAATAAAAGCCTACAACTATTTATATTTCAACTGTGTTAGCATATAATCATACCATATGTACTTTTCTTATTTTATTTGAGGAAACATGTCTTGTGTGTGACTAAATGTTTTCCCCTTAATAAAATTCTCAGTTTTTCAATTGTCATGCTATTATATTATTTGTATATATTTTTAATTATCTATATTGTTATTATTTGTGACAAAAAAGAAACACTACTAAAAAAATACATTGGACGTCAAATTCATTTAACTTCGGTTATAGAAATAAGGTAACAAAGTACGTTATAAAAAGTCAAATTTATTCCTCGATTTTTAAAATACCGAGAAGAAAATACTCATGCACATGAGTTTGAACCCCAACTTATACAATTTTAATATTTTCAAAATTAGTGCGTCAAACCTCTCGATTTATCAATAACATCGAGGGGTAAGATTGATTTTTTTTTAAATTCATTACAAACTACAAAATATTAATAAATTAATTGCTTACCCACCGTAAATATATATATATATATATATATATATATATATATATATATATATATATATATATATATATATATATATATATATATATATATATATATATATAATATATATATATATATATATATATATATATATATATATAAAACAAATTATGAATCTGATTCATCGTCATCACTGTTGGTAAAGATCAGATGTTGGATCCTCATTCCATTGAAATATCGGGAAAGATAAAATGTGGGATGCAATATATTCCAGATCCCTTTTGCATTTATTTGTTTCTGATATAAAACAAGAAAAATAGTTAGTTAAATGAATGTATATATGATCATTGAAGAATACCGTAAACAAATTGATTATTAAAGAACACAAACCTTAAACACAATTCATTTCCTGCTCTTGCAATTCATCGTAGAGCTTTACCAAGTTTTTTACGCTTCAAAGTTTTCATGTTATATGTTTCATTAACAATTATTGATATTCATAATTCTTTTATAATGGATGCCTGTTATGTTTCACGCGGATCACTAATGAAAGTGTCTTCAGTGTTGATACTCATGAAATGGACGACACAAATTTGTTTAAGGGCGGTGATCAATATCATTAATTATCACGCCAAAATTTTACCCTCGATTTCTGACAAAAATTGAGGTAAAAGGTGTATATGATTTTTCTTAACATTACATTGTTTATACAGAATATAAAATTACATTATTACAACAAATGCAGTGTTACTATATTAGTTGTTGTTCTTGGAAGACAACACATCTTTTCTCTAATCCAGATTCAGTTGGATACATTTTGTGCTCATAATTTTAAAATTATATGTGTTGAATGTTATCAAGGCAAATGCTTTCACATACAGATATATAGTGGTAGATGTACATAGTTTGTTGTGGATTGATGTCTTGACAATATCTTGAGCGTTGTTCTTTTAAGAATGTAGGATAGAGATTTGTTGTTGTAGCTGTGTAACATATTCCCTCGATTTTTATTAAAAAATTCAGAAGGGGCGTATTTTCTTATTTAAATAGAAAAATAAAATTAAATAAGTAAGTCCCTCGATCTTAGAAGAAAACTGAGGTGAATGATATATTTTGTAATGTTACATTGTTTACACAGAATATTAAAAAAAATCCAGATTCATCACCATCGCTGCAGTTTCAAATTTTGTTGTATATATTTTTTCCAACGTTGAACAACTTTCACTACTATAAAACGCGAAAACAATAATTTTATGGTCACCACAGTTCTTCCCTACACCGTGATGACATCTCTAAACTAAGGCGCTCCCATATTATTTTTATTTTTTGATTTAAAATTAATTGTATATGACAACGGTTGATGAGCCAACTGTGGTGAAATCGTCAAGCTTTCATGTGTTTGAACCTCAGCGCCATCATATATATTATTCTATTAATATTAAGGCATGCTTTTTCATTTTTATTTATTTTTAAATAAAAAACGTAAAAGGTTTTGACTATGATTGGTATGTTTCACCGCTGTGATATAGTTTGTTTTTTTATTTAAAATTTTTAACTGTAAATTAAACTTTGGCGCTTCGTTATGAAATTCTACTATGAAAGTAATATATCATAATGGTTTCTAATTTTGACCGTGATGGTATCTTTATAATATTATACACTCTTAGTTAGCTTGTCTCTTAAGTATCTTTTTTCCATTGAAAAAAAAAACTAGACGAAACAATATACGATTTCAACCCTAAACCCTAACGTTCAATACTGTGAAACAATACACGATTTCAACCAAAACACCATCATTCACCCTAGCTTGTCTCTTCAGTATCCATTCTCCACTGTGTATTTGTCATTTTCGTCATCATTGTCAAGGTTGACAAGACCATCACGATCGTGACATCGAGAAAGAAGAGTACACCAACCAAGTTGTCACTATCGAGAAGGAAGACAACAAAAACACCGATGTTGCCATAAGGATGGAAGACAACACCAACACCAACACCAACATCATTTACTTAGTCATCACATTTAGGGTACGTAAATATTTTCCCCATGTATCTACAGTAAACTTCATTTTCCATTGTTGTTGTTGTTTATGTTCTCGTTGTTCATGTTATTGTTGTTGGTTTTGAAAGTAGATGTCGACCTTGTCGAGTTCTTCATCAGATACTAGCGAAGAACATTAAACAAATGAGTGTTGTGCGAATGAAAATCAAACAAATTATACTCAATAAAAAACATCATAAAGAGTTTTCACAATTATGCCCCAATTCACACCAGTCTGTAACTCATCAGGTGAAAAACTATGATAGAATTTGATTCGTTCTACAGAGTAGTTGATTGTGAATATTACTCCATTTTTAAGAGTTATGTTGCGTTAGTTGGATAGAGAAAAGTAAGTACATTTATAGATGATTGGAAACAAGTGGATGATAAAATCAAAGAAATCATATGGACAGGCGTTAAGGTATTACATACTATAATTTTCATATATTAGATATCACTACCTATAATTTCTAATACATTGATTTAAATGTAGTTGAATTTTGATTTTACCGATGACTCAAAGTTGAAAAAAATGGATCTCTTATGCCGGTACTCATTGGAGGGCATTTAAGTCACAGCTCACGGCTGACTATATTATGAAGCCTAAGAGCGGTCTTAATCTTCCATGGAAAAGATATAGTTTTATATCGAAGAAGCAATGGAAGAAGTTTGCGAAGATACGTTGTTTTGAGGAATTCAAGGTTAGTACTAGTCTTATTTAACCGATAATGCTATGCTAATGGGTTATAGATATTAATCATATATATTTTTCACTATGTTAATAACAACTTAAAAGTGAAGTAGGGATACGAAACAAGGAAAAGAACATTTACCCCCATAGATTGTCTCGCGGGGGTTATAGAAAACTTGAGAAAAGAATCATGCTTGAAAAACAATCACAAACAAGAGATGATCGCATCCCATCCCCATCGTTAAGACATGAGAAATGGAAGAGGGCTCTATTAAGACAAAATGGAGAGTACACCACTGAGGTGACAAGAGTAGTTGTCGAAAAAATTATAAGTATGATTTGTTTGCTTAAGTTATTTGATATTTAAATGCTACGTAAGTTACTCATGTTGTGTAGGACAAGTTGGTTGAGGCGACTCGTGAAGGAGCATTTGTTCCAGAAGCATGACATGACATATTAGTAGAAGCAATCAGAACAGATGAGCATGGTGTGCGTGTTCGTAGTATGGGATAAGGTGTCGGCTTAAGGTTATTCTTTGGGTCTAAAAAAAGTACCAAAAGCTCGAAATTGAATGCATAAAACAAAAGATTGAGAATTTTGAGAAGCAGTTAGAAGAACAAAGGAGGATGTTAGACGAAGAGAGGGGAAAAAAGGAAGAAAGATATGGAAAGGTTTCAAGAGTTATATTCGGTATGTGCTTTACTTGAGGTTTTAGTGTTTTATCGGAAATGTATATATTGTGCTTATTTTTGTTCTAACTGAATATTATGATGTAGAGATTAAGTGAAAACCTCGAACAACGTACAAATAAAGATCAAGGTTATGTTGATGGTGATGATAATCATGATCATGAACAAACTCCAAGTATAAGTGTTGTACGTCGTGCTTCTACAAAAGGAAGTAATTGTTCAGTCCCTCCCCCCCCCCCCCCCCCCCCCTCCAGCTAATCCGCAATGAGTTATTGGACCCTAACTCAAATGAAATCACCACGTTATACTTGAACGTTGCGATGATAAATGATGCACAACCTCTCCCGCTAGAATATTGTCCATATCTTGAGTTATTCTTTTACAATCCTAAATATGTAAGGGATTTTCTCGGTGGATATAAGTGGCTGGACGTGGGGATATTGCCAGTTTGGTGCACGTGAGTATATAGTTGAATATATATGTCATTATAGAACATTATCATTTTTTGTATTTCCTCAATTAATTTATTAATTTTTCTTTAACCATTTAGGTACATTCATCGTATTTGTATAGAGTTTAATAATCAACTATTTATGGAATCTTGAATCCGCTTTTTGTTTGATGGTCGTATAATCAACCAAGAGACATTCTAGATTACTTGAAAAAACGGTTAAATGAGGGAGGAAAAGAATGTTACTTCGCACCATTTCTCTGTTCGTACGTATTTTTTTAATTGATGTTTATGTATTCTATATTTAGTTTTATTTTAGCAAATACTAATAATATATATTCTCATGTTTGTTCAGTGGTCATTGGCAATTGATCGTAATATCATTTAAGACGAATATGATAATTTTACTGTGTTTCTTGCATGAACCACTTGACAAGAAAATGGAAGAGATTATTAATTCCTAAGTGTATGTTTAATTCATTTTCTTTGATATTGTAAGTATTTTAGCATGTATTATGTTTAATTCATATTCAATATATAGTGTTGTGTTGCAAGTGAATATGATGAAAAATGTTAGAAGAAAGCCCTCATGGATCTCTCCTAAAGTAAGTGGCCCGATTATCTGTTTCTTTCATTTACACTCATGTGTGGTTATATTCATGTGTGATTACATTCATGTGTGTTTATATTCATTTGTAGGCAAGGAAACAACCCTAGAAATACGAGTGTGTATTATGTCATGAAACACAAGTTAAACATTGTCCTTGTCGGCATTGTTGATTCATGAGATAAGGTGTATATGTCATAATATGTTTACATATATTAATATATAAGTTGACTATTAAATTACTATCATGCATGATATTCACTTTTTTACTCTTTCATATGAATATGTTTAACGATGTAACCCCATTCCCCATTGAGGACTTTGTCGATCTTCGTAAACATTGGACGTATATCCCCAATGTGCTTAAGGGTCCTGTTATTTGATTTATTGAGATGTTCTAATGACTTATTTTTTGTATATGATGATGTGAATATTACTTTTGACTTAAACATATTGTGTTTGATGTAAATATTAATTTTGGTTTTTGATGCATAATGTTAGCTGTTTTTTATGCTCTTTATACATGGTTAACAAAAATACGGGTTGATGTAAATTCTATGATATTATTATAATAGTTACAAGATTAAAAAATGGGAAAAATTTGAGAAGCAGAGAATTGCATATTTAAAACAGAGGACATTTTGACAGCGGTTATAAAACCTAACCGTGATTGTATATTGAACGGTGACCAAAATAATATAAATTACAAAATGTTGATGCTGAGAATCGAACCTGGGACCTTTAGTTATATCGTAATGGTTGGGTTAACGAACCGTTGTGATATGGCATGCGCTTTTTAGAATACAACAACGGTCCCAGGATCGCGATTGTAAGTACTGCATATACAACCACACGCTACATAACAACGTCTAGTCCCGTGTGGTTATATATCTTTCCCGATCATTGTTAAATGCCTTTTCTGTAGTAGTGCTTCTTTGTTTAAATTGGAAGCAAGAATAATTTTCTGCACTTGCAATCTATCATAGGGAATTTTTCCAACATTCTTTAACAGAGAGTTGTTCTAAAAATACAACACCAACACCATTATGTGAGATAGATTGCAAGGACATAAATATGTTTTGTTCAAGGATAGAAGAACATTGAATATTTTTCTATCTTTCAATTCATCCCAAAGAATGATGCGTACTAGTTTAGGGCCATAACATATAAGTTAGGATTAGGATAAAATTTGTTTAACAAATATTTTTATAGTAAAATCTGATTATTTTATCCCTTGTTTGTTAAAGAAATCTAATGGATAGATCATTTAGTGTTTTCTCATCAATTAGGATTCGAAGCGTGTCCTGAATTGTTTTTCTCATCAACTATATTAATAATCGAGGGAATATGTTGTTTTTTAATTTTATAAAAAATAAAACATGGCGCGTGTTGTACCCAAAAAATTTCCCTCCCATATTTCTCAAAACATTTCAAGAAAGATGCTCAAGTTGATCAAGGAAGTCCAAGGATTGACCAGACAAGCTCTCTCCTAAGGCAGTCTACTTCAAATTAGGGTTTCATGTTGCATCAGATACTTGAGTCAAAGGGATCCCAAATTCTCACCATTGTCCTAATATGTTCTCAAGATCATCCATGTCAAGTTTCAAGCCCTACAGAGAAAGTTTGCTCAGTCAATTGATCAAAGGTTTGAAAATCGACTATGCTAGGGCAAAAGTCAATTGTGGCCTACATACAGTCAAACTTCAATATTTTTGGTCAACATCCTCATTTTGAAGTATTATTCATCATTTGATCAAGGGTTGATCATGATTCATCAAGGATTGCTCATAATTCATCAAGAACCAAAAGTTGCTATATTAGGGTTTTGTAGGAAAACTCAACTCAACTTTGACCAAGCATAACTTTATCATACTTTATGAGAAATGACCCATCCAAAGCTCATTTTTAAGAGGATGCAATTCTCTATAATCCATCTTCATCTCCCAAGTTCAAAATATTCACTCACAAGAAGTTATGAATTTTGACATTATAGGTCATTTTGAAAATTCAACAAAAACACCTTTTTTGTCAAAGATTCATACATCAACATGGGATACCATATTGAGATGAGAAAAAAAGGTTTGCTTGGAGTACATCCCAAGCTTTCTAAAAAGTCCAAGAACACCTTCAAATAGTCAAAATTGAGGAAGTTATGCATTGGTGAAGTTGACTTTTTTGCAAAATTGCCAAAAGTCAACTATGCCTCAAATTGCAATTTTTGCTAAATGGGCCTAATATTTTGCACTTGTTTTGAGTTGGCAACATGGTCCACGAGCCCCAGCCTTTGCCACTTGTCATTATCTTATTTTTATTATTTATTTTGATTTTTATTTGAATTAAATCAATTTTAATCAAAACAAATCATGAGAAAATCCAAAACATTGAAATATTAAGATTTTGCACATGTTTCAGGTCCTATATCCAGCTAGCATGAGATTGAATTCGTGTAAAGGCTTGGTGTGCACAAAAAGATTGAGTTTGCTCTATTTTTAGCAATATTTTCAAGTGTATCAAATCCAAATCAAAAGCAATGATGGAGGAAGATTGAGATCAGCTTTTCAACCCTAATCCCATCCTTGATATATATTGATCATTTGCAGACCTAAAAAAAGGCTAGAGAGAGGCGTGAGAAGAAGAACAAAACTTGAAAAAATCACAACAAAGTGTTGGGTCGAATTCATTGTTCCAGGCAATTTCAAAGCCTTCTGACCATCCCAATCGCTTCCTTGGATCACCAGCAAGCAAAACCAATCAAGAACAAGCACTCCCAGGCCCTGTAACTCGCTGTAAGTCAGTCACGACATTGCTATTTTCTTGAATTCGAATTGCATAATTGTGGCATCTATAGCATGAAATATTTGTAGATTCTTGATCCTGGGAACATTTGCAAACTATCTGTAATATTCAATTGCATTTTCATGGGCTGTATGAGATTTCACCATTGCTAGGTTTTTCTGCTTCGATTTGGGATTTCTTCATATAGGTAAAATTAGGCCATAAAAGGAGCACCATTATGCTCAGCAGGTCCAGACAAACTGATTGATGGCCTTAGGGTTTATTTATTTTCCTTGTGGTTGATTTTGAGAACACGCAGGTTTGTAGTGACGGACAAACGTCCGTAGGTAAAAGTCTGGGACTTTTACCAACGGAGCAAGGAAGAAGATAACATACGTGGCTCTGTTTCATTTGCTTGTTTGAATTCTGGCGCCCTTTTTCATATTATTATATATTATGATCATTGCTTATATGAACAATTAAAACGCGTAGCTCAGTTGGTGGCTAGGTGGTGTAAAGTGCTTCAGGACCTGGGTTCGAATCCCAGGTCCTCCCATTCTTGCATATTATTTTTCTTTTCAGGTTCAGGCGCGCGCACAAGGGGAATAGATCACCATATGCCCTCAAGATCTAGCCCTTGGATCTCCAGATGGCCAAATCTGATGGCCATCATTTGAAGGATCATGGTACGCTTAGTCAACACATGGCATGGGATGCAAAGAGTCAATGTGGACCACCCTGTTTTGGGCCCAGACTTGGATATTCACACCCCCTCCAAATTACTTTTCCAGGCCCAGTTTCCTATTTTCTTTTCTTTTTATAATTTCCATTATTTAGTTTATTTATTTGTTTTACTAACAAAATTAATTATTTCTTTTATCAAAAAAATCACAAATAATATTTTTCACCCAATTAGACTTAGGTTTATTTTTTATCAATTAATTAATTAATTTAATTAGATTTTAATTTTAGATAACTTTAATTATTTTGTAAATAAATTAAAAATAATTAGAACAATTAGGGTTTTGTTTATAATTTAATTATATTTTCTTTTTTCTTAAAATAACCAAAAACATTAAAAAAAATAGGCCATTTATTTATTTTCATTAATTAATTTAATTAACTAATTAATTTTGTACTTAATTTAAAAACCTAATCCTTTTTATAAAAACAACAAAAAAACATTTTTTTTCTTTCAATTAGGTTAGAAGGGGTCAAAACCCTAGTTCTCTCCTGATTTAAATTCCCTCGCGCGCGCTTTATCATTTATTTTTATCCTATTAATATAATTGCTCACAAGTTGTAATAGTTTAATTAGGACTTTTACTTTCATTTATCGCTTTTTTTAAGGGTTTGTTTTTGGCTATGTAAATACCCAAAGCCTTGTAATAGCGTAGTTTAATTTCCGCACTTTAAATTCCGCAAAATATTAACTGTTAGATGTATGATTAGGGTTGCATGACAAGAATGTATGATTAACGTTAAAACGGTTAGATAACCCTAAAATGTGCAAAGATAATAATTTGGAATTGAATCACTCGCACATGCGCACTCCTAGGGTACACTCCCACTTCGGTTGCCTTCGGTAAGCGGTCATTAGGTATAGGATATTTTAGTGGTCGTCCTTTTGTCTCAAAGATCAAAGTTGCCTCGGAATGGTTGCCTCAGATATTGTTGCCTCGAATAATTGATCTAAGACATTAGGGTTATTACTAAGACATCCTAACATTGCTTTAGTGATCCTACGTCCCTTTCGAATTGACCCTCAAAACTCCAACGACGATGCTACCTACTCACTAATAGTGGGATAGCGCTGTCTAAAGGAAACAAACATAGAACAATTCTTTTTTCGAGTAGGTAGATTAGTTCTTAAGTACTTGCTCAATCCAAACAAACTTTTTCACACTTACACTCCTTTACAAACAAAGTTTTCAAAAACACTTCGTAACACTCTTGAAGACAGAAGCAAGAGTTAAATTGAAGTCAAAACAAAAACTTTTCAAATCACACAAACACAAAGAAGTAATTTTGAAAATGATGAGCAAGTACCTAAGATCCTGTAGATAACTACGGATAGAAAAGGTGCTAATACCTTCCCTTTCTATAATCTACCCCCCGTACTCAGAAAATCTCGAAAAAGGAATTTTTCTGTGCTTTTTTCCTTTCCTTGTTGGATAAAATAAAAGTCGGTGGCGACTCTTGCTTACCGCGACATTTTGCAAATACAAACGCAAAATGCAAACCAGCATTCCTAAAAACAGTCCCGGTTCTGGCCACCGTATCACAGCACTGGCGACTCTGTTGGGGACTTAATAAGTGGGGTATACCTTAGGATTAGTTCATCATATTGTTTTCTATTGTTTGATTTAATTGCTTTATCTTTGTGGGCTTTGTATCGGAGTTACTATAGATCCTAACCCGGATCTGGGGAACACCTTTTAGGTAAGTAGCAATAAACTGTGAGGGAACTGTACGGCGTAGACTGATACGGTTGAAGCAGTAGCTACGTTGATGTGGCACATTAGTTGGTACTGGTATCCCTTGTGGAGGAACAAGGAGAATACGGGGCTGCTATATGGGTCGTTAAGCATCAACTGACCTTAGAACCTATAATTGACCAACTTGGCCATAGGAAGTAGTGAGATAGTTGGTCTCGATGTAGAGCTGGGAACTGGTTGATACTCGATGCTACACTCATTGAGACCATACTCTCGAGATGGTTCCGGCAGCAAGAAAAGATTGCGTGAGCTGAAACTATGACCGATGGAGGATGGTCAGTGATATTGAGAACCTCTAGAACCCGATTACTATTATTAGGACAGGTTGAACCAACTAAACTACAAGAGGGTAGTACCTAGACTCCATGCAAGCCTAAACTCAAGGGCTATTGTGTGACTTGTTTTCCTTTACCATGTTTGATACCTGCTATACTTGTTGTGTGTTCTATCATGATATCATGCATCATGACATAGCATGCATATTGCATTAGACTAACCATTTCAAAGACCAAGGGGATTCATCTTTGTTTTGTTTTACAGATTATGGCTTTTATGCGCAGAAATACCATTCGAGTCAACTTCGTGCAAATCCATGCTCAGCTCAGAGAGTTAGTTTCAAAAGTTCCTGATACTTCTTCATTTGTTAGAAGACATGGTCATCTCCTTAGCCTGGTCACTTCAAAGTTGGATGAGCAAATGATGAGCGTGTTGTTCCAGTTCTTTGACCCGTTGCATCATTGTTTTACCTTCCCGGATTATCAACTAGTCCCTACTTTGGAGGAGTTTTCTGATTTACTAGGCATATCTATCCTCGAGCAGACACCCTTCACAGGTTTGGAGGAGGTTCCTAGACCTGAGGATATTGCTTCAGCCTTACACCTAACAAGGGCTAATGTAATATCCAACTGGGAGACTCGGAGTGGGGTTAAAAGTTTCTTGGCCAAGTTTCTAATGGATCAAGCTCAACAGTTCTGGGATAGTTTAGACTTTCAAGCATTTGAAGACATCCTGGCTCTCCTCATCTACGGCTTGGTTCTGTTCCCGAATCCAGATTCCTTCATAGACGTGAATGTGGTCAAGATCCTCATGTCTCATAACCCAGTGCCTACTCTTCTAGGTGATATTTTACATGCTCTCTATACTCGTACTGTGCGGAGAAGGGGAACTCTCATGTGTTGTACACCGCTGCTGGCGAGGTGGTTTATTTTGCACCTCCCCAAGTTTGTATTGAAGAATGAGGAAGGTGTAGGTTGAGCTTACATAATCATGTCCCTTACTCATACGGACATCCTTTGGAGTTCTAAAGATATGGAAAAGTAGCTGTCATTGATCGACGTGGGGAGTACCCTAATGTCCCATTGCTTGGAATTAGAGGGGGAATAACCTACAATCCTTGTTTGTCTTCACGACAGTTTGGATGAGCTCGGAGAAATGGTCCTCATGAGCTGCTGCTTACAGATATTGTCTTTGACTACAAGGGGGTGTTTATGGGCATCGCCGCAGGTTTATACGAGCTTGAGGCATGGTGAACAGGTCTGACCCACATGAGCTAGGACTGAAGACTTCTCTCCCGATGCAACCTTATCTCCAGTGGGTTCGAGCCCATGCTCAAAAGCTGGGGATGCCTTATGAAGCTGTTTTTCCGGTGATTGTAGAGCATACTAATGAAGAAGGTGTCCCTTATACAGTCCTCCATCCTTATATGCCTATTGATCTTGGGGAATTGAAGAGATCTTGGATTCAGTTAAAGAAAGAAAGGGATACCTACATGGAGAAATATCATGAGCAGGAACGGAAGATCTTGAAGCTTACAAGGCAGCTTGAGAATGAGAGGACAATCAACGATTATGTCAGCACGAAGGGAAAACAACCATGGGATTTCTGATGTCTTTTATTGTTTCTAGTTTAGATTTGCTTTTCAGTTATTTCCTTTGTAACGCCTTGAAGGCATTATTAAACATTATTACAAGTTTTATCTAATAAAGTGTGTTTTATTTTGGTTTACAAATTTGAATCTCCCAAAGTCTTTGAAATCATATCATACGCATTCCATTCCCATGCACCTCATTACAGGTACCATTACAGGTTTCTCATCGTCTTCGCTGTTTATTTCAGCAATCATGTCTTCTGAAACACCTACTGATCAATCTATTAAGGCTCTTCAAGCTCAGAATGCTCAGTTCCAGGAGATGTTCTTGAACTTTTCCAAGAGTCAACAGGATTTGAAGACTCTCATCTTGAAGGAGAAGAAGAAGAAGAAGAAGAAGAAGAAGAAGAAGAGAGTGGTTCTGCTAAACATGGGTCACAGATTCGGGAACAATTTGCGACAGGAAGTTGATTTATCCCATTCATCTGGAGGAGGAGAGAATCAAGAGGAAAGAAAGGGGCCTAGTCATGTGGTCTCTGATAATGACACTGATTTTGATGAAGACTAGTATCCTCCGGCTGAGGATAGGTATAATCAACTTGAAGACTGACTGAGTGCAATAGAGATCCAGAAGATACCTGGTTTGGACTTTGGAGAACTGGGACTAGCATCTGGGGTGGTGATCCCACACAAGTTTAAAGCTCATGTCTTTGCTAAGTATGACGGGGTATCCTGCCCAAAGCTACACCTTCGCTCATACGTCAGAAAGATTCAACCCTACACTGCTGATAGAAACCTGTGGGTTCATTTCTTTCAAGATAGTCTGTCAGGGACTCAACTTGAATGGTTCTATCAACTGGAAGGGGCTAATGTCCGCAACTGGGAGGACCTTGCTGCTGCTTTTTACAAGTAATACCAGTATAAGTCCGACCTTGCTCCCACGCGTACTCAACTTCAGGGTATGTCTATGGGTGCAGGCGAAGGCTTTAAGGACTATGCTCAGAAGTAGAGAGATCTGGCTGGAAGAGTCCAACCCCCTATGTCTGATCGGGAGTTGGTGGATATGTTTCTTGGGACTTTGTTGGGTCCATATTTCAATCATTTGATCGGTAGTTCATCGTTTGGGTTCACTGAATTGATTATGACTGGGGAGAGAGTAGAGGCTGGTATCAGAAGGGGCAAGATACAGAAAAGAAGCCTTTCAAGAAAGAAGCTAGTGCAGTTTACAGCTCGAGGAGCCAAAACCGACCTGAGCGCCGCCAAGCAGTTAATACGGTAGTAATATCAAGACCTATTGTTGCCCCACAACGCAACAATTATCAAAGAGTAGAGAGACCGCAGAGACAGTATACTCGGCTCAGTATGACCTTGTCTCAAATTCTACCGCAATTGTTGAAGACTAACCTGGTAACTCTGAGGGAAGCTCCGAAGAATCCCAGTATCACCTATCCACTGTATAATCTGAACGCCCGTTGTGCCTATCACTCTGATAGCCCAGGGCATGATACCAACAACTGCTGGGCCTTGAGGAATAAGGTGCAAGATTTGATTGAAGCTAAAGAAATTGAGTTTGACGCACCGTAAAAGCCTAATGTCATGACTGCTCATATGCCCAAGAATGGAGTGAGTGTTGTGGACGATGATTCATTTGTAACCTCTGTGGAAGACGTTTCTACTCTGTTGATGACAGTAAAGAAGAACTTATTATCAGTCGGTTTATTTCCGGGATGTGGCGAAGGTTTCCACCTATGTTCAATCCTACTTGTTGGTTGCCATTTGTTGAAATCAGGTGTTTAACGCCTGATGGATAACAAAGAAATCTTGTTTGAGAAAACTTTGGTTCCATTGATTCCTGTTGAAGATGTTTCCATAATAACCATTTCCTCCAATCCTTCCAAGGCTTCCTCGAGAAAGCCTGTTAGGATTACACCCGTTACAAGAGTTGCTCCATTAATCATTACTATTCCTGGTCCTATCCCATACACTTCAGATAAGGCTGTCCCGTGGCACTATGGGGCCGATGTGTATTATCATGGGATCAAACAAGACTTGAAGGTTGAAGAGGTTGATACTGATGTCAGCAATATTGTTGGGTCTAGCGAGGTCACCCGAAGCGGAAGACTTTTCTCTCTTGAGATTTCCCCACCAACTATTCGAAAACCTGTTGTTGTTCCACCTGCCAGTACATCTGCTACTGTCCCTGTTCATGTTCCAATCATCACCCCTGTCGCCGAGTCATCTGAAGCTTGGGGCAAAGAGATCACAGGTGAGCCTGCCCGGATGGAGGCACCGAAGAAGATTATTGTAGAAACCTCTAGACAGGAGATAGAGGAAATTCTGAAGATTATCAAGAAAAGCGACTACAACATAGTCGAACAGCTGGGGCAAACCCCATCGAAGATCTCCATGTTATCTTTATTGTTGTGCTCAGAAGCCCATGCAAAGGCTTTAATTGCTTTCCTTAAAATTGTGCATGTGCCGTAGGAAACATCTGCTGATCAATTTAAAGACTGTGTGGCTAGTTTGACCGCTGACAACGGGTTGGGTTTCTCCGACGCAGATCTGACTGCCAAAGGAAGGAATCACAATGATGCTCTGCATGTTTCGATCGAGTGCAGGGGCACTACTCTGGCCCACATGCTGGTGGATATTGGGTCCTCATTAAATGTTTTACCCAAGAAAGCATTAGATCGGCTGGATTGTGAGGGGTTGGTTCTGAAGCCGAGTAATATCGTGGTTAGGGCCTTTGACAGGTCCAAAAGTATGGTGCACGGGGAGGTGGATGTCCCTGTTAAAGTTGGCTCTCAGACTTTTGCATCTACGTTTTATGTGATGGACATCCGACCATCTTACTCTTATTTGCTGGGTCGCCCGTGGATTCATAAAGCTGGGGCAGTGACTTCTACGCTCCATCAGATGTTGAAATATCTAGTAAAGGGGAAGATTGTTATAGTTCGAGGAGAAGAGGAGTACATGGTGAGCCACCTTAACTTTTTTCGATATGTGGAGATGGATGGGGAGTTCATTGAAACCCCGTGCCAGAACTTTGAAGAAGTCCCCCAGACTCTGGCGTCGACTGAAGTTGTTGTTGAAGAACCTCCAATGAAGATGGCTTCCTTCAAGGATGCTAGGGCTGTTATTGAAAAAGGTGGGTGTGCGGATTGGGGCCAACTCCCTGACTTTGCACACAAGACTAACAAGTTTGGTTTGGGTTTTACTACAGAAGCTCAAAGGGCGGTTCAGCGTGTGCGAATTGGAAGACCTCCTCTGCGCATCAGTAATCCGGGAGTGAACGCAATTGAAGATGATGATGAAGAGTCAGATTTTGACAGCTGGATTTACCCGACTACCAACGGTGGCTTGAAAAATTGGACGGCGAAGGACTTCGTGCCCGTTTCTTTTATTACACAGTAATAGAATTTTGTTTTGAAACTTGTAACAGACAATTTGAAACTTTTACGGCCCGACGCCTTGCTCGAGACACCGTGGCTTTGTTTGTGAGGGCTTATTATATGTCATTTCCATATATCATCAATAAAGCATTGGACGTTTTTCTTTGCATTACAAATTTTACGCTCCATGTCTTTCTTTTCTATCTTGCACTTTATCAAAAACAGCTATTTATCTTACACACACTCACATATCATAATACAGGTCCACATCAACTCTGGATCCCACTGATAACGACTCTGCTACCGCCAGTTATGACTTTGAAAATATGATCAACCAAGCCAAGGATGAAGGTGAGGATGATTGTGAAGTGCCTGGAGAACATGCTAGATTGTTACTTCAGGAAGAGAGGGCCATACAGCCGCATGAAGAGCCAGTGGAAACAGTAAATCTTGGTACAGAAGAAGACAAGAAAGAGGTCAAGATTGGTGCAAATCTGGAGCCCAGTGTTAAGCAACGGTTAATACAGATGCTACGTGACTATGTTGAAATCTTTGCTTGGTCTTATGAAGATATGCCTGGGTTGGATACTGATATTGTGGTTCACCGCCTACCAACCAAAGAAGATTGTCCTCCAGTGAAGCAGAAAGTTCGCTGGATGCGCCCAGAGATGTCTGAGAAAATCAAGGATGGGGTTATGAAACAATTTGATGCTGGATTTCTAGCTTTCACTTCTTACCCACAGTGGGTTGCCAACGTGGTTCCGGTGCCGAAGAAGGATGGTAAGGTCTGTATGTGTGTGGACTATAGGGATCTGAACAGGGAGAGCGCCAAGGATGATTTCCCTCTGCCTCATATCGATGTTTTGGTTGATAACACCGCACATCATAAGGTCTTCTCCTTTATGGATGGTTTTTCTAGCTACAATCAGATTAAGATGGCTCCCGAGGATATGGAAAAGATAATGTTCGTTACGCAGTGGGGTACTTTTTGCTACAAAGTCATGCCGTTCGGGTTGAAGAATGTTGGGGCAATATATCAGCGTGCCATGGTCGCTTTGTTCCACAACATGATTCATCATGAGATTGAGGTATACGTTGACGATATGATTGCAAGGTCCCGGATTGAGGAAGAACATCTTGACCATCTTCAGAAGCTATTTGAGAGGTTGAAGTTGTACAAGCTAAGGTTAAACCCGAACAAGTGCACCTTCGGGGTAAGGTCTGGTAAGTTTTTGGGTTTCATCGTTAGCGATAAAGGTATTCAAGTGGATCCTGCAAAGGTGAAGGCTATACAGGAAATGCCAGCTCCCCGAACAGAAAAAGAAGTCAGAGGCTTTTTGGGACGTCTGAATTACATTGCCCGATTCATTTCACACCTGACTGCTACTTGTGAGCCAATCTTCAAACTGCTGAAGAAAGATCAAGTGGTAAGATGGAATGATGAGTGTCAAGCCGCCTTTGAAAGGATCAAAGAATAGCTCCAAGAGCCACCTATTCTGATGCCTCCAGTTGATGGAAGACCTTTGATCTTATACTTGACAATACTCGACAATTTGATGGGGTGTGTGCTGGGGCAGCATGACGAGTCTGGCCGAAAAGAGCATGCTACTTACTACCTTAGCAAAAAGTTTACCAACTGTGAGACCAGATACTCACTTCTTGAGAAAAATTGATGCACTTTGGCATGGGCTGCTCGCCGGCTGAGACAGTATATGCTGACTCACACTACCCTATTGATATCAAAGATGGACCCAATCAAGTATATCTTCGAAAATCCTGCCTTGTCCGGAAGAATAGCAAGATGGCAGATGATCTTAACTGAGTATGACATCCAATACACGACCCAAAAGGCAATCAAGGGGAGTGTGTTAGCAGATCATTTGGCACATCAGGCAGTGGATGATTACCAGTCTATGAACTTCGAATTCCCGGATGAGAACATCATGTTGGTAATTGATTGTGAAATACCTGGACCGGATGAAGGACCTGAGGAGGGATCCCGATGGTCTATGTGCTTTGATGGAGCTTCAAACACTTTGGGTAATGGAATTAGCGCCGTGATTATATCTCCTAAAGGTTGTCATACTCCATTCACCGCCCGATTATGTTTTAACTGCACCAACAATATGGCGGAGTATGAAGCATGCATCATGGGCCTTCGAGCAGCTATTGACCTAAGGATTAAGTTCTTGAGTGTGTTCGGAGATTCCGCTCTCGTGATCAGTCAGATTAAAGGCGAGTGGGATATGAAGCACCCAAATCTTATTCCTTACAAGGAGTATGTACTTACGCTGCTCCCGCACTTCGAAGAGATAACCTTTGAACACTTCCCAAGAGAGGAGAATTTGTTAGCGAACGCACTAGATTCCATGTCTTCTATGTTCAAGGTCAGGTGGGACAATGAGGCTCCCCGGATTACCATTGAAAGGTTGGACGAACCCGCACATTGTTGTGATATCGAGACTGAAGAGGTAGAAGATAAACCCTGGTTTCACGAGGTAAAGAGGTATCTTGAGGCTCAAGAGTACCCCGAGGGTGCATCTGTTAATGATAAGAAGTTTCTGAGGAGGTTCACGGCAAAGTTCTTCATCAGTAATGGTATCCTTTACAAGCGTAACCATGATTCAACCTTACTGCGGTGTATGGACAAGAACGAGGCAGAAAGGATCATGGAAGAGTTACATGAAGGTACTTTCGGAACTCATTCCAGTGGACATACCATGGCCAAGAAAATCCTACGGGCAGGATATTATTGGTCTACTATGGAAGCCGACTGTTATCAGCATTCTCGGACCTGTCATAAGTGCCAAGTCTATGCTGATAAGGTGCACATACCTCCAGTTCCTCTAAATGTCTTGATAGCACCTTGGCCTTTTGCAATATGGGGCATCGATATGATTGGTGAGATCAGACCTATAGTGTCCAACGGGCATCGTTTCATCCTGGTAGCAATTGATTACTTTACAAAATGGGTTGAAGCAGCTTCCTTTGCTACAGTAACCAAGAACATCGTGGCGCGGTTTATTCGGCACAACTTGATCTGTCGATATGGTGTACTAGAGAGGATCATTACGGACAATGGTACAAATCTCAACAATACGATGATCACCAAGCTCTGCAAGCAGTTCAAGATACAGCATCACAACTCTTCTCCCTACCGGCCGAAGATGAATGGAGTTGTTGAAGCAGCTAATAAGAATATCAAGAAGATTGTGCAGAAGATGATAGTGACCTACAAAGACTGGCATGAGATGTTACCATTCACTCTTCATGGGTACCGTACCTCAGCGCGGACGTCGACAGGGGAAACACCCTACTCTCTGGTGTATGGCATGGAAGCATTCTTGCCCATTGAAGTTCAGATACCCTCTCTTCGGATTATGAAAGATGCAGGTTTGAGTGAGGATGATTGGATTCAGACCCGGCTTGATCAACTGAACTTAATTGACGAGAAGAGACTTACTGCTATTTGTCATGGTCAAACGTATCAAAATCGGATGATCAAGGCATTTAACAAGAAAGTTAGACGACAGGAACATCAAGTCGGGGATCTGGTAATCAAGCGCATCATACTGCCGCAAGGTGATCCCAGGGGCAAATGGACCCCCACTTACGAAGGGCCATTTGTGGTTAAGAACATTTTCTCGGGAGGAGCTATGATTCTAACCACCATGGATGGTGACGAACTTCCTCACCCCGTCAATGCAGACATAGTGAAAAAATACTACGCATAATCAAAGACCCGCTAGGTTAACTAGCCTAGGCAAAAATAAGGGCTTCCCGGCGAACCAAAATGGTTCGGGCAAAAATAAGGGATGAAAATGGAAAAACTGTACACCTGGCAAGTCGAAAACCTGAAAAGGCGGCTTGGGCAAAAAAGGGTATCCCGGTGGACTGAAAACCCGAAAGGGCGGTCCGGGCAAAAATTAGGGATCAAAGCATAACACTATGTCTCATTGGATCATCTTGCAACCAGACATCGGTATCAACTATCAAGCTCGGACGGCATTAATCAGTCGGATCTACCTTCAACCAAGTAGCAAAGTGATGAGATGCTCGAGGATATAAAGGCAATAGAAGAGTTGGAACCCAGTGGGATTGTTCACATAACTGTTTTCTTTGTTTTTCATAAATTGTATAAATTCTGTTTGTTCGGCGGCGTTCTCTTACTAGGACGTCAACCTCTTGTACAAAAACGCCTATTTACAGGCCAACTTCAAAATCAATACAATTCATTTTCACAAAGAAATTTCAAAATGTTTTCTTTTTTTGTTTTGTTTTGCAAGAACGTCCAAAGTTCATTTTTGATATATGCATTTGACAATAATGGCTGCTCATAAATATTTACATGCGATACAAAAGACAATTACTCGTAATATCAAAAACAGGGGCAAACGAGAAATGTCCAAACCTTACAGTTTCTCTGTCCACCAGGTATAAGGATGGACCTAGCTGGAGAATACGATTAAAGGTACATTCACTCCCCACAGAGTAAGAAAAAGACAGTGATCTTAGTGGTCCCGAACAGGACAGCACTCTCCCCAACTGAGGCTCGCAACCGCGAATGAGTTGGCAAGATTCTCCCTAAACAGAGTTTATCTATCATCAGCACTAGAACATTATCCTCAGTGGAGTCTGGAGGATTATCCCCAGTATAGTCTGGAAGATTATCCCCAGTGAAGTTGCCACTAAAAGATTATCCCCAGCGGAGTTCATTTCTTTCACAAACGGAACCTCAATCCCCAACAGAGTTCATCATCGCCAGCAATGATAATTCATCCCCAGCTGAGGTTCGCAACCATGAATGAGTCGGTATGGTTCTCCCAAGCAGAGTTTATCTTATCACCAGCACTGGAAGATTATCCCTAGTGGAGTCTGGAAGATTATCCCCAGTAGAGTCTAGAAGATTATCCCCAATGGAGTTTATTTCTTCCACAAACAAGAAATTTTTATCCCTGACAGAGTTTATCATCGCCAGCAACGGTAATTCATCCACAGCCGAGGGTATTTCTCCAAAAAATCAGCAAATCCTCAGCAGAGCATTTCTTCCCCACAGAGTCATTCTCTCACCAATATATTCTTCAGCAGGATTATTCTCCCAATCATCTTCGGTCGTTATCCCCAGCGAGCGAAACTCTTCATATTCTCCAACAGCAATCTGGGATTTATTTTCCCCAGCTAAAGAAAATCATATAAAACATTGCATGTCCATACATCATGACATGCGCATACGCATCATACAGCACAATCTCATTTATTTTGAGAACATCATTGCCTGATACATATCATGCATTACATATAGCTAACCTTTGCCTTTCAGGAAAGACAATCAAATTCTCACAAAACTCAAGCTATGAAGCCCGGGTACGACCGAATAATATCTTGATTTCTACAGCACATTGTGAAGCCCGGAGAACGACCGAATAACAGTATCAGACTACCATGAAACCTGGATTACGACCAGATAGTGGTATCTTTTAAAAGCAAGCTATGAAGCCCAGATTCGACCGGATAATATTTTAATCCCCAGCAAGCTGTGAAGCTCAGATTACGACTAGATAACAGCTCAGCCAGTTACTGTGAATCCTGGATTACGACCAGATAGCAGTGTGAGATGCCATGAAGCCTGGATTATGACCAGATTGTGGTATATCATAAACACAAGCCGTGAAGCCTGGATTACAACCGAATAACAGCTCAGCAAGTTATTATGAAACCTGGATTACGACCAGATAGTAATACAAGTTTCTGTGAAGCTTGGATTACGACCAGATAGCAGCCAAAGACACCGTGAAGCCTGGATTACGACTAGATAGTGGTATATCTTTAACACAAGTTATGAAGCCCTGATTACGATCGGATAGTATCTTGATTTCCTCCGAACACCATGAAGCCTAGATTTCGACCAGATAGTGGTATGAGATGTCGCGAAGCCTGGATTACGACCAAATAGCGGTAAGAGACACTGTGAAGCCTGGATTACGACCAGATAACAGTGAGGGACACTGTGAAGCTTGGATTACGACCAAATAGCAGTTCACCTGGCCAGATACTATGAAGCCCGGATTATGGCTGGATATTAGTAGGCCCAAAGCCAAAGGGAAGTCCGGATTACGACCGGATAACCATTTGATCTCTTCTGAAGCCTGGATTACGACTAGATAAGAAGTAAGGTATTGTGAAGCCTGGATTACAACCAGATAGCAGTACAGGACACCATGAAGCCTGGATTCGACCAGATAATGGTATAAAGCATCGTGAAGCCTGTATTATGACTAGATAACGATAAAAGGACTGAAGCATGGATTACGAAAAGATATCGGTACAAGACATTACGAAGCTTGGATTTCGACCAAATAGCAATTTCACCTGGACAATTACTAAGAAACCCGGAGTCGACCGGATATTAATGTGACCTGAATTCAAGTTGAAGCCCGGAGGCGACCGGATAACAACTTAATTCCTTCTGAAGCCTGGATTACGACCAGATAAGAGTCGAGAAATTGCGAAGCCTGGATTACGACCGAATAGAAAGTATAATCTCATCTCCCCAGTAAGTCACTGTAAAGCCTGGATTACGACCAGATAGCAGTCGGTCTTATTATTATGAAGCCTGGATCACGACCAGATAGTAGTTCATTTTCACCTCTTCAACGAAGAGACAATTCCTCAACAAGAATAACGGACGACCGAAGTTCCTAAAATTCAACCTTTCTCAAAACAGAGATGATTCCCCAGTAGAATAACAGACGATCGAAGCTCCTAAAATTCTATTTTTCTCAAGAGACAGAGATCAACATTCCCCAGCGGAATCATCCTCTACAACAGGTACACAACCTCTCGCTAAGGAATCTCTTATGCGATCGACACTTCTTCGGATGGAATCTATAAGACCATCTACTGTCATCAATCTCCAAATGGCATCTATAAGCCCATTCCCGACATCACAAGTCAATTACCACTTCACGCGAGTGCAAATTTCTGGGCACTCTAGTGTTCAATCATCTTTCACCTTCAGATCACGAAAGGCAGACAAGCCAATCTAAATCTTCAGGTTTAAGAAGATTGAACAGGGGCAGCTGTTGTACCCCAAAATTTTCCCTCCCATATTTCTCAAAACATTTCAAGAAAGATCCTCAAGTTGATCAAGGAAGTCCAAGGATTGACCAGACAAGCTCTCTCCTAAGGCAGTCTACTTCAAATTAGGGTTTCATGTTGCATCAAGATACTTGAGTAAAAGGGATCCCAAATTCTCAGCATTGTCCTAATATATTCTCAAGATCATCCATGTCAAGTTTTAAGCCCTACAGAGAAAGTTTGCTCAGTCAATTGCTCAAAGGTTTGAAAATCGATTGTGCTAGGGCAAAAGTCAACTGTGGCCTACATACAGTCAAACTTCAAGATTTTTGTTCAACATCCTCATTTTGAATTATTATTCATCATTTGATCAAGGGTTGATCATGATTCATCAAGGATTGCTCATAATTCATCAAGAACCAAAAGTTGTTATATTAGGGTTTTGTAGGAAAAGTCAACTCAACTTTGACCAAGCATAACTTTCTCATACTTTATGATAAATGACCCATCCAAAGCTCATTTTGAAGAGGGTGCAATTCAATACAATACATCTTCATATCCCAAGTTCAAAATATTCACTCACAAGAAGTTATGAATTTTGACATTATAGGTCATTTTGAAAAGTCAACAAAAACACCTTTTTTGTCAAAGCTTCATACATGAACATGGGATACCAAATTGGGATGAGACCAAAAGGGTTTCTTAAAGGACATCCCAAGATTTCTAAAAAGTCCAAGAACACCTTCAAATAGTCAAAATTGAGGAAGTTATGCATTGGTGAAGTTGACTTTTTTTGCAAAATTGCCAAAAGTCAACTATGCCTCAAATTGCAATTTTTGCTAAATGGGCCTAATCTTTTGCACTTGTTTTGAGTTGGCAACATGGTCCACGAGCCCTAGCCTTTTCCACTTGTCATTGTCTTATTTTTATTGTTTATTTTGATTTTTATTTGAATTAAATCAATTTTAATCAAAACAAATCATGAGAAAATCCAAAACATTGAAATCTCAAGATTTTGCACATGTTCCAGGTCCTATATCCAGCTAGCATGAGATTGAATTCGTGTAAAGGCTTGGTGTGCACAAAAAGATTGAGTTTGCTATATTTTTAGCAAGATTTTCAAGTGTATCAAATCCAAATCAAAAGCAATGATAGAGGAAGATTGAGATCAGCTTTTCAACCCTAATCCCATCCTTGATATATATTGATCATTTGCAGACCTAAAAAAAGGCTATAGAGAGGCGTGAGAAGAAGAACAAAACTTGAAAAAATCACAACAAAGTGTTGGGTCGAATTCATTGTTCCAGGCAATTTCAAAGCCTCATGACCATCCCAATCACTTCCTTGGATCACCAGCAAGCAAAACCAATCAAGAACAAGCACTCCCAGGCCCTGTAACTCGTTGTAAGTCAGTCACGACATTGCTATTTTCTTGAATTTGAATTGCATAATTGTGGCATCTATAGCATGAAATATTTGTATATTCTTGATCCTGGGAACATTTGCAAACTATATATAATATTCAATTGCATTTTCATGGACTGTATGAGATTTCACCATTGCTAGGTTTTTCTGCTTCTATTTGGGATTTCTTCATATAGGTAAAATTAGGCCATAAAAGGAGCACCATTATGCTCAGCAGGTCCAGACAAACTGATTGATGGCCTTAGGGTTTATTTATTTTGCTTGTGGTTGATTTTGAGAACACGCAGGTTTGTAGTGATGGACAAACGTCCGTAGGTAAAAGTCTGGGACTTTTACCAACAGAGCAAGGAAGAAGATAACATACGTGGCTCTGTTTCATTTGCTTGTTTGAATTCTGGCGCCCTTTTTCATATTATTATATATTATGATCATTGCTTATTATATGAACAATTAAAACGCGTAGCTCAGTTGGTGGCCAGGTGGTGTAAAGTGCTTCAGCACCTGGGTTCGAATCCCAGGTCCCCCTATTCTTGCATATTATTTTTCTTTTCAGGTTCAAGCGCGCGTACAAGGGGAAGAGATCACCATATGCCCTCAGGATCTAGCCCTTGGATCTCTAGATGGCTAAATCTGATGGCCATCATTTGAAGGACCATGGTACGCTTAGTCAACGCATGGCATGGGATGCAAAGAGTCAACGTGGACCACCCTGTTTTGGGCCCAGACTTGGATATTCACACCCCCTCCAAATTACTTTTCCTGGCCCAGTTTCCTATTTTCTTTTCTTTTTATAATTTCCATTATTTAGTTTATTTATTTATTTTACTAACAAAATTAATTATTTCTTTTACCAAAAAAATCACAAATAATATTTTTCACCCAATTAGACTTAGGTTTATTTTTTATCAATAAATTAATTAATTTAATTAGATTTTAATTTTAGATAACTTTAATTATTTTGTAAATAAATTAAAAATAATTAGAACAATTAGGGTTTTGTTTATAATTTAATTATATTTTCTTTTTTCTTAAAATAACCAAAAACATAAAAAAAAATAGGCCATTTATTTATTTTCATTAATTAATTTAATTAACTAATTAATTTTGTACTTAATTTAAAAACCTAATCCTTTTTATAAAAACAACAAAAAAACATTTTTTTTTCTTTCAATTAGGTTAGAAGGGGTCAAAATCCTAGTTCTCTCCCGATTTAAATTCCCTCGCGCGCGCTTTATCATTTATTTTTATCCTATTGATGTAATTGCTCACAAGTTGTAATAGTTTAATTAGGACTTTTACTTTCATTTATCGATTTTTTAAGGGTTTGTTTTTGGCTATGTAAATACCCGAAGCCTTGTAATAGCGTAGTTTAATTTCCGCACTTTAAATTCCGCAAAATATTAACTGTTAGATGTATGATTAGGGTTGCATGACAAGAATGTATGATTAACGTTAAAATGGTTAGATAACCCTAAAATGTGCAAAGATAATAATTTGGAATTGAATCACTCGCACATGCGCACTCCTATGTTACACTCCCACTTCGGTTGCCTTCGGTAAGCGGTCATTAGGTATAGGATATTTTAGTGGTCGTCCTTTTGTCTCAAAGATCAAAGTTGCCTCGGAATGGTTGCCTCGGATATTGTTGCCTCGAATAATTGATTTAAGACATTAGGGTTATTACTAAGACATCCTAACATTGCTTTAGTGATCATACGTCCCTTTCGAATTGACCCTCAAAACTCCAACGACGATGCTACCTAATCACTAATAGTGGGATAGCGCTGTCTAAAGGAAACAAACATAGAACAATTCTTTTTTCGAGTAGGTAGATTAGTTCTTAAGTACTTGCTCAATTCAAACAAACTTTTTCACACTTACACTCCTTTACAAACAAAGTTTTCAAAAACACTTCGTAACACCCTTGAAGACAGAAGCAAGAGTTAAATCAAAGTCAAAACAAAAACTTTTCAAATCACACAAACACAAAGAAGCAATTTTGAAAATGATGAGCAAGTACCTAAGAGCCTGTAGATAACTACGGATAGAAAGGGTGCTAATACCTTCCCTTTCTATAATCTACCCCCCGTACTCAGAAGATCTCGAAAATGGAATTTTTCTGTGCTTTTTTCTTTTCCTTGTTGGATAAAATAAAATTCGGTGGCGACTCTTGCTTACCGCGACATTTTGCAAACACAAACGCAAAACGCAAACCAGCATTCCTAAAAACAGTCCCGGTTCTGGCCACCGTATCACAGCACGCTTTGGCATAATACCTTTTTTTTCCGAGGTGAAAACTTCGTCATAAAATTTATTATTTATAGTATTAGAACAATTTCTATTCATCTTTTGGAGAAAGTAGCTTTGTAGATAGACAGATAGATATAATGTAATAGAAATAGACATTACTATGTAACAGGGGACATATGTCACGGACAACTATAAGTGTGAGGTTTAATTTTGAAATAATATGTATCTGAGAATGATATGTAGTATGTTTTTTATAGAGAGGTTCTAGGGTTTCGAATTCCTAGAACCTTCAACTAGTCACAAAATGTCTCCGAGGATAGATTTCAAAACAACTTTTAGAGTACACACTATTATAAAAAGTACCTTTTTTAATGGCACCGAATTTTATTTCACTACGACCAAAGGATTCATCACGGTAGAATCTATTCAAATAGGCGCTTTTCTTTTATTTTCATTTTTAAGCTCACTTTTCACAACGGTTGGAACTTCCAACCGTGGTAAAAAGTGGTGCATGGTCATGAGTTCGAATCTTGCTATTGTTGTTCTTCTATTGTTGTATTTTATATATTTTATTAAAATACATATAATAATGGTTGTTTAATACAACACTTGTTGTATGTAGCGCTTTTATTGAGTTTCTTCACCGTCCTTAAACAAATCTTGGCCGTCTATTTAGTGAATATCAATGCTCAAGACACTATCATTAGAGATCCGCGTAAAACTTTAGACGAACTTCAAACTTCGATGAACTTCATCTTCTACCTCCCAACGTCATCTTTCATTTATGAAATACCATTTCTCAACTAAAACAAGCTTAGAAATATCATTTCTTCCATAAACAAAACTCGAAAATACCATATCTTTCATTAACAAATTTCAATACTCCATCATCTCTTCTCCACCTTGAATGAGACAAGAAAAGTATGAATTCAAGTTAGAAATATTAGTGTTTTTGTTCTTTTTTTGTTATTGTTGTTGTTGTTGTTCTTATTATTATTACTAGTGGGATACCTGTGCGCCCGGACGGGTACTGGTGTGATACGCACGTTTTTGTTTTTAAAATATAATAAAAGTATAAATAAGAAAAACAAAATATTTTTACCAAAGTAATTTATTATTTCTAAAAGAAATACATATTTTTAAAATAAAAATAAAAAATTGTATTAATTTTTCAATTTTTAAAAGAAACACATCAATAATATATATTTCAATTATTCATATATTATCTTAAATATTATTGTATTTTAAATTTAAAATAATTTTAAAATAAAAATTGATCTTACCGGTTGATCAAAATCTATAAGGTGGTCGGATCATGATCTTTTGTCGGGGTAGAATGTCGAGGAGGAAAAAGGAGATTGTACCTGTAAGGCACTCCGACGATCAAGTAAGTAACTGAGCAAAGAGATACAAGCAAAGTGTTTGAGTTTTAGTGGTGAATAGTGAATATTTGATACCTGGCCCTCACATGTGTGAGAGTTTATATAATACCCCTGACGCATGGCCATTGGTTCCTATTTTTGGGCCTAGATATACAGATCCGCAAAAATAGGTAACTTCCAAGACTTGGTCATACTAGGAAGGTGTGCCTGTAACTAGCCGTTAGTTCTGAGGAGGAGGTAGGTTACGAGCAGCGATCTGGTCAGTTCCTGGTTCTTTGACCGACTTGAAATCGGACAGACTGAGAGGCGCTCGCTGATCATCATATGTCAGTGTCGTTCCGGGAGGACAAATGAATGATAGTGCCCGACGGAGGGCGGAAAAATCCAGAGGGCGCTGTCGTACGGGCCGTACCGAAGGAGGAGGTTAGATTGGACCCTCTCTAGCTGTCGGGTCAGTTTAGAACAAAAATATTAGATACATAAATGATTAAAAAACTACAGATTTTTCTCGTGTTTGGATACATACATTATTTTAAATATTTTTATTTTCTTTAATTGTATAAAAAATGTAATAACTCGTGCGAACACACGCTTTTTAAAATAGTTATTTGTGCATCCTACGGTACCGGTGTGTTATTTGTTCATTCACACGGTACTGGTGTGCTAACTTTATATTCTCACAGTACTGGTGTATTACTCGTGTGTTACACGTGTATCAACAATATATTTTTTTCGTCAATAAAAATATTTAAATGAACAATGTATTTTTTCATGTTTATAAATATAATATCATTTATTAAAATATTTGAATCAATATAAATTTTTTATCTATATAAAATTATTATTTTTATTTTAGTATGCTTTTTTAAAAAATTGGATAACAATAAAAAAAAATTATGTATATGAAAATATTTGGATTAAGCATAGAAATGTTTATTATAAAATTAATTTAATAAACTTTTTGTGATAATATATAAAAATATATATAATTTTTTAAATAAATTTATACTATTATAATCAATATTTTACATGTATTATTTTAGTTAATTTTATTTGAAAATTTATGATTTCTTATTGAATACTCTGTATATATTATATATAAAAATAGAAATGAAATATTGCATTTATTAGTGTTGTTAATAGTAGATCGCGGGAAAAAACGGAGACAAAAATACGATATGAGAAATATCGCATTGGGATAGCGGGCAAATAGCATAAGGTGCAAAAATCAAGGACAAGACTCTAACAACTTGATGGTGGATAGAATAAAAATAAAGAAAGTTTATCAATAGAATCTCGAAGCGCTAGAACATTCAAATAACCAAATACAAAATTTCATGATTATTAAGCTCAACTTTTGATTTACATATTGATGATTTGTCAATTACCATTATTTATATGACAATGTTGAAGGAAGTCACCAAGAGCAACATTTGGGAAGAATTCAGTTTTGTCATTCATTTCAGATCCTACAAGTATAACAATCAATCAAAATCAATTCTACAAAGTCAGACGTTCAAAATCAATATGTGTAGCTACAAAAACAAACTCACTAATCTATCGTAGATTCAATTCAAATTCACAATTACAATTATAAATTAATAGAAAGAGAAATACACGATCTATAAACTTCACCTCATTCGAGAACTTCAGAAACTTTGTAATGACTCTGCAGTCACCTCTGATAATCACATCTCATACCTGAAACCAACACACACTTAATTAGAAAATATCAGAAATAATAGATAAACCCCTAAAATCACAATCCAACCTATTCGCACGCTGTAAACCGATTTGCACACCATTATCAACTTTCGATCTCTTAACCATGACAGGACAACTCACGAGCGTAATTATTTTCACCATATCTCGAATAGTAATCATCGTCCGCCAGGAATAAACACTGACATAGTGCAGAACCTATTCTTTTAAACCACCCATTTTTT
The DNA here is from genome assembly GCA_948472305.1 of Vicia faba. NCBI lineage: Eukaryota > Viridiplantae > Streptophyta > Magnoliopsida > Fabales > Fabaceae > Vicia > Vicia faba. The sequence continues at coordinate 233,056,836 of OX451739.1, read as the reverse complement.
CCTCGAAGAGCCTATCCGTAAAAACCTACGAATAACACATGATTCAAAATCCAAAAAGGTTACATTTTTTTCCAATGAATATAACAAAACAAAGAAAATCATGATCCAAAATCCAAAAAATATTGAATTTATCCAACAAAGATACCAAAAAAAAACCCTAAAATTATAATTCCATAACTATCAAACCTACCATTGAATCAACAAATGTGGATTTTTCAGAATCCAAACGGTAGATGCCAGTTCACAAATGCGACGAGAGCTTAAGAACTCAAGAGCAGATGAAATTTGTGATAAAGAAGAAGAAGAGGAAGAAGCTTGACGAAGAGGAAGAAGGACCTTCGATCGATAATATCAGAGAGAGAGAGAGAGAGAGAGAGAGAGAGAGAGAGAGAGAGAGAGAGAGAGAGAGAGAGGAGAGAGAGAGAGAGAGAGAGAGAGAGAGAGAGAGAGAGAGAGAGAGAGAGAGAGAGAGAGAGAGAGAGAGAGAGAGAGAGAGATTATGATGTTTTTTGAAATTTGAATTAAAGTATACATTGAAAGTAGATAAAATAGGAAAATATCATTTAAATTGGATCAAGTGACATCATCAATCCATTCCAACCTAATGACCAAAGGCAAAAAAACATCAACTTTCTAATTGAAATAGAACTAAGTGACATCATTAGTTGGAAAAAGTTTTTGTTTAGACACAAAATGTCCTCATTTTGATGAAGTGTTAGATTTAGAGGGAATGGTAGAAAACTAATTTCCATAACCATCATTTTCTTATATGGTAGAATGTTGTTCTTGTTGTTGTTCTTGTTGTTGTTTTTGTTGTTGTTATTGTTGTTGTTGTTCTTATTGTTTTGGTTGTTGTTGTTATTGTTATTCTTGTTCTTCTTCTTGTATTTGTTGTTCTTGTTATTGTTGTTGTTCTACTGCTGTATTTTTTAATTTTATTATAAGACATACAACAACAGTCGTTTAATACAACTATGAATGTATGTAGCGTGCTATCCAGTTTACTACCATGAGAAATAGATTGTGATTATAAATAATCCGCTTACAACCACACCCTACCAAACAACGGTTGTTCAATCATTATTATAAGTCTTTCACAACCGTTGTTATATGTGTTTTTCATAGCAGTGAGAATCTTGTGGTTTTTAAGTCCCATAAACTCTAGTAAAGTGTATTAATTGAGCATGGCCATCTCAAGGTTTAAAGTACTAGAACCTTCTTCAACTATAACTATCTTAGTGGGTTGAAGTTAGTAGATCTAGATGTTCATCATATTTCATGGTCCTTTCTTGGACGAGCGTAATATAGTATGATGCTAGCGCTTAATCATTCTATGGATCATAGTTCTAATTCGTTCAACAAATATGGATTCCTTCAATTCTCTTGGAGGACCATTGGATGGAGGCCATAGACCAATTCGGATGTCATAGTTCTAATCATGTGAGAAATATCACCTTAGCTCAAGATTAGCCTCTATAAAATATCAGTTCGATTCAGACGTCATCTCGAGTAAAATCACAATTTCGTTAAGAGCTTAGCAAGTATAAAACTCTGTTTGTTGTTTAGTTGGAAATTAACCATTCAAAAACTTCAAATCCTTGTAAAATGAGGTTTGTGGGTAATATCCTATTGAAAGCTCTCAAGATAGTGGAAACTCTCAAGAATAATTCTTAGAGATAGGAGTATGTCAAATTGTTATGCCGAACTTGTATAAATCATTGGCGTCTTTCTCTTTCCCTCGTCTCTTTTACTTTTCATATATTTTCTTTCCTATGTTTTTCCACTTAGTATTTTATTTTGCTGCTTATTCACCCGTTTGTTTTACAAAATGTTTTTAAACCCAGATTTTATAGAAGGTTTTTTATTTCAAACAATATCTTTCAAACATCTACAATTCAACCCCACCCTTTTATATATATGAAGTCACATTAGTAACAGAGTTTAAATCCTATTTCATTAAAATGTTCTAAAATATCTTATATTATTATCATAAAAAAGCATAAACTAATAAAAATATTTTTATATTATTTAATTATAAAATAATTATTTATAAATAAATGATCTTTCCATTTCGAGTGAAAAATTATAAGTCCTAAACATTCAGTTTTAGTTACTCATATTTTTATATAGTTTTTATATTAATTAATTTTTAAAATTATTTTTAAATAAATTATTTTTTCATTTTGAGAGAAAAATGATAGATCATAAGATATTACATTACAATTAATTTTTATAATTTTTAATAAAAATAACGTTAACATGATTTTTTGTTACAAAAATTTATATTATTGTATTTATTGAGTTATACTTTTAAAATATATAATATTAATTTGTAAAATTTAACTTAGAATTCAAATTTTAAAATTTTAACTTATTATTTAAATTTAAATCTAAATTGTAGAAGAGAGACATTTTTTAACTTATATTTTAAAAAATGATAAATATTTACTAAAATTGTATTTAGATTTTTTTTAGCTTTGGCTATTGCATAATAGATAAGCAAAATATTATTTATAAAAAAATATTATTTTTAATAGTATTAGTTGGATAGTATATATATTATTATTATTATTATTATTATTATTATTATTATTATTATTATTATTATTATTATTATTATTATTATTATTATTATTATTTTTATATTATTATTATTATTATTATTATTATTATTATTATTATTATTATTATTATTATTATATATCGTTATAATTATTAGATAAATATTATATTATATTATTATTATTATTATTATTATTATTATTATTATTGATTATTTATTATTATTATTATATTTATTATTGTATTAATAATATTATTATTTTATTATTATTATTATTATTATTATTATTAGCTAAATATTATATTATTATATTTATTTATATTATTATTAGTGGTGGTTAAATATTATATTATTATAACTAAATAAATTTTATATTATTATTTATTATTTATATTATTATTTATTATTTATGTTTCTATTTATATTTTTATTATTATTAATATTAATATACAGTCAAATTAGTAAAAAAAATATAATTAGAGTTTAGCCAAGAGTTATTATCATGATGACACAAGGTTAGGATTGTCATAATGACAACCTTGAATTTATGTATGTTAAGATTAAGATCTAACTAAATTTTTTAAACTCTAATTAACTCTATTTTATTTAATTTTTTGTGTATGTGTCCGAGGATTATCTTAGACCGTTTGTATAAGTCCTATTTGAATATCTTGAAATAGTTATTCTTAATGACCCAAATTTCGTTGATTCAATTGTGTCGCTTCATATTTGGAGTGATATAATTGGTGGAAAGATATATGGGGAATTTTTTTGTATTGAACCTTTGGCTTACAAGTGTAGAAAATGGGATAAAATTTTATTTATATTACTACAAAAAGTATATTTAATGTCTGATGCGAAATGCATTTGATTCTGGCTACGGAAACGAGGTAACAAAGGGCAGCGTGGAGAGCTATTACTTTACATTTCAGTTATTGAATAACCGAGAAGAAAAGTGGCACTGGTCATAGATTTGATCTCCAGCAACTGCTTTTTTTGCATTTTCAAAATTGCGCTACTTTTTACCTCAATTTTTAACAATAACCGACGGGTAAAGTCTTGTTTAAAAAAAATCTACCTGTTTTTTTCTTCTGTTTTAATATACAAAACATCAAATTTGTTGATAAATTCTAAATATTTCTCATCAGCAACAACACAACAAAAACAAAATCCATAGAATCCTTAAATATTAAATCTCAACAACAACAACAACAAAATTCATAGATTCTTTAAACATTAAATCTCAACAACAACAATAAATAAATCAAATCAATAGAATTGTTAAATAATAAACTTCAACAATAACAACAACAACAATATTAACCATTTTACTTGATATAACTACAACTAACATTAATAAGTTTCTTTCATGCTTTCCTAACTAGAGAAAAGATTAAACATTAAGAAACCAACCTTGAAATATATTTCCGCTCTTGCTTTCATTGTCATTGTTTTCAATATGTTAAATTTAAATTTCAGCACTTTGCATCCAAGATGAATAGTTGTGGCATTCATGTTTTGAATGACTAATGAGAGTTCCACGCAAATCACTAATATTTCATGTGGATTGATGAGTTGACAATATCTTGACCATCGTTACTTTATAAATGAGCGTCAAAGATTTGTTACTCAATTTTTTCAACAAATGGATCATAAATAAATAAAAATGTTACTTTACCCCTCGATTTTCAACAAAAACGATGTAATAGTTCATAAAAAAAAATTTAAAAAATTAAAAAATGATAAAATGTAGTTGTTGGGATTCGAAGATGTGTCCCTCTAGTTACTTTATCCCTCGGTTTTTAACGAAATCGAGATAATATGCCAGAAATTTTTAAAAATAAATAAATTATAAGGTGATAAAATATAGTTGTTGGAATTCGAAGACGTGTCATCTAAATACTTTATCCATCGGTTTTCAGTAAAATCGAGATAATAAGTCATAATTTTTTAAAATTAAAAGATGTTAAAATGTAGTTGTTGAGATTCGAAGGCGTGTCCTCTAAATATTTTACCTCTCAATTTTCAGCAAAATCGAGAGAATATATGGTGTTTTTTAAAATAAAAAATGTGACACGTCTATGGTTTACATTTCGATTTTTTTAAAAGTGAGGTATAAGTTTCGTCATAAAAGTGTTATTTATAGTAGTGTTAGGAGAATTTCAAATGGAGAAGAATCATCACGTCCACTAGTATAAACCCCTGAAATTGCAAAAATAGTGAGACAATTTTCTCTAAATTAGGCAACACGTGAAGCAACACAAAAAATCGAAATTAAGGAAATAGGAAAGAGACAAATTGAATTTGAGCGTGCCTTGAAAGTTTCACAAGAACATATACAAGAATATATATTCTCACAAAGGAACAAAATTCACGGTTCAATAGGTGAAAATCAAAATATTGATAGATATAATAGAGTTGGCGGATTTGAAATAATTGGTGAATAGAGAGTAGCAAGTAAGAATGAAGAGGAAGATGAGAGTGGTGAAGATAATACTGATGATTGATTTTCTTATATTGTTGAATATTTTTATTATTATTTAAATTTTTAATTTTTAAATATTAATTTATAAATTTTATTAATTATTTTATTAATTTAAATTTTACAAAATTTTAATATTTAAAACTATATTTGAACTTAAATTTTACAAAATTTTGTTATATGCATATAATTTATTTATTATATTTATATTATTATAAATATTAAAATATTTGTTTTTAGTATTTATAATAATATAAATATAACAAAAAAATTTATTGAAAAATGTGAAAATTATGAAACACGTAGCTGACGTGTAATCCTTCATTTTACAAACTAATCTGTTGTGAGGAGTGTTTCCACCGACAATATATGTCAAATTTGTCTGCACCCTATAGAATGTTGCAAGGGATGTTATACTTGACAATGTTACAAAGACTTTTTCATTTGAAAATAGTGGTGATTAAAATTTTTCGAGTTCATAAAATTTAGTGCCAAGAGATTTCTTCTTGTACCTTGTATTATTATAAATAATTTTTACTTTTTTAATATATTTAATTATTAATATATTTAGTTCATATATATAGAATTTAAACTGTTAAACTAAAGTGTACTGAACTAAATCTGAATTATTAAACTAAACTCTCGAAAAATTAACCACAATTGATCTCAAATTGAACCGTGAATAACCAAACTGAATCGTTTAAAACCATACCACAAAAACATATATATTATTACTGTGTCGTTACTTAATTGCTGATTTATATTTTCTGAATACTGATTCTTATAGTCTTTGAACATTTATGTTGACTATATAATTTTATTGGAATGAACAATTTATCATTTAAAAAAGATCATATGTTTTTTATAAATGCATATGCTAATTAGAATATTATAATATTTTCTACTGTATTTGTTCTGGACTGGGCCCGACAGGCCCAAAAGCATTGCTAAGGCCCAGTCCAAATGGACTTACTGATGACCACGCCGACCAAAGGGTCACAGCCGTGCCCGACATACTGCGGTCCAGCTCCACATCCTGATGTCCAGCCCGACATACTGCGGTCCAGCTCCACATCCTGATGTCCAGCCCGACATACCGCGGTCCAGCTCCACGTCCTGATGTCCAGCTCGACATCCTGCTGTCCAGCTCGACATTGCCTCGAGCATCCCAACTAGGGCAGACTCAGTCCACTGTTCCCCCAACGATACTCCGGAAAGACCGCGTCTCCGTCCGCCCGCACTTCACGCAGAACATCCAGGAAGGGGACCACGTGCGGGTCTCCACTACCCACGTAGAACCTGGCAGTTTCTCCATTGGGCCAAACCTGCCCGGCCCAATGAAGGAACCTTGGCCCAGCGCTGGGGGCTATAAATACCCTCTGCTTCCAGAGGGTCAGGTATTCATCATTCTAACCTCAACTTGCTATTATCTGCTCGTACTCCTACTTACTTCAGCATCGGAGTGCCTTGCAGGTACCCCCCCCCCCCCCCCACCTCGTTCAAAAAAGCTTTCTGCTCGGAGCCAGCCGTGACGGTCCATTTCTGATCAGGTCAGATCAGTGGTGCCGTCTGTGGGAACCAGCTTCCCCGTCTAACGAACAATTCTAAGGACCAAAGCTCAACCCAACTACCTGTCATGGCTGATCCAGCTCGCGACGAGCAGCCCGTCCGTGTCGCCGACACTAATAACGGTCACGCGGACAAGAATGGACACCTCGACAATCCCGGTGATCCCGGCCACAGTGCCATCCCTGTGACAACCGCCCCTGGACCTTCCTCCTACAGGGACGGGGCTACTGCATCATCCTCTACGACCCCTCCGGCGCTCGAAGACGACCCGGTAGCTCTCGCTCATCGCAGAGCTGCCCGATTCTATGAAGTCCCAGTTCCTGCCGGGGCAGATGCCACGACTCAGGCACTGTTTGCGGCCATTAATCAGACAAATTACCTCATCTTCGCCCAAGGAGAAAGATTAAGGGCACTTGAAGATGATCGACGACCCCCGAGGAGGCATCGGAGGCCACATTCTCCTCCTCCTCGGGTCACGGAAGGTCGACACCCTTCTCCCCCGCGAAGACACTATAGGGAGAACTCCAGGAGCCCTTCTCCCCGGCCAAAGCAGAGGCGGCCCTACCATGAGAGACAGCCCGTCATCCCTGCCGAAGAACCCAGTCGCGACCCATCAAGGCACGACAAGAGGCACGCCGGAGACGGGCGCGTGACCTTCAACCACAGAGCATCGCGCTCGAGGGAATCTCAGCACGATCATCGTGCCAGACATAACTACAGGACCCCTTCTCTTTCTCCGGAGAGGAGCGACGAGGACGACCCCCGCGGTCCCCTGTCGCAGGCTATCATGGATGCACCTATCCCCCCGGGCATGGAGAAGCCCCCGCATCTGAAGGAGTATGACGGAGTAGCGGACCCTGTCGACCACATTGACGGGTTCGAAGCCATGCTCCACTATCATAATGTCGGGGGGGCCCATCAAGTGCCGTCTTTTCCCCACGACTCTCAGGAAGGCGGCCATGGACTGGTATAAAGGACTCGCCCCGGGCTCAATTACGTCATGGCGGAACCTGAAGAACCAGTTCATCAGTTCCTTCACAGCTTCTCGGCGCCACCCGAAGACCGAGGCGGCCCTCGAGGCCATCATCCAAAGACAGGATGAAACCTTGAGGGAATTCATCAACCGCTTCAACCGGGAAGCAATACAGGTCCCCTGCGCGGACCATATGAAAAGATATTTGCTGGAGAGGGGCCTCCTCCCCGGCACAGAATTCAGAAAAGCTGTGGGTATTGAACCACCTCCAACTTTTGATGCCCTCCTCGACAAGGCCCGAGCATACATGGACTACGAGGAGAGAGAAGCTGCCAACAGGGCCCGAGACTCCAGGGCTCGCGCTCCCAACAATAGCAGCAGCTCACGACAAGACCCTCCTCCCCGACGTACCGGGGAGAAAAGAAAGGAAGATCGACCCCGGGAGGTCCGGGAACAAAGGGGCCCCTCGGACCGTTTCACCGAGTACATTCCGCTCACGGCTTCCCGCGAGCGTATTTTGGCGGAGTGTGCTAGTACAGATTTCAGAGACGGTGGCGTCAAGCGTCCCCGACCTGCTCCCGCCAAGCCAGGGGCAGACAAAAATAAATACTGTCAATACCATAGGAGTCATGGTCATTTGACAGAGGACTGCGTCCACCTCAAGGACGCCATTGAAACCCTCATCAAGGGAGGGAGGCTCGCACAGTACAGGCGAAACGACGCTCCCCGTCGTGACGCCCATGAAGCCAAGGAGCCCGAAGAAGATGCCCGACCATCAGACGAGTCGGTACCAATCCAGACCGCCTTCTCGGTAACCAGGCCCGAGGATTTGGACATTCCCGAGCTCCTGCAGGAGCCCCTGACAACACACAGCAGGTGGGAATACTTCCCCTCCGCCATGGTCATCAACGGGGGCGGGTTCAACGACCTCACCATCAATTCAGCCAAGAGGAAGTTGGACGAACTGGTCGACATAGCTCCTCCACAAACTGTGACGTTCGAAAGGGTGAAGGGCAGGTCAGAGCCCATCACCTTCTACCTGGAAGAACTCCCCGGCGGAGCCCCGAACGCGGTCATCCCCTTGCTGATAAGGGCAAAAATGGCCAATTTTGACGTGCATCGCATCCTGGTCGACGAAGGGAGTTTCGTCGATGTGATGTACAGCCAGCTGTTCCGGACCTTGCAACTGGACGACTCACACCTCTCTCCGTATGTGGGTTCGGATCTTCAAGGTTTCAACGGCTCGACTTCCAAACCTTGGGGTTATGTCGAGCTCCTGGTGACGTTCGGAGAAGGAACGGCTACAAGACAGGTTAAGGTCCACTTCCTCGTCATTGATTGCCCGTCTCTATACAATTGCATCTTGGGGAGACCGACATTGGCGGAGCTGACAGCAGTGCCCTCGACTGTCCATCTAAAAATGAAGTTCTATACCAAAAGGGCACGGGTAGCCACCATCCAGGGAGACCTCGCCGCTGCCCGCAGGTGCTTCAACGCCGCTTCAAAGGGACGGGATACCGTCGACGTGGGGACCAGACCCACTAAGAGGACAAAGCAGGAGCCCGACAGAAAAGCATCCCCCGAGGAAGAAGTCCAGAAGGCTCCACCAAAGGTCGACTCCATAGCCCTCGACGCTCGCTTCGACCAGGACGAGCCATCCAGCAGCGAGCAAATCCCACTCCGACCTATTCCGGACGGTGATTTTGAACTCGTTCCCCTCGAAGCAGACCCGACCAAGGGAGTGAAGATTGGCAAAGACCTCCCCGACTTGGCCAGGAAGCAAATCAAGGCCTGTCTGCGCGAGAATGCTGATCTCTTCGCCTGGAGCGCTGCAGAGATGCCCGGACTCGACCCTGAGGTCGCCTGTCATCACCTCGCCATTGATCCAGCCGCCAAGGCCGTAGTACAACGTAGGCGTAGGCAGTCTCCAGAAAAAACGGAGGCTGCTGAAAAAGCTGTAAAAGACCTCCTAGAGGCAAATTTTATTTCTGAAGCCCGGTACTCCACCTGGCTGTCAAATGTTGTACTTGTTAAAAAGAATAATGGAAAATGGAGAATGTGTGTTGACTATACCGATCTCAACCGGGCTTGCCCGAAGGATGCCTTTCCTCTACCTAACATAGACATGCTGGTCGACAATTCGGCCGGCTACAAGACCTTGTCGTTCATGGACGCCTACTCGGGATATAATCAAATCCCAATGGCTCTGGGCGACAAACGCTGCACGGCGTTCATGACCAGCTCGGGCAACTATTACTACAACGTAATGCCCTTCGGATTGAAGAACGCTGGTGCAACTTACCAACGTATGATGAACAAAGTGTTCAACAAACAGATTGGCGACATGCTCGAGGTATATATGGACGACATGATCGTCAAATCCCGAGCAGACACCGATCACGCAGCTCATCTCAAGACAGTCTTCGCCCAAGCAAGACAGTGCAAAATGAGGTTCAACCCCGAGAAGTGCACGTTCGGGGTTAAGGCAGGAAAATTCCTTGGATTCTATCTAACAGAACGAGGAATTGAAGCCAACCCCGACAAATGTCGGGCATTCTCCGACCTCCCGACACCGACGTCAAAGAAGTCGGTACAAGTCATGAACGGCATGCTAACGTCACTGTCCCGCTTCGTCGCGAAGTCCGCTCAGCACGCCCTCCCCTTCTTTAAACTCCTTCGAAAGGAAGCAGCCTTCGAATGGAACGAGGAATGCTAACACGCCCTTCGCCATCTGAAGCAGAGCCTGTCTCAACCGCCCGTGTTGTCTCGACCAGACGACGGGGAATCGCTATACTTATACTTGGCCGTTTCGAACGAAGCCATCAGCGCAGCCCTTGTCCGCGAGACCCCTGACGGGCAGAAACCTGTCTACTTCACGAGCAAAGCCTTACAAGGCCCCGAAAGCAGATATCAACAGATAGAAAAGGTTGCTCTGGCCCTCGTCAACGCTGCGAGGAGGCTCAGACACTACTTTCTAGCCCACACCATCATCGTGCGAACCGATCAGCCGGTGAGGCAACTCCTGGGTCGGCCAGATATGGCGGGCAGGATGCTGAAGTGGTCCTTGGAACTCTCCGAATTCGACATTCAGTACGAGAGCAGGAAGGCCCTGAAAGCACAAGCCTTGGCCGACTTCGTCGCGGAGATGACCACTCACGACCTTCCCCCGGGGAAGGAACACAAGTGGACCATCTTCGTCGACGGAGCCTCCAGCTCGTCCGGTAGCGGCGCAGGGATCCTCCTGGAAAACGAAGAAGGCATAGTGATCGAGCACTCCTTGGTTCTCTCCTTCCCGACGTCAAATAACCAGGAAGAATACGAAGCCCTGCTCGCAGGACTAAGACTAGCCGAGGACCTGGGAGCCCGCGAGGTTCAAATTTACACCGACTCCCAGCTCGTCGCCTCTCAAGTACAGGGAAGCTACCAGGCCAAAAATGACAACCTCATCGAGTATTTGAACTTAGTCAAAAAACACATGACAAAGTTCGTACGTGCAGAAATTTCTCATGTTCCCCGCGAGAAAAACACGAGGGCGGACATATTGTCCAAACTCGCGAGCACACGAAAGAAGGGCGGGAATAAATCCGTCATCCAGGAATCTCTGGCACGCCCGAGTATCGAACCACCCTCGACTACGGTCGAGATCCACGCCATCGGGGATGCCACGTCCTGGATGACCCCGGTTTATAATTTCCTGACAAAGGGAGAACTCCCGTCGAACCAGGCCGAAGCTGCCATAATCAAGCGACGAGCATGTTCCTATGTTGTTCTCGAGCAGAAACTATACCGAAGAGGATTCTCCATTCCCCTCCTGAAATGCATCGACGAGTCCGCCATCCCTGACGTACTGCGGGAGATACACGAAGGGATTAACGCCCAGCACATGGGCGGTAAATCCTTGGCAAGGAAAGCCCTCCGAGCAGGATATTATTGGCCGATGATGCAACAGGACGCCAAGGAAAACGTGAAAAAATGTGACAAGTGCCAGAAGCACGGGGATATGCACCTCGCCCCCCCGCACGAGCTGAACACATTGTCGTCCCCATGGCCGTTCGCCTGGTGGGGCATGGATATCCTCGGGCCCTTCGTGCAAGGAACCTACCAGAACAAATTTCTAATCGTCGCCGTGGATTACTTCACGAAGTGGATCGAGGCCGAGGCACTCGCGAAAATCACCTCGCACAATATCCTCCGTTTCTACAAAAGAAACGTCCTCGCCAGGTTCGGAATTCCGCAGGCCCTGGTGACCGACAACGGTACCCAGTTCACCGACCACGGGTTCCGTGACTTCGTCACCAAACTTGGGACAAAACAACATTTCACGTCGGTCGAGCACCCCCAGACCAACGGGCAGGCCGAAGCCGCGAACAGAGTCATTCTCCGAGGGCTCAAACATCGACTCGGCGAAGCCAAAAGAGGATGGGTCGAGGAGCTCCACAGCGTCTTGTGGGCATACCGCACCACACCCCACTCAACGACGGGTGAAACACCATTCCGACTGACGTACGGCACCGAGGCTGTCATCCCGATCGAAATCATGGAACCATCCCGACGAACGGAGGAACCCCTCGACGAAGAAATGAATGACGAAGCACTAAGGGATGAACTCGACCTTGTCGAGGAAATCCGATCGGGTGCAGCCCTGCGCGAAGCCACCCTAAAACAACGAGTGGCTCTGCGCCACAACGACAAGGTCATCAAGCGCGAGTTCGAAATAGGCAGTCTGGTATTACGCAGGAACCAGAAAGATTCCCGCGAAGGGAAGTTGGCCGCGAACTGGGAAGGACCTTACCGCGTCCACGGCACCACGGGTACCGGGGCATACTACCTCGAGCAATTAGACGGAGAGCCATTACCACGACCCTGGAACGCTCATAAGCTAAAGCAGTACTACAGTTAGAAACTACCAACACCTGGGACCCTCGACCAGCAGCACCCGCGCTCGGTCAACGAGGAAAAACGTCCAATTTCGTATAACGCTAAGGTACAAGCCCGACATACGGCCAAAATGGCACAGCATCGCGCGGTAAACGTTGACGATCGATAGTGCCCGACGTGGACAGCTATACCGAGCCCCACCGTCGTTGTACCCATAAGGCAGAACACCCAGCTCGCGATGGGCAGTTCACGCCAAGGGCGAATAGTCCCTAACGGGCTCCACGCCCGACTGAGCAACTTCGCTCCGAAATGCCCGACATTCCATCAAGAATAACGGGCCATCTAAAAGGGTCAAAGGAAAATCTCTCCCCTCGAGCACAACACTTAGGTGTCTCTGGCCAGCGAAAGAGGGCCGGGCACACATACAAACGGAGGCGGGCAGACTAGCTCGCCAAGTCAAAGCCACTTACGGGCACTCCTCGGGCCCATGACTTAGGCTTAAAATTCATGCAAATATATGATTTCAAACAAGGGCAAAACATCCAAAATGTAAAACAGCATTGATATAAATGCCCGAAGGCGACAAAACAATAATAAACCGACCAAGAAGGCCGGCGATGTTCATAACGTACAATAAACGGGCACGCAGGCCCAAAGAATACAAATGTCAAGGGCACGCAGGCCCGCTATCCTATTCAGATCTCCCCGGAATCATCAATGTCGGCGTTTGGAGAGTCGGGCGGAGGAACGATCACGCCGTCCACGATCTGATGTGTGTGGCCGATACCCTCAGTGACCAGGCCAGGGTTTAGCAAGGAGAGTTGACCGACCGCAGAGTTGAACCCATCCTCCAGGGCACCGACGCAATCTGCCTCAAGGAGCCGGATGTGGGCGACCAGCTCCAACCGACTCTTCAAAGCCATTATGTCCTCGGGCTCGTCCTCGGCAGGTTGCATGGCAGCGTTCATTTCCTCGATCTGCTGGGCCAAGCGTTCGACTTCGGCCCCCAGACGGTCCCTGTCTTCCCGAAGAAGCTCCCCCTCCTCGGCCAACTTTCCCGACTTCTCCTTCTCCAGGGTCAACATCTCCCTCTCAGCATCGAGCATCGCCGTCTGCTCGCGGAACATCCCCTCGGAGCGTTCCAGAGCGACCTTCAACTTCCGCGAGCTCGAGGTCAGGGCCGCCTTCTCCTGCTCGAGTTCTTCAACACGGGCAGGATCCCCTCCGTCCTCAGATAGCACCAAAGCCATCTCGGCCATTTTTACCAGCCCGTCCATGCTGGCGGCCAGATACGCCTTCCGATCCTCTTTACTCATCTTTTTTATGGCTGCAGCTTCGTGGGCAACCACTGTCGGAGGGAATCTCTCGAAAAAGCCCGCCTCTTCGAAGCAAGGGGGGAAGGCGAAAGATTTAACGACGCCGGCGTCCTCGCCAGCAGTCGGACCACTCTCCACACGGGTCCTCTTCCTCTGTATCAAGACGACGCTAGGGTCGATCTCCTCGACTTCTGGGGTCCCATCCGACGCAGGCCCCGAGCTTGACGGCGAGTCCACCCTCACCGGCTGAGGAGCATTTGGGCTAGGTGGTGGACCCATCCTCGTCGCCTGTGGGGCCTTCACGACCCTCCTGCCTCGCCTCTGGTCGCAGGATAATTTCAAGAGCCTTTCATGTCGACCAGCCATCGAACCTGCACAAAATAAGAGTTAGGTCAGTATCGAGCGAACCTCATAAATAAATGACGAATAAAGAAACTCAAGCAATAAACAACCTAACAGGCGGGCAGCCTGCCTGTATGTCGGGCACTCCACGAGCCCCTTGGTATCAATCGGACGGGACTCGAACGTTGGGTAACCATCCTTGTCCAAGATATCATCCCCTTCCCGCGTAACCCACCGGGCAGGATGAAAGCTATCAACAAATCGGCAAAGGGCGGCGTACGCCTCCTCATCTTCCGTGCACATGTCCCCGGCGGCGGTATGGTAATAACCCGTCCCATGCTCGTAATGCCGAGACATCCAGTGCACAGGGACTTTAGCCGTACGGCCCAACACAGGGTTCCCATCGTCGCCCAACATCGCCTCCCCGTCCTCGTCGCTCACCGGCTCCTCCTCCTCGAAAAGGGAATTTAAAGCAGAAGTGGTAACTGGCCGCACCACGTACCACTTGTCTTTAAACCCCCTCACAGAGTCCATATACATCTTGAAGAGTCTCCTCGACTGCTTCAGGGAGACCCAGCTATGTTTCCCTCCTCGGGACTGACGCTGCAGGTGAAATATCCGGAAGAAAAACGGTATGGTCGCCCCGATCCTCAGGTAGCGACACGTCAACTCAAACGCCCGGATGAAGGCGAGAGAGTTTGGATGTAGCTGGGACGGGGCCAACTCCAGGTGAGTGAAGACCCCGGCCTGGAAATCAGTGAAGGGCAGCCGCAGCCCCAGATCTTTGAACGCGATCTCATACATCGCGAAGCTGTATTCCAGATAAACCGAGCAGATCCTTGCACGGGATGACAGGCGCATGACTACGAAGTTCTTTTGGAAGTCGGGCTGGTCTTGACCCGCTTCGATGACAGCGTATGGATGTCAGTCGTCCCGGCTGTAGACCGACGCAATCCCCCGGGGCTCGACGCCCACCCATTCCAGCAAAGGGTCGGTCACAGTATCAATCAGGGTGACCGACTCTTCGGCACTCTGTTCTTCACGATCACGGCGTCCGGAGGAGCTCGGCTCGTCCGCCATGGTTACCTGCAGAGCACGGGAAACCAGTCAATTGAGCCCGAAGCCATACGCTCGACATATCACGTCGTCCCATGCACGACTACATAAGCCCGTTTCCACGAATGGTTGCCTCCCCGACATCCTGAAACTCGGTGTCCTTCCTCAAAACCAACTACGCGATCACTCTTCAAGCATGTCGACCCAAGGTATGAACATGGCGAGCCACACCATGAGGCCCACGGCCAAGACCATGAACATACCGGGCGCGATCATGAATCAGGCGCCCTGGATCATGAAGACCCCGGGCAGCGATGAAGTTTATCGCCTAAAACTATGAATATGCCGGCCACAAACATGCGTTTGCCGGTCCTAGGCATGAATACGTCGAGCTAAGTATGAGTTTACCGGGCTAATCCCACGCGCACGGCCCTAAAACATCTACAAACGCCGAAAATCATACATTCTAACAAGAAAATGAAGAAGATAGACCACTTACTTGAATCAAAGAGTAGGATTTGACTACGGAATAGAAGAATCTGGGACAGAAAGTCGCAACTGGAAGAAATCTGGAAGAGCAGCAGCAGAGAGAGCGCAGAGAACAGAAACGTGTTATGGGGCCCAAGGTTCCTATTTATAGTGATGACGTGGAATACCAAACGTCACCTCGGGCAACCGCGGATTCCCTCTCCTCGACGCGCTGCTCCCAACGCAATGATAACCCTATCCCCATAGGGTAGCGGCACAATTTCCGAAAGATACCTCGTGTGCTCGACAGACGCGCCCGGTAAGGATCCTCCGCGCATCCACCGCCGAAGATATCTCCGAGCACGACACGAGGAGGCCCTCGAGGGCCCACACCTCTGTCCCGGGCACGAGACCTCGACGAGGGAACGACTTGGGTTCAAGTCATGGCTCCTCGCAAAGGAACCACGACTTGGGGGGCTCCTGTTCTGGACTGGGCCCGACAGGCCCAAAAGCATTGCTAAGGCCCAGTCCAAATGGACTTACTGATGACCACGCCGACCAAAGGGTCACAGCCGTGCCCGACATACTGCGGTCCAGCTCCACATCCTGATGTCCAGCCCGACATACTGCGGTCCAGCTCCACATCCTAATGTCCAGCCCGACATACCGCGGTCCAGCTCCACGTCCTGATGTCCAGCTCGACATCCTGCTGTCCAGCTCGACATTGCCTCGAGCATCCCAACTAGGGCAGACTCAGTCCACTGTTCCCCCAACGATACTCCGGAAAGACCGCGTCTCCGTCCGCCCGCACTTCACGCAGAACATCCAGGAAGGGGACCACGTGCGGGTCCCCACTACCCACGTAGAACCTGTCAGTTTCTCCATTGGGCCAAACCTGCCCGACCCAATGAAGGAACCTTGGCCCAGCGCTGGGGGCTATAAATACCCTCTGCTTCCAGAGGGTCAGGTATTCATCATTCTAACCTCAACTTGCTATTATCTGCTCGTACTCCTACTTACTTCAGCATCGGAGTGCCTTGCAGGTACCCCCCCACCTCGTTCAAAAAAGCTTTCTGCTCGGAGCCAGCCGTGACGGTCCATTTCTGATCAGGTCAGATCAGTATTGTTTCAAAATAAATTTTAATACAAATTCAACTCTATAACTAGTTTGAAAATATAATGAATCTGTAAAATTCAACTCTATCACATGTTATCAAACAATTCGATAACCAAACTGAAACTATAAATCAAATCAAAACTAAACTGAACCGTAATTAAGTACCATACTTATGATATGGTATTCTTTAACTAGGTTGGAACTTTAGTTCAATTTTTGTATTTTTCTCCAAATTGATTTTCTAGAACTCAAATTTATTTTAGATATGAAAAATTAATTTTTTAAAATTCAACATTTTTTGAACGGTAATAATTAACAAATAATATATAAATAGAAATCTCAATTTATATTAATAAATAGTATATAATTAGTTCTCTTACAAATTGTTACTAACATTTTGGTATAATTCTATGTTAAAAATTGGTATATCGAAACAAATTGTTTGATCCTATACAAATCAAAACAATTCAGTCTGAATTTTACACTCTTTTATTATGATTTAGTTCTGTATAGTTTGATTTTCTCAAAAAACTATACCATGAACAACCTTAATCAAATGTATAAAAAAAATAAAAGTTGTTTATAATAATATCTAAAAGGTGTATGTGAGGAGTAATTCTCCTGAAAAAGCTGGATTTAGTATAGTATTTCACCAGGATTTTAGCCATGCAAAGGTATCATCTCTTCTTTATTGTGTTGGTCAATAGACCAATAAATAAATACCATTCAAGATGGTCAATTTTCGTGTGTATTAGGTTATATTAGTGGTTGTTTTTATGCGTGTACTTCATTGTCAAGATAGGTTTATATTTGCTGTACTTATTGTTAGAATTAATGATGTCGAACAAGACATGAAAGAATTTGGTTTGTTACTACTTACTATTCATTTACATGACTTTGGATTGTTGCAAATGTATTGAAAAATTGGTTTAAGTGGTAATAGTTATTAGTTGTATAATCTTTGTTCAGTTATATTTGGGCTTTTAACATGTGTATTTGGGTCTCGGTACTTTATTTATATAAAAGGGTCATTATGTTTGTAATCAAAAAGAAAAAATAATAATACAGTCAGTTAGAAACACTACAAAAAAGAAGCTTATTTGCCACGTGAAAATCACGTGCCAACATCAAAATCACGTGGCAAAACAAAAATAGCGACGTGGAGACATATGTCGCTGGGGAGCCAGTGGCAAGCCAGTAGCGACGTGATTCCCATGTCACAAAGTTGTGACGTGGTATTTACGTCGCAAAAGCTTTGTTTTAGGGAATATACAATCTGACATACAGCAGCTTTAGTTGCGACGTGAGAATTATTTCACTAATTTGTGACATGATTCTCACGTCGCTACAGGTGACGTTTTTATTTTTTAAAAAATTGTTTAGTAATTATTTTTTATATTAATTAATTTATGTAATAAAATTTAAATAATAAAATTTATATAATAAAATTTAAATAATAAAATTTATATAATAAAATTTATATAATAAAATTTAAATAATAAAATTTATATAATAAAATTTATATATTAAAATTATTAGAATAATAGTATTTTATTATATATTCGAATAATAGAATTTTATAAAATAAAGTCATATAATAAAATGTTATATAATTTAATAATTTAAAATGATAAAAATAAATATCTTACATAAATGCAAATTTAAAAACGAAATAAATAAAATGTTTTCACGGGGCATCTTCACCCGGATAATTATCAAGATCAAAATCATCAATTCCGTCATCATTCGGCTGTGTATCAAGAACATTTTGATTTCCACCACCTTGCATAAACCGTCTCATCTGCTCCTCCATATCAGATTGTCTCTTCCACATGATCTCTAACTGCTGCTCCTGCTCTTGCCTCATTGTCGTCATTTGGGCCTCCATTTCGCATCTCACTTCACTTGCCGCTAATTGTCTTACTGTTTCAAATTGATCCTGTGTCAGATTCGGTTGACGTGGCCCTCCCTCTCCATCTCTAAGTCGTTGAAACAGATTACGATCACCAACTCTCAAGCCGGCGGCCAAATTTCCTCCCGCAAAAAAGCAACCATTAGGCCCTTTTCCATTAACAACCTCATTCCAAATATAGAAATCAACATCACCATTAAGCGGCTCCCCTTCTTACTTGCTTCCTTCGGGCCAAATCCAAAACCTCCCGTCAATGACATGAATCTCACTCGGATCATCTCTCTCACGAAGATCAGCTCCATCTATATCATCAGCTACCACATCTGCATCACCGTCAGCCTATGTAGGACGTGGGGTGCTGGATCCTGCAGCCTGTGTGGGATGTGGGGTGCGTGATCCTCCGGTCCGTCTAGGACGTGGGGCGCGGGTTCCTCCAGCCTGTGTGGGACGGGGACTGGGGGATCGTCCAGCCTGTGTCGGACGTGGACTGTTGGGTCCTCCAATGTGTGTGGAGTGTGGGGTGCTGGACCCTCCTGCCTGCTGGAAGGATAAAGACATCTGTGTGGGTCCCCTCGTCTGCTGGAATGATGAAGGCACGCCAGTCTGTAGAAATGGAAAACTGGGTCCTCCCCCCGTCTGCTGGAATGATGAGGGGACACCAGTCTGCTGGAAAGATGAAGGCACCTGGGTCGGTGGGAAAGGGAAACTAGATCCTCCCGCATGCTGGAAGGAAGATGGCATCTGAGTCGGTGGGAAAGGAACACTAGATCCTCCCGCCTGCTGGAAGGATGACGGCATCTGGGTCGGTGGGAAAGGGAAACTAGATCCTCCCGCATGCTGGAAGGAAGACGGCATCTGAGTCTGTGGGAAAAGGAAACCGGGGCCTCCAGGTGGCACAAAAGATGCAGGTACCCCAGACGGGAATGTATGGGAGAAGAGTAATGGGACAAAACCCTGAGTACTAGCCAGGGACATAGGATCAACCTGACTCTGAGGGGGTGGGCACATGGCTGAGTGAGGAGACTCACATGTTACTACCCTCGGACGCTGAGATTTCTTACCGCTATCCTTATTCTTCGGTGGCATTTTACCTAGTTATATATTTTCATAAACAAAGATAATAAAGTCATTCTACTCTAGCTTTATTTTTCACCGATCTCTTTGAATCACCCATGAACCTTTCAAACGGATACATCCACCTATATTGAACAGGTCCACCAAGATAAGTGTGATACGGTGGGAGAACTGACTATGGTTTTGCGTTTGTTTTCGCAAATGTTTCGGTTGAGCAAGAGTCGCCACCGACTTTTTATTTTATCCTAAGGAAAGGTTAAAAAGCACAGCAAAAAACCTTTTGAGATATTTTCTCGGGTTCGGGGAGTAGATTATAGAAAGGGAAGGTATTAGCACCCTTTCTATCCATGGTTATCCATGGGCTCTTAGTTACTTGCTTAGATCACTTGCCTTTTGTTTTCAATTGTTTGAAATGGTGCTTGTGTGTGTGGGTTTGAAAATGTTTTGAAAAGAAGCCAATGTAGTGGCAACCTTTGTAATGATCCATGTGGGGATGTATACAAAGGTGTATGTCTTTTGAAAAGGTTTTCATTTTGTTTTTGAAAGTTGTTTTGAAAGTGTTGTGAGGTGTGTTTTAGAAAATAGGCAAGTGTTTTGTTTTTTGCAAGTTTGATTCAAGTAACTAAGAGGTTATCTACTCCTAAATTTCTCGAGGTTTATTGCTATGTTTTAACCCTTTTAACAAGTTTGTTCCACCATTGTATTTGGTGAACAATCTCATGTTAGGATGTGAAAGGGACGGACGCGGGTCATCGTTTAGACCATAATTGCAATGGTGCCAAGTATCTTTGGGCAATTTTTCTTAAGGGACTTGACCATTTGTTTAGGCAATATTTTGGAAGCGTCATCGAGGGACTATGATCATTTGGTTTGTGTTTGTTTTGCCCAAAGAGACCTAACATGCAATATGGCCCAATTTTGAAAGGCAACAAGTGGAATACCCTAGGGGGTACAAGTGTGATTTGTGTGTCCATTTTCATGCTTGTTTATCTTGAAATTAGGTCAAAACTATTTTCATTGTTTTTTCGCATACAGACCCTAATTCTAACATGGTATAATTAGAAAGCGATAAAGTACGAAAATAAATTTACTAAGCTATTACAAAACCATATATGGGAAGGGGGGGGGGGGGGGGGGGGGGTACAAATGTTCAAATGGGGATTTTGACAAGGAATTTAAACCTAACTATTACATCAATAATTGAATTATTTACAAAATAATTAATTTGCATAAAATAAGAATAAATATGCAAGATGCAAAAATGGTTTTTTTTGTATGTATGAAAAAAGTATTTTTTATGTGTCAAAATAAACAAAAAGAAAAGTATTATTTTTGGGAGTTTTTTTTTCATGTTTAGGGTTAAACCCTAATTCTATTAAATAAAATGCATTATTTATTTATTATGTACAAATATTTATTTATGGTATACAAAAATAAAATAAAAATGAAGTATATTTGTAAAAAGGTATTTTTATATTTAAATATTAATAAAAATAAAAAGTGTATATTTTGCATTTTAATCCTAAATATATTAATAAATATATATATATATATATATATATATATATATATATATATATATATATATATATATATATATATATATATATATATATATATATATATATATATATATATATATATATATATATATATATATATATATATATATATATATATATATATATATTATTTACTAAATATGTATTATGTATACAAATTAATAATATTTAATATTTAATAAAAAAAGGTATTTTTTCTATAAAATATTTTCAGAGGGTAAAACAAAAATAAAAATGAAAATAAAAGTGTTTTTGCATATTTCTTAGTATTTTTAATAAAATGTATATATTCATTTATTTGTGTATAAAGCTAGACTAAAACAAACAAATACCTAATAAATTCAAAAATGGTGTAAAAAAATATTTTTATATTTTTTATATTATGAGGAAAAATAAATAAGTCAAACCAAAAAAAGAAAAGTCAAAAAAACATTAAAAATGAACAAAATGGGCTCAGGGGGTTCAGAAGCAAATGTATGGTGCAAAAAGAAAAGTCAACACAAGCCCAGCCTATGAAGACCCTTCTTCAACCTCCAGACTTCTGTTTGAACAAAAACACGCGCCTCTTTCTTCCATTGCAAGGTCCTGATTCTTTGAGTTTTAGCAAAAACTTCCAACATCAAAACTGTTAAGCATCTTCTCACGAATTCACACATATAAAGAACATGTTTTAATTCTCAGAAATGAGAGAGAATTTCTTCTCTCCCAATTCTTAACCTAATTTTTGTTCAAAGTTCATACATCAAATTCTCTAAGCATACATAATATAAATGAAATCTAATTATATGGGCATGTTCAGGGCTATGATTGTGACATGTTTTCTTCACAAACCTAAAGCTAACAATGCATAATAAGAGAGATACGAGTTCATGAACTTACCTGTTCAGTTGAAGTTCTATCTGGCAATGGAGAAGCTTTCAGTGCAAGGTGATGATTGGTATAGCTTCCTTGATGTCCAAGGATGCTATTCCAAGCTTTACTTTATCTTGAAACCTTTTGAATCGTGATGGAGCACTTCACCTGTAAATCAGAAAAGTGAAAATGGCCAAAAGGATTAGAGGAGTTACAGGTTGCTTCTAATGCTTTGGATAGTTTGGATTGATGGTAGGGAAGGTGTCTGAAGTGGTTTGGGCAAGAATGCTTGAAAGGATTGAGAGTTGGAACTCAATCTGCAGAGGTTGCTCTGTTTGAGCAGTTTGATGGTGGTTCTGAGTTTTTCAAGGTATTGGAGGCCAAAGGCTCGTGTTCTAGCTTGTGTTTGATGTTTGGAATGTGTTTGATAACTTTCTCTAAGGCTTGGTTTGCAGGAATGGAAGTTGGTGTATGTTATGACACTTTTCTTAACACTTAAGCAAACAAAAGCCAAGTTGTATTCTAGACAGGTAGAGGACCCCTAATCATGCTGCAAAGCTCTTCCTTGATCAGTGTGTTATGCTCATAATCTTGTGCCAATTAGATTTTGATCTGTACTTGTGGATTTGCAATTGGACATAAAGCTTAACTTTTCAAAAATGGCTATTTCACTTTTTCCATAAATGGATTAAACTTGTATGTAATGCTTGAACTCATAGAACAACACTTTGGCACAATGAATATGCATTAAATTATTGAGTGTTTGATGGTTTAAGGACCTGTAATGTAGCACAAACCCAACTGACTTGAAAATGGCATGAGTTATGAACATGTACATGACCAATTCAAAAGTGAGTTTTTGCCATATTGCAAAATTCGAATCTCTCAAGTTATGAGGTTGTTTGATGAGTTCTTGGACATTTTGGAAAGCTTGGAATGTGTACTACAATCCATCTTTGAAATGCAAATTGAAATTCAAAGTGGAAGTGTATGGAAAATGTCCTTGAAGTTAGGTAGAAAACCTTGCCAAAATAGGTTGAAATTTCACTAAGTTAAGAATGGTTTAGTACCCTTATTCCAAAAATTGTAACTTGAGATACAAGCCTCATTTGGGAAAACTTTGTGAATCAAAGTTGTAGATTATGCAACAAGCTACAACTTTCATGTTTTTACTTTTGTTTGAATCCAAATGAATCTTGGTGAGAAAGTGGGGCAAAGTTGGGAAAAAATTAGGGTTTTTCATAACTTAGAAAAATTCTAAGTTATGAAAAATTCTCATTTCAAACCCTAATTTGCAAATTTTGATTTCTTGGTGAACAAGTTTCATGATTTGGCATGCTTTGATGAAAAATGAATCTTGACCCTTGATTTTGACCAAAAAGTCAAAGTTTGACTTTTCAGTATACAGTCAAAATTGGTCAATTGACTGGGAAATTCAACTGTCAATCTTGTGTACTTGGGATCTTTTGAACTTGTTGAGCATGTCAAGACAATTCCATGGGGTCCTTGAGTCCATATGTGAGCTTGGTTTGCCATTGGCTAGGTCAAACAGTCAAAAATTGCCTTTGTGCAGTCAAAACCCTAAAAATGACCATTTTGCCCTTTTGATGATCTGATCAAATTTCTTGTGGAATTGTGATCCAAACTTGGTCAAATGGTCCATGTGAGTTCATAATGTTGATGTGGGTCAATTTTCATGATGTTTGACTGTCAATTGGCTACAGTTGACTTTTTCCCCAATATAGTTGATTTCTAGGTCAACTGTCCAATTGACTGGGCAACATTTGGAATCAAGACTTGAAACTTGGTATGGATAAACTTGGGAGTCCAACATGAAGCATGAAAGTCATCTTAGGCATTTTAGGTCAAAATATCCTTGTGCAATCACAAACCCTAATTTGGGTCAACAGTGCAAGGAGAAGTCTTGAGCAGAGGAAACCCTAACTGGGTCTTGATCTTCAAGGGTTTTGTGATGAGAAAATGTTGAGGAGATGGGAGGGAAAATTTTGGGGTACAACAGTTGCCCCTGTTCAATCTTCTTGAACCTGCAGAGTTAGATTGGCAAGTTTTTCCTTTCGTGACTCAAGGGTAAAAGGAGATTGGACACTAGAGTGCCCGGAAATTTGCACTCGCATGTTGGAGTATCAGCAATGTGATGTCGGAAATGGGCTTGCAGATGCCATTCGGAGAGATGGTGGATAGGGAGATGGGCTTATAGATGCCATCTGGAAATGTGACAGAACCTTGTCGGGAATGGGCTTATAGATGCCATTTGGAGGTGTTGATCGCATAGGAGATTCCTTAGCGAGAACTTGTGTATTTGAGAAAGACAGATGTTTTCCTGGCTTGTTAAAGGTGTTTGATCTTCAATCTCCTCATGTAGATATGCCCTGGCTAGATACAGGTGTCGAATCTACAATTGGTTGCTCATAGACGTGCCCTGGCTGGATACAGGAATCAAATCCGGAAATAGTCGTCAACAGATATGCCCTGGCTGGATACAGGAATCGAATCTTTGAACTCTTCAGACGTGCCCTGGCTAGATACAGGAATCGAGTCTGGAAATGTGGTCAACAGATATGCCCTGGCTGGATACAGGAGTCGAATCCGGAAATAGTCGTCAACAAATATGCCCTGGCTGGATACAGGAATCGAATCTTCGAACTCTTCAGACGTGCCCTGGCTAGATACAGGAATCGAGTCTGGAAATGTGGTCAACAGATATGCCCTGGATGGATACAGGAGTCGAATCCGGAAATAGTTGTCAACAGATATGCCCTGGCTGGATACAGGAATCGAATCTTCGAACTCTTCAGACGTGCCCTGGCTCGATACAGGAATCGAGTCTGGAAACTGATCACTCTCAGACGTGCCCTGGCTAGATACAGGTATCGAATCTGGAATTGTGACAGTTGAAGGTAGTTGTCTTTGGGATTGTCTTTCTCCCTGAAAAGGCAAAAACATAAGTTGTATGCAATGTCATGATGTATGATATGCATGATGTCATGATGTTCAACATGAGATAGTGTTGTATGCACTTTATCATGTATGTAAGCAAGATGTATGAAAATGTGAAATGTTTATGAATGTAATTTCGTCTTAGGAAATAAATCCTTGATGACCGGCCGGGGAATTGCTCTATGGAAGAGATACTTTGCTAAAGTTTCGATGAGAGGCCTGCTGAGGACTTTAATGATGGATTCCGCTGGGGATAACGATGATAAACTCTGCTGGGGAACACCAAAGATAAACTCCGTTGGGGATTGAAAGAACTTTGCCGAGGGCGATCTTCCGTGGCAATTAGCTGAGGATAACCCAGTTATAAGCCCTTGTGAGGAATAACTTTGAATAAAGCTCGGGAGAGACGTTCGTATTCTGCAGGGAACAAGCTTCCAGAATCTACTGGGGATAAGCTGTAAGACCTGCTGGGGAATGTTGTTCCTTTTCAGGATCGACGGGGGACCAACTCTGCTTGGGGAAAGTATTGCTGAATCTTGTCTTGCTCAGCGGGGAGTTGAGATGATTTGGTCACATTCTTCAGTCGAATCTACCTTGGTACCTTGGCGGACAAAGCAACCAGACTGCATTAGACAACTTCACATTTCCCCTGTTTCTGATGTCACCTGTAATCAATCTTTTGTTTCATATGCAAATATTTATGAATCAGCAATTTAATGTCAAATGCATATATCAAAAATGAACATTGGACGTTCTTCGCAAGACAAAACAGAAAAAAAGAAAAATAATGGCAATTTGTATGGACAAGTGAATTTGTATTGATTTGAATTTTGCCTGTGAATAGGCGTTTTTGTACAAGAGGCTGACATCCTAGTAAGAATACCGCCGAATAACATGGAATTTACAATTTTGAAAAGGAAACAAAACAGCTATGTGAACAATCCCACTGGGTTCCCACTCTGCTATCGCCTTTATGTCTTCAAGCGTCTCATCACTTTGCTGTCTAGTTGAAGATGAAGCTGATTGGCCGATGCCGAAGTCTGAGCCAGATAGTTGATGCAGAATTCCGGATGCGAAGTGATCCAATGAGACATAGTGTTACGCTTTATCCCTAACTTTTTCCTAGACCGCCCTTTCGGGTTTTCAGTCCACCGGGATACCCATTTTTGCCCAAGCCGCCTTTTCAGGTTTTCGACTTGCCGGGTGTACAGATTTTTTCATTTTCGTCCCTTATTTTTGCCCGAACCCTTTTGGTTCGCCGGGAAGCCCTTATTTTTGCCTAGGTATGTCAACCTAGCGGGTCTTTTATTCATGCGTAGTATCTTTTCACTATGTCTGCATTGGCGGGGTGAGGAAGGTCGTCACCATCCATGGTGGTTAGGATCATGGCTCCTCCTGAGAACACATGTTTAACCACAAATGGCCCTTCGTATGTAGGGGTCCATTTGCCCCGGGGATCACTTTGAGGAAGGATGATGCGTTTGATTACCAGGTCCCCAACTTGATACTCTTGTGGTCTGACTTTCTTGTTAAATGCCCTGATCATCCGTTTTTGATACGTCTGACCATGACAGATAGCGGTGAGCCTCTTTTTGTCAATCAGGTTTAATTGATCAAGTTGAGTCTGGATCCAGTCATCTTCATTCAAGTCTGCATCCTTCATTATTCGGAGAGAGGGTATCTGGACTTCAATCGGCAAGACTGCCTCCATGCCATAGACCAAGGAGAAAGGAGTTTCCCCGGTTGACGTCCTTGCTGAGGTACGGTACCCATGAAGAGAAAACGGTAACATCTCGTGCCAATCTTTATAGGTCACTGTCATCTTCTGCACAATTTTCTTGATATTCTTATTAGCTGCCTCTACAGCCCCATTCATCTTTGGCCGGTAAGGAGAGGAGTTATGGTGCTGTATTTTGAATTGTTCGCAGAGTTCAGTGATCATCTTGTTATTGAGATTGGTACCATTGTCCGTAATGATTCTTTCCGGGACGCCGTATCGACAGATCAGATTATGTTGGATGAAACGTGCCACGACGCTCTTGGTTACCGTTGCGTAGGAAGCTGCCTCAACCCACTTCGTGAAGTAATCGATTGCCACCAAGATGAAACGATGCCCGTTGGATGCCGTCGGTCGGATCTCACCGATCATATCAATGCCCCACATTGCAAAAGGCCAAGGTGCCGTCAGGACGTTCAGAGGAACCGGAGGAATATGCACCTTGTCAGCATAGATCTGGCATTTATGACAAGTTCGAGAGTGTTGGTAACAATCGGCTTCCATTGTGGACCAGAAATATCCTGCCCGAAGGATTTTCTTAGCCATGGTGTGTCCACTGGAATGTGTTCCAAATGTACCTTCATGCAGTTCTATCATGATCTTTTCTGCTTCAGCCTTATCCACACAACGCAGTAGAGTTGAATCATGATTCCGTTTGTAGAGAATGCCGTTGCTGAGGAAAAATTTTGCCGCAAACCTTCTCATGAACTTCTTGTCATTGACAGATGCACCTTCAGGGTATTCCTGAGCTTCCAAATACCTCTTCACCTCATGATACCAGGGTTTTTCAGTCACCTTCTCGGCCTCAAGATCGCAGCAGTATACCGGTTCGTCCAACTTCCAGATAATGATCCGGGGAGCCTCATTGTCCCATTTAACTTTGAACATTGAAGACATCGTAGCTAGTGCGTCCGCTAGCTGATTCTCCTCTCTTGGGAAGTGCTCAAAAGTTATCTCTTCAAAGTGGGGAAGCAAGGTTGACACATACTCCTTGTAAGGAATAAGATTTGGGTGTTTCGTATCCCACTTGCCTTTGATCTGATTGATCACGAGAGCGGAATCTCCGAAGACACTCAGAAATTTGATCCTTAAGTCGATTGCAGCTTGTAGACCCATGATACATGCCTCATATTCTGCCATGTTGTTGGTGCAGTTGAAACACAATCGGGCGGTGAGTGGAGTATGAGTTCCTTTGGGAGATATGATTACAGCGCCGACGCCGTTACCCAAAGCATTGGAGGCTCCATCAAAATGCATAGACCATCGGGATCCTTCCTCAGGTCCTTCATCCGGTCCAGGTACTTCACAGTCAGTTACCACCATGATGTCTTCGTCCGGAAAATCAAAGTTCAATGATTGGTAATCGTCCACAGGTTGGTGTGCCAAGTGATCTGCCAGTACACTTCCTTTGATTGCTTTCTGAGTTGTATACTGGATATCATATTCTGTTAAGATCATTTGCCATCTTGCTATTCTCCCAGACAGAGCAGGCTTTTCAAATATGTACTTGATGGGATCCATCTTTGAAATCAATAGAGTAGTGTGAGTCAACATATACTGTCTCAGCCGGCGAGCAGCCCATACTAGAGCGCAGCAAGTTTTCTCAAGCAGTGAGTAACGAGACTCACAGTCGGTAAACTTTTTGCTCAAGTAATAAATAGCGTGCTCTTTTCGGCCGGACTCGTCATACTGTCCCAGCACACACCCCATTGAATTGTCAAGTACTGTCAAGTACAATATCAGAGGTCTTCCTTCCACTGGTGGCATAAGAATGGGTGGCTCTTGGAGATATTCCTTTATCTTTTCAAAGGCAGCCTGACATTCATCGTTCTAGCGTATTACTTGATCTTTCTTCAGTAATTTGAAGATTGGCTCACAAGTAGCAGTTAGATGTGAGATGAATCGGGCAATGTAATTTAGTCGTCCCAGGAAGCCTCTGACTTCTTTCTCTGTCTTTGGAGTCGGCATCTCTTGTATGGATTTTACCTTGGCAGGATCCACCTGAATACCCTTATCACTTACAATGAAACCTAGCAATTTTCCGGACCTCACCCCAAAGGTGCATTTGTTGGGATTCAACCTCAGCTTGTATAACTTGAGACGGTCAAACAGCTTCCTCAGATGGTCAAGGTGCTCCTCCTTAGTTTGGGACCTTGCAATCATGTCATCAACGTATACCTCAATCTCATAATGGATCATATCATGAAATAAAGCAACCATGGCACGTTGATAGGTTGCCCCAGCATTTTTCAACCCGAATGACATGACCTTGTAACAGAAGGTGCCCCACTGAGTCACAAAGGTAGTCTTCTCCATATCCTCCGGAGCCATCTTGATCTGATTATACCCTGAAAAACCATCCATGAAGGAGAACACCTTGTGTTGAGCAGTATTGTCAACAAGAACGTCGATGTGAGGTAAGGGGAAGTCATCCTTGGGGCTTGCCCTGTTTAGATCCCTGTAGTCGACACACATTCTGACTTTACCGTCCTTCTTTGGCACTGGCACCACGTTGGCAACCCATTGAGGATAAGAAGTTACTTCTAGAAACCCGGCATCGAATTGCTTCATAACCTCAGCCTTGATCTTTTCAGACATCTCTGGGCGCATACGGCGGACCTTTTGCTTTACCGGAGGGCAGTCTTCCTTGGTTGGCAGGTGATGAACTACAATATCGGCATCCAAACCAGGCATGTCCTCGTAGGACCAAGCAAATATCTCCATGTAATCATGTAGCATCTGGATCAATCGTTGCTTCACGCTGAGCTCTAGATTAGCCCCAATCTTGACCTCTTTTCTATCTGTCTCAATACCCAGGTTCACTGTTTCCACCGGCTCTTCATGTGGTTGAATAGCCCTCTCCTCTTGGAGTAGCAGTCTGGCGAGTTCACCAGGCACTTCGCAATCATCTTCACCTTCGTCTTCGGCCAAGTTGATCGGATTCTCGAAGACATAACTGGTGGTAGCAGAGCTGTTACCAGTGAGATCCAGAGTGGATTGAAACCTGTGTAAGTGAGTGTGTGTAAATATAGCTGTTTTGCAATATATAACACAGAAAGAAAAAGAGCACAAGATTCGAAATGCAACAAACGTCCAATGTTTTGATTGATGATATATGGAAATTTCATACAAAAAAGCCCTCACAAATGGAGCTACGATGCCCCGGGTAGGACACCGAGCCAACAAAGTTTTAACATATTGTTTGTTACAAATTGAAAAATCAAAAGAATTAATTACTGCGTGACAAATGTGATAGGTGTAAAATCCTTTGCTGTCCAGTTGCTTGGTCCGTTGTTGGTGGTTGGATAGATCCAATTGTCGAATTCTGCTTCCTCTACGTCCTCCTCGATAGCATTCACCCTTGGACTGGTGATAAACACCGGAGCCTTTCTGATCTTGTCCTTGCGCACAGCCCTCTGAGCCTCTGCAGTAAAGCCCAGCCCAAACTTGTCGTTCTTTTGAGTGAAGTCGGGAAGCTGACCCCAGTTTGCACAACTGCCTTTCTCTATTACAGCCCGGGCATCCTTCAAGGACGCCATCTTCAACGGAAAATCTTCTTCAACCACTGCCTCAGCCGATGCCAAAGTTGGAGGTACCTCCTCGAAATGCTGAAAGGGGGTTTCAATAAACTCCCCGTCCATCTCGATATACCGGAATGAATTCAAGTGACTAACCATGTATTCCTCCTCACCCTGCACAGTAACAATCTTCCCTTTGACAGGGTATTTGAGCTTTTGGTGTAGAGTGGATGTTACTGCCCCAGCCTTGTGAATCCAGGGTCGACCCAACAAGCAGGAGTAAGATGGACGAATATCCATTGCATAGAACGTTGAGTCGAAAACTTGGGAACCCACACGAATAGGAATGTCTACCTCACCGTGCACCATCCTCTTAGAACCGTCGAAGGCTCTAACAATGATGTTACTAGGTTTCAACTCCAGACCCTCACAATCCAAGCGGTCCAATGCCTTCTTGGGCAAAACATTCAGGGAAGAACCGGTATCCACCAACACGTATGCGAGAGTAGTGCCCCTGCATTCTATGGAAACATGCAGGGCATCATTGTGATTTTTCCCTTTGGGGGTAAGGTCAGCATCCGAGAACCCCAAGCCATTGTCAACTGTCAAATTAGCTACACAGTCGGTGAATTAATCCGCGGAGGTCTCTTGCGGTACATGGGCCGTTTTCAGAAATGAAATCAGGGCTTTTGCATGGGCCTCTGAGCATAGCAGCAATGATAGCATAGAGATTTTGGAGGGGGTATGCCCTAACTGTTCAACAACATTGAAGTCACTCTTTTTGTTGATTTTAAGAATTTCCTCCATTTCTTGTTGGGAGGCTTCCACAACAGTCTTTTTTGGTGCCTCCGTCCTGGCAGGCAAATCGGTAGCAACTTCTTTGCCCCGAGTATCAGAGGACTCGGCGGCAGTAGTAGACACAGGAACTTGAATTGGAATATGCACACTTGCGGGTGTGATGGTGAGAGGTTTTCGGATAACTGGCGGTGCAATGTCAGGCGAGAAGAGCCTGCCACTGCGGGTAATCTTGGTGGGACCAGTGATGTTACTGATACTGGTATTGGTGTTGAACTCCTGCTTCACCCCAAGCACATACACGTCGGCCCCATAATGCCATGGGACCGCTTTATCAGACTCATATGAGAGAGGCCCCGGAACAGTAATAGTAATGGGTGCAACAGACATAATTTGGACTGGTTTCTTCATGGGAGTTTTGGCAGGATTGTAAATTGTGACAACAGATATTTCTTCAACGGAGACAAACGGAACAGCAGTTTTCTTGAACAGAATTTCCTTGCTATCCATCAGGCTTTGGATGCCTGATTTCAGCAGCGGACAACCGGTAGGGATAACAGCACACAGGAGGCAACCCTTGCTACAACCCGGAAATAAACCGGCTAGTAGTAAGTTCCTCTTAACAGTCAAAAGAGGGGTAGCAACATCATTCACCGAAACAGCATACAACTCTTCCTCAATGGCATTTACTCTATGCTGGGGCATAGGAGCAATTACAACATTTGGTCTCTCAGGCGCCTCAAACTGAATTTCCTTCGCGTCGATAAGATCTTGCACTTTATTTCTCAAGGCCCAGCAATCATCAGTAGTGTGCCCGGGGCTATCGGAATGATAAGCACAACGGGCATTTGGGTTATATTTAGGAGATGCAGTATTGACGACCTTAGGAGCTTCTTTGATGGTCACCAAGTTGGTTAATAACAGTTGGGGTAAAATTTTTGATAAGGTCATACTCAGCCTAGTATACTGCCTCTTGGGCCTTTCACCTCTTTGTTGATTGTACTGCTGAGAAGCAGCAACAGGCTTTGAAATGACCAAAGCATTGACGGCTTGGCGACTTTCTGGCTTGACTTGTCTTCTAGGACCATAGACGGCGCTTGCTTCTTTCTTGAAAGGCCTCTTCTCAGTACTTGTGGAGGCAGCTTTTTGTATCTTTCCTGACCTGATGCCAGCTTCAATTCTTTCTCCTATCAGAATCAAATCCGTAAACCCAGCGGAGGAGTTACCAACCAAATGATTGAAAAATGGACCAGACAAGGTCCCTAGAAACATATCAACCAGCTCACGATCAGTCAATGGAGGTTGCACCCTGCCAGCCAAATCTCTCCATTTTTGTGCATATTCTTTGAACCCTTCGCCCGTTCCTAGAGACATACCCTGAAGTTGGGTACGCGTAGGAGCGAGATCAGAATTGTATTGATATTGTCTGTAGAATGCGGTTGCCAAATCTTCCCAGTGTCGGATGCTAGTTCCATCTAGTTGGTAGAACCACTCAAGCTGCGACCCCGAAAGACTATCTTGGAAGAAGTGAATCCAAAGGTTCTTATCTGCCGTGTAAGGTTGGATCTTCCGTACGTACGACCTTAGATGCAGCTTTGGACAGGAGGCCCCATCGTATTTGGCAAAGGCAGGCGCCTTAAACTTGTGTGGAATTACTACCCCAGAAGATAACCCCAAATCTCCGAAATCCAGCCCCGGCACATTCTGAATTTCCATGGCGCTCAAGCGGTCTTCCAATTGCTTGTATCTGTCAGCAGCAGGTGGGTATTGTTCGTCATTGTAGTCCGTCTCGTTGTCAGAGACTGCAGGACTAGGAGCTCCTCCCCCTTGGGGACTGTTTTTCTCAGCAGAAGAAGTAGTTGGTTAAGCTTCATTATGGAGTGTGTTCCCAAATCTGCGTCCAGTGTTGAATAACGCAGTCCTCTTTTTCTTCTTCTTCTTCAGGAGTAGAGTCTTCAACTCTTGCTGACCTTGGGCCAGGCTCAGGACCATTTCTTGAAACTGGGCACTTTGGGCCTGAAGGGCCTTGATTTCTTGCTCACTGGATGAGTCTGGATTCATGATGACTGTTCAAATAAACAGCGAAGAAGATTAAGCAACCTGTGAAAATAGGGTACCTGCTATGCATATGGTGCAATGAAATGCGTATGTTTTATGTTTTCAAAGACAAACAAGATTCAACTTTGTAGACAAAAAGGGAAACACACTTCATTAGATTAAAATTTAAATTGTTCAACAACTTGCCCTTAGGCATTACAGGAATGAAAAATACTGGAAAGGAAATACAAGCTATAAAAGGAAATATCCCAAGCCCATCAGTGCTCCCATGGCCTCCTTTTCTAAGTGTTGATGTAGTTATTCAGGACCCGCTCTTCCTCCAATTGCTTAGTCAGCCTCTGGATCTTCCGTTCCTGCTCGTTGAACTTTTCCCGATAGAAATCCCGTTCTTCCTTTAGCTGCGCCCAAGATCTCTTCATTGTGTCAAAATCAGTGGGTATCTGGGGAGGGAGGACAGTTGGAGGAACCCCATCTTCATCAGGAGATTCAAGGATGATAGGTCTGACAGCTTCGTACGGCATACCTAACCTCTAAGCACGGATGCGGACCCATTTGCAATAGGGTTCCATTGGTAGAGAAGTCTTTGGTCCCAACTCAGGTGGGTCAGCTTTGTGAATTCTGTCCCAAGCTCTAATGAATCCATGGCGTAGTTTGTCACTGTCTGCCTGAAACTCAAAATGGAAGTGAGGAACCAACATTTCATGAGGCCCAACTCCTCTGGCTCTTCCAAACTGATGGAGAGCTAAGCATGGATTATAAGAGATTCCTCCTTGGATACCAATCAATGGAACATTAGGGTATTCTCCGCAACGATCAATAACAGCTACCTCATCCAAACCTCTGAGAGTCCAAGTGATGTCATTATCAGTGAGAGACATTAACCTCCGAGCCCAACCCTTTCCTTCTTCATTCTTCAGCACGAACTTAGGAAGGTGCGAAGTAAACCACCTCACTAGCAAAGGAGCACAACACCATGGAGTTCCCCGTTTTCGGGCGGTACGAGCATAGAGTTGTTGCAAGATATCACCCAAAAGAGTGGGTACAGGGTTCCGAGACATGAAGATCTTTATGGCATGGATACTGATGAAGGTGTCAGGATTGGGAAACAATACCAGACCATAGATCAAAAGAGCCAGAATATCCTCGTACGCCTTGAAGTCCAAGTCATTCCAGAGATCATTAGCCTTGCCAACCAGAAATTTGACCAAAAAGCCCTTGACTCCACTTCTAGTTTCCCAGTTAGCCAATACCTCTTCTTTGGTCAAGGGGAGAATTGCAGCAATCTCTTCAGGCCTAGGAGTCTTTTCCAAACCAGTGAAAGGAATTTGCTCCAAGACAGGGATCCCAAGCAAATAGGAGAATTCTTCCAGGGTAGGAACCAGCTGGAAGTCTTGAAAGGTGAAACAATGATACAGGGGGTCATAAAACTGGGTCAGAACACTTATCAGTTGTTGGTCCCATTTTGCAGTGATCAAGCCAAGGAGAGAACCATGCCTGTTGATGAAGGAAGAAGTGATTGGAATCCTACCAACCAAATCCTTGAGCAAAGTTGGTGGTTGAACAAAGTTGAGTCGGATAGTATTCCTACGCATGGGCATCATGATGTCCTACAAAACAGAGCAAAGATGAAACTTTTTTGTCTTTGAAATGGGTTAGTCCTTTATACAGGATGCATGCAATGGTATGATGACATGATGCTATGATGAAGCACACCACAAGTATTCACACAGGCAAACATGATAAGGCACACAAATCATACAAGACAACCCTTAGGTTTCAGGCCAGCATGAAGTTTGGGTATTACCCTCTTTTGGTTTCGTTGGTTAAAACCTGTCCTATCAAAAGTAACCGGGTTCTAGAGGATCTCAAATCATTGACTACCCTCAATCGGTCATAACTCCAGCATCGCAATCTTTTCTTGCGGCCAGAACCATCGCTACTGTCCTAATGGCCAAGTTTGGTTAATTTAAGGTTCTAAGGTTGGTTGGTGTTTAATGACTCCTTAGAAGACCTATATTCTCCCCGTTGCAACACAAGGGATATAGGTACAGACCAAGGTGCCACACCAACGTAGCCACTGCTTCACCCATGTCGGTCTACGCCGGACAGGTCCCTCACAGATTATGCTACCTAAAAAGGGTATTTCCCAGATCCGGGTTAGGATCTATGAAACTCCGATGCAAAGCCCACAAATATAAAAGCAAACAAGGCAAACAATTGAAAACAAAGGTGATCTAAGCCCTAAGGTTACTCCACTTTTAAAATATTTCCCCAGCAGAGTCACCAGTTCTGTGATACGGTGGGAGAACTGACTATGGTTTTGTGTTTGTTTTCGCAAATGTTTCGGTTGAGCAAGAGTCGCCACCGACTTTTTATTTTATCCTAAGGAAAGGTTAAAAAGCACAGCAAAAAACCTTTTGAGATGTTTTCTCGGGTTCGGGGAGTAGATTATAGAAAGGGAAGGTATTAGCACCCTTTCTATCCATGGTTATCCATGGGCTCTTAGTTACTTGCTTAGATCACTTGCCTTTTGTTTTCAATTGTTTGAAATGGTGCTTGTGTGTGTGGGTTTGAAAATGTTTTGAAAAGAAGCCAATGTAGTGGCAACCTGTGTAATGATCCATGTGGGGATGTATACAAAGGTGTATGTCTTTTGAAAAGGTTTTCATTTTGTTTTTGAAAGTTGTTTTGAAAGTGTTGTGAGGTGTGTTTTAGAAAATAGGCAAGTGTTTTATTTTTTGCAAGTTTGATTCAAGTAACTAAGAGGTTATCTACTCCTAAATTTCTCAAGGTTTATTGCTATGTTTTAACCCTTTTAACAAGTTTGTTCCACCATTGTATTTGGTGAACAATCTCATGTTAGGATGTGAAAGGGACGGGCGCGGGTCATCGTTTAGACCATAATTGCAATGGTGCCAAGTATCTTTGGGCAATTTTTCTTAAGGGACTTGACCATTTGTTTAGGCAACATTTTGGAAGCGTCATCGAGGGACTATGATCATTTGGTTTGTGTTTGTTTTGCCCAAAGAGACCTAACATGCAATATGGCCCAATTTTGAAAGGCAGCAAGTGGAATACCCTAGGGGGTGCAAGTGTGATTTGTGTCTCCATTTTCATGCTTGTTTATCTTGAAATTAGGTCAAAACTATTTTCATTGTTTTTTCGCATACAAACCCTAATTCTAACATGGTATAATTAGAAAGCGATAAAGTGCGAAAATAAATTTACTAAGCTATTACAAAACCATATATGGGAAGGGGGGTACAAATGTTCAAATGGGGATTTTGACAAGGAATTTAAACCTAACTATTACATCAATAATTGAATTATTTACAAAATAATTAATTTGCATAAAATAAGAATAAATATGCAAGATGCAAAAATGGTTTTTTTTGTATGTATGAAAAAAGTATTTTTTATGTGTCAAAATAAACAAAAAGAAAAGTATTATTTTTGGGAGTTTTTTTTTCATGTTTAGGGTTAAACCCTAATTCTATTAAATAAAATGCATTATTTATTTATTATGTATAAATATTTATTTATGGTATACAAAAATAAAATAAAAATGAAGTATATTTGTAAAAAGGTATTTTTATATTTAAATATTAATAAAAATAAAAAGTGTATATTTTGCATTTTAATCCTAAATATATTAATAAATATATATATATATATATATATATATATATATATATATATATATATATATATATATATATATATATATATATATATATATATATATATATATATATATATATATATATATATATATATATATATATATATATATATATATATATATATATATATATATATATATATATATATATATATATATATATATATATATATATATATATATATATATATATATATATATATATATATATATATATATATATATATATATATATATATATATATATATATGTATTATTTACTAAATATGTATTATGTATACAAATTAATAATATTTAATATTTAATAAAAAAAGGTATTTTTTCTATAAAATATTTTCAGAGGGTAAAACAAAAATAAAAATGAAAATAAAAGTGTTTTTGCATATTTCTTAGTATTTTTAATAAAATGTATATATTCATTTATTTGTGTATAAAGCTAGACTAAAACAAACAAATACCTAATAAATTCAAAAATGGTGTAAACAAATATTTTTATATTTTTTATATTATGAGGAAAAATAAATAAGTCAAACCAAAAAAAGAAAAGTCAAAAAAACATTAAAAATGAACAAAATGGGCTCAGGGGGTTCAGAAGCAAATGTATGGTGCAAAAAGAAAAGTCAACACAAGCCCAGCCCATGAAGACCCTTCTTCAACCTCCAGACTTCTGTTTGAACAAAAACACGCGCCTCTTTCTTCCATTGCAAGGTCCTGATTCTTTGAGTTTTAGCAAAAACTTCCAACATCAAAACTGTTAAGCATCTTCTCACGAATTCACACATATAAAGAACATGTTTTAATTCTCAGAAATGAGAGAGAATTTCTTCTCTCCCAATTCTTAACCTAATTTTTGTTCAAAGTTCAGACATCAAATTCTCTAAGCATACATAATATAAATGAAATCTAATTATATGGGCATGTTCAGGGCTATGATTGTGACATGTTTTCTTCACAAACCTAAAGCTAACAATGCCTAATAAGAGAGATACGAGTTCATGAACTTACCTGTTCAGTTGAAGTTCTATCTGGCAATGGAGAAGCTTTCAGTGCAAGGTGATGATTAGTATAGCTTCCTTGATGTCCAAGGATGCTATTCCAAGCTTTACTTTATCTTGAAACCTTTTGAATCGTGCTGGAGCACTTCACCTGTAAAT
This sequence comes from Vicia faba, assembly GCA_948472305.1. Classification (NCBI taxonomy): domain Eukaryota; kingdom Viridiplantae; phylum Streptophyta; class Magnoliopsida; order Fabales; family Fabaceae; genus Vicia; species Vicia faba. The sequence continues at coordinate 233,018,729 of OX451739.1, read as the reverse complement.
CAGAAAAGTGAAAATGGCCAAAAGGATTAGAGGAGTTACAGGTTGCTTCTAATGCTTTGGATAGTTTGGATTGATGGTAGGGAAGGTGTCTGAAGTGGTTTGGGCAAGAATGCTTGAAAGGATTGAGAGTTGGAACTCAATCTGCAGAGGTTGCTCTGTTTGAGCAGTTTGATGGTGGTTCTGAGTTTTTCAAGGTATTGGAGGCCAAAGGCTCGTGTTCTAGCTTGTGTTTGATGTTTGGAATGTGTTTGATAACTTTCTCTAAGGCTTGGTTTGCAGGAATGGAAGTTGGTGTATGTTATGACACTTTTCTTAACACTTAAGCAAACAAAAGCCAAGTTGTATTCTAGACAGGTAGAGGACCCCTAATCATGCTGCAAAGCTCTTCCTTGATCAGTGTGTTATGCTCATAATCTTGTGCCAATTAGATTTTGATCTGTACTTGTGGATTTGCAATTGGACATAAAGCTTAACTTTTCAAAAATGGCTATTTCACTTTTTCCATAAATGGATTAAACTTGTATGTAATGCTTGAACTCATAGAACAACACTTTGGCACAATGAATATGCATTAAATTATTGAGTGTTGGATGGTTTAAGGACCTGTAATGTAGCACAAACCCAACTGACTTGAAAATGGCATGAGTTATGAACATGTACATGACCAATTCAAAAGTGAGTTTTTGCCATATTGCAAAATTCGAATCTCTCAAGTTATGAGGTTGTTTGATGAGTTCTTGGACATTTTGGAAAGCTTGGAATGTGTACTACAATCCATCTTTGAAATGCAAATTGAAATTCAAAGTGGAAGTGTATGGAAAATGGCCTTGAAGTTAGGTAGAAAACCTTGCCAAAATAGGTTGAAATTTCACTAAGTTAAGAATGGTTTAGTACCCTTATTCCAAAAATTGTAACTTGAGATACAAGCCTCATTTGGGAAAACTTTGTGAATCAAAGTTGTAGATTATGCAACAAGCTACAACTTTCATGTTTTTACTTTTGTTTGAATCCAAATGAATCTTGGTGAGAAAGTGGGGCAAAGTTGGGAAAAAATTAGGGTTTTTCATAACTTAGAAAAATTCTAAGTTATGAAAAATTCTCATTTCAAACCCTAATTTGCAAATTTTGATTTCTTGGTGAACAAGTTTCATGATTTGGCATGCTTTGATGAAAAATGAATCTTGACCCTTGATTTTGACCAAAAAGTCAAAGTTTGACTTTTTAGTATACAGTCAAAATTGGTCAATTGACTGGGAAATTCAACTGTCAATCTTGTGTACTTGGGATCTTTTGAACTTGTTGAGCATGTCAAGACAATTCCATGGGGTCCTTGAGTCCATATGTGAGCTTGGTTTGCCATTGGCTAGGTCAAATAGTCAAAAATTGCCTTTGTGCAGTCAAAACCCTAAAAATGACCATTTTGCCCTTTTGATGATCTGATCAAATTTCTTGTGGAATTGTGATCCAAACTTAGTCAAATGGTCCATGTGAGTTCATAATGTTGATGTGGGTCAATTTTCATGATGTTTGACTGTCAATTGGCTACAGTTGACTTTTTCCCCAATACAGTTGATTTCTAGGTCAACTGTCCAATTGACTGGGCAACATTTGGAATCAAGACTTGAAACTTGGTATGGATAAACTTGGGAGTCCAACATGAAGCATGAAAGTCATCTTAGGCATTTTAGGTCAAAATATCCTTGTGCAATCACAAACCCTAATTTGGGTCAACAGTGCAAGGAGAAGTCTTGAGCAGAGGAAACCCTAACTGGGTCTTGATCTTCAAGGGTTTTGTGATGAGAAAATGTTGAGGAGATGGGAGGGCAAATTTTGGGGTACAACAATAAGCTTCATATGCAAGATGCACAGGTAAATGTTCCATGGAGTCAAAGAAACCAAGCGGAAATACTTGTTCCAACTTACAAAGAATGAGTGCAATGTTTTGGTCCAACTTAATGATGTCTTCCACTTTTAAAGCTGACGCACAAATATCTCTAAAAAATTGACTAATTTCAGTTAGTGGGTCAAGAACATGTTTGGGTAGCGATCCAAATGCAATTGGTAGCAACTGTTCCATAAAAATGTGACAATCATGACTTTTCATACCATGTAATTTTCCAGTGTTAGGGTCAGCACACCTTGCTAAATTTGATGAATACCCATCAGGCATTCTCAATTCTTTTAACCATCGACAAACCGCTTTAGCTTCTTGGGAAGTCAGACTGAAACAAGCCTTGGGTTTTAATAATTTTCCATTCGGTTGAGGCTTCAACTCCAACTCTCTTTGATTACACCAAATTCCCATGTCTTGTCTGGCCTTCTCATTATCTTTTATTTTTCCTGTCACATCCATCACTGTGTTAAATACATTATCAAAAAAATTCTTCTCAATATGCATAACATCAAGATTATGGCGCAACAAATTATCTTTCCAATACGGAAGATCCCAAAATATACTTCTTTTTGTCCAATTGTGGGTGACGCCGTATCCTTCAATTCGGCATGCTTTGCCAGTATCTGTAAATTTTGGTAGTTCACATACTTGGTTCCATATAACCCCTGGTGGCAATCGAGGCGGAGGAAAATCTTTCTCTCGTACATCTTTTTTAAAATTTATCTTGTTTCTTCTATATGGATGATTTGCTGGTAGGAATCTGCGGTGACAGTCAAACCATGAGCTTTTCCCACCTTTATCCAACGTAAATGCTTTGGTGTATCCCATGCAATGCGGACAACCCATTTTTCCATGCGTACCCCAACCAGACAACATGCCATATGCTGGAAAGTCATTAACGGTCCACATCAAGGCAGCTCGTAATGTGAAGTTCTGTTTACGGGATATATCATAAGTCCATTCTCCAATCCACATCTTCTTCAAATCATCAATTAAAGGTTGTAAGTACACAACAATTCCAGCTTTTGGATTGTGCGGGCCTGGAATAACACACGTCAAAAACATGTATGGTTTTGTCATGCACATCTCAGGAGGGAGGTTGTAAGGTGTTACAATAACTGGCCGACAAGAATACGCACTTCCTGACTGTGATCGGTGGAAATAGAACTGACTGTTTTTTAAGCTGGTTCGCGAAATGTCGCGGTAAGTAAGAGTCGCCACCGTCTTTTATATTCTCCAACATGGAAAGGACAAAAGCACAGCAAAATTCCTTCTTTGAGATGTCTCTCGGTTCGGGAGGTAGATTTATAGAAAGGGAAGGTGTTAGCACCCTTTCTATCAGTGGTTATCCACGGGCTCTTAGGTACTTGCTCTTATATTTTCAAAAATTTGTTTGCTTTTCAAGTGTGTGTGGGTTTTGAAAAAAAGTTTCGTTCGAAAAATTTCTAAGTAACTCTTGTATCTGTCCTCAAGAGTGTATGAAAAATTTGTTTTGAAATCTTTTAGAAAGTGTCAGTGTGAAAAGTATTTTTGTTTTTTAGAAAGAGAGCAAGTACCCATGAGTCATCTACCTATCCTAAGGAATTAGGCTGTGTAAGAGTCCTTTAGATAGTGCTATCCCACCATTGAGAAGTAGGTAGCACCGTCGTTGGAGTTATTCGGGTCAATTCGATTATAGGGACAATGTGGTCACCGAAGCAATAGTAGGACACCTTAGAAGTAACCCTAATGTCCTAGATCCTTTTTAATCCGAGGCAACCGTTTCGAGGCAACTGGATCTTAGACATAAGGGCAACCGCTAAAACACCCTATACTTGACGACCACTTTCGAGGCAACGAGTGAGGCGTACCCTAGAAGTGGCATATGCATTGTGTGTTGTTTTTCATGTTATGTTTATCTTTGATCATGCGATTGTGAGCTACGAGTTGTTTTTAATTATCATACATTCTTTCATGCAATTTAGCAGTTAGGAGTGCGGAAAATAAAATACGGAAAGGTAAAAGCTACGCTATTACAAGGCGCGGGTCTATACATCGCCAAAAAACAAAGACCCGTTTTGATAAAATGTGGAAAGTAAAGAAAGCGGTAAACCTAATTACTATTACATTCTTGGAAGCAGTTACATAATAATCAAAAATATAAAAATAACGCGCGAATAGAAATTAAATTGGAACGTACTAGGGTTTTTGACCCTTTTGAGAAAATTATGAGTTTTTTGTCCTTTTGCATTAAATTAAAAGTAAACCTAATTATTTAATTATTTACAAGAAAAATGTTTTTTATGTTTTTTAATATTTTAATAAAAAAATAAAAATAAAGAAGCTAATAAGTCAACAGAAAACCTAGTTCTAAGTTTATTTTAATTATTAATAAAAAATGTCAAAGTTAACCTAATTAATTAATTTACATTTTTATTTACAAAAATAATAGTAATGAATAAATAATAATAATGACAATTAAAAAATATGAATGAAAATGCCAAACCCTAATTCTACATAATTTTTATTATTGAGAAAAAGGTTAAAATTAAACTTAAATTAAACTAAGTTAATTGTTAGTATTTATTTACAAAAATAAATTATTAGTGAATTTAATAAATAATAAAATATATTTACAATTTTGTGATCTCTGATTTTATTAGGAAAAATTAGTTTATTGGTGAATTAATAATAATAATTAAATAATCAAAAGAATTAGAAAAAAAAAAAGAAAAATAAATAAAAAATGCAAACCAGGGGGGGTGTGATGGCCCATATGGAGGTTTTTTGGTTGAATTCTGGCCCAAGAACATTGCAAGCCACGTTTGACTTCTGGAATTACCTATGCATGCGTTGACTGGAACACACCATGGTCTTCATCTTCTGACCATTGGATTGAGGGTTGTGGACACTTGACTAGCTGGTGTATGAGGACGCATGGTGGAACTTTTGATGAGTGCTGCACGTAAGCGCTTTAGGAAAAATATGAAGAATTATATGGGGGACCTGGGAATCGAACCCAGGTCCCAACGATTGCAAGCCACGTCTCCAGCCACTACACCATTGTGCTACGTTTATTCATATAATACACAACAAATATAATATATCAAGAATGGTAATTATACTGGAAATCAAAAAACGCGCGCATGATATTTGAATCCTCCAATAGCCCGCTTCCACGCCCTTCATCTTCTTCGTTTCCTGTAAAACAAATAAACAAATAGCGGGGGTTTTAAACCCCCACAAAATGTCAACGCCAAAAATAGCGATTAGGCACACAGGTCATATAAAAAAGGCGCGATGATTGGGTTGAATTCGTCTGGCCTTGACGAATTCAACCATGTACGTTTTATGGTCCAATTTTCCCTTATGTGCAAAGCCCTAAATTAACAGCTTCGAAACCCTAGATGTCTCCAATGGTGGATTCTGATTTAATGCACTATAATTAAATTAGATTATACCAATAGCTTCAGGAGGTTCCTATTAACACAAATCAACCAAAAAAAAGGATTAAAAACGCATGAATGATGATGTGCAATTTTGGAAAATAAGCCAAACCGTGGGACTTGTTGTGAACGATTCCTTGCGTGCTAGGGCTTGTTCTTGATGGCAACAGGTTCCTGGAGACTCAGGCAAGGTGTTTGAATCAAGAAGAGGCTTTGAATTCGCCTGGAGGATTGATTTCAGTTTTAAACTTTTCTTGATTTTTTTAGAATTTGATTATGGTGTTTTAGCAGCTCTTGCACGTTTGTATGAATAGGGTTAGGTTCAGCCTTTGTATGTGAAGAGAATTAGGTCAACTTTAGGCCCAAGAATCCATTGCATTCAAGTTTCATTATGTGATTGCCAATCAAATCTTTTTCAATCTTTTTCTTTGATAAAACCTTGCCAATCATGGAGATTTTGATGTCTTTGAGGTGCACACGAATTGCCAGCTTTCCCTAGTCTTATTTGCATCACAAAAGATTTAAAAATCATATCTTTTGAATTTTCCTACAATTAAAATTAATTAAATGAATTAATATTAATAAAAATTCAATTAATTAATTAAAAATGAGAAAATAAATCAAATTAATCTTAATGGGTCGTGCATAAGCCTTGGGTAAAGATTCAAGAAGGAATTTGAGGCCCATTAGCAAAAATGAAGTGTTTTAGGCAAAGTTGACTTTTGAAAGTTCCCAAAACTTTCCCAACTTCTCCAATGCATATCTTGCTCAATTTTAAAGCTATGAACATGTTCTTGGACATTTTAGAAAGGTATTGAAGTCCTCTAACCAATTCCTTTGGTCCCATGTCATTTTGATTTACCAATCTCAAGTTATGGTCTTTGACTTAAAGTGCCTTTTTGTTGACTTTTGAAAATGACCTATAATGTAGAAATTGATAACTTTTTGTGAGAGCATTTCTTGGACTTGGAGTGTGAAGATGAGTTGTAGGAAGTGTAATCCCCTTCAAAATGAGCATTGGATGGGATTTTTATGATGAACCATGAAAAAGTTATGCCCTGGTCAATTTGCAGTTGACTTTTCAACTGTCCAAAAATAGCAACTTTTTGCTTCTTGATGATTTTTGAGCCATGCTTGTGGAATCATGATCAAGACTTGATCAAATGATGATTGTGGACTCAAAATAAGATGTTGACCAAACAAAATTTTTGACTGTCAAATGACCATCTTACCCCTGCAGTTGACTGTGAAGCAATTAGGGCTTTTGACTGTGCAACTTGATGCTGTGAGTCTTGAAACTTGACATATGGGTGTTTGACAATGTATATAGGCATATGGGACTTGATTGGACCCTTGGAAACCTCAACTTCCTTGTAAGAACCAAAACCCTAATTTTGACTGTGTTAGGAGGGTGTTTGCACTGTGCAATCCTTAACCCATTTGAAGCTTGATCTTGCCCAATCTTGAATAATATGGGAGGGCAAATTTTGGGGTGAAACAGTTGCCCCTGTTCAATCTTCTTAGACCTGAGGATGTAGATTGGCTTGCGTGCCTTTCGTGATCCGAAGGTGGAAGATTATTGAACACTAAAGTGCCCAGAAATTTGCACTCACATAGTAGAGTATCAGCAGCGTGATGGCGGGAATGGGCTTACAGATGCCATTTGGAGAGATGACGGATAGGAGGATGGGCTTATAGATGCCATCTAGGGACTGTTGGTATGTGGATGGGCTTATAGATTCCATCTAGGTGTCGATCGCGTAAGAGATTCCTTAGCGAGAACTTGCGTACCTGAAAAAGAAAAATAATTACCTGGCCTGTTACAGGGGTTGATCTTTAAACTATTTATGCAGATATGCCCTGGCTGGATACAGGAATCGAATCTTCAAACTCTTTAGACGTGCCCTGGCTAGATACAGGAGTCGAATCTGGGATTAGTCGTCAACAGATATGCCCTAGCTGGATACAGGAATCGAATCTTCAAACTCTTCAGACGTGCCCTGGCTAGATACAGGAATCGAATTGGAATTAGTCGTCAACAGATATGCCCTGGCTAGATACAGGAATCGAATCTTCAAACTCTTCAGACGTGCCCTGGCTAGATACAGGAATCGAATCTGGAATTAGTCGTCAACAGATATGCCCTGGCTGGATACAGGAATCGAATCTTCAAACTCTTCAGACGTGCCCTGGCTGGATACAGGAATCGAATCTGGAATTAGTCGTCAACAGATATGCCCTGGCCGGATACAGGAATCGAATCTTCAAACTCTTCAGACGTGCCCTGGCTAGATACAGGAATCGAATCTGGAATTAGTCGTCAACAGATATGCCCTGGCTGGATACAGGAATCGAATCTTCAAACTCTTCAGACGTGCCCTGGCTAGATACAAGAATCGAATCTGGAATTAGTCGTCAACAGATATGCCCTGGCTGGATACAGGAATCGAATCTTCAAACTCTTCAGACGTGCCCTGGCTAGATACAGGAATCGAATCTGGAATTAGTCGTCAACAGATATGCCCTGGCTGGATACAGGAATCGAATCTTCAAACTCTTCAGACGTGCCCTGGCTGGATATAGGAATCGAATCTGGAATTAGTCGTCAACAGATATGCCCTGGCCGGAAATAGGAATCGAATCTTCAAACTCTTCAGACGTTCCCTGGCTAGATACAGGAATCGAATCTGGAATTAGTCATCAACAAATATGCCCTGGCTGGATACAGGAATCGAATCTTCAAACTCTTCAGACGTGCCCTGGCTAGATACATGAATCGAATCTGGAATTAGTCGTCAATAGATATGCCCTGGCTGGATACAGGAATCGAATCTTCAAACTCTTCAGACGTGCCCTGGCTAGATACAGGAATCGAATCTGGAATTAGTCGTCAACAGATATGCCCTGGCTGGATACAGGAATCGAATCTGGAATTTCTTCATGCAGATATGCCCTGGCTAGATACAGGTGTCGAATCCATAAGTAATCGCTCACAGATATTGCCTGGCTAGATACAGGTATCGAATCTGGAATTGCGACAGGTGATAGTAATCATCTTTGTATTGACCTTTTTCCTGAAAAGGCAAAACATTAGTTGTATGCAATGTCATGATATATGAAATGCGTGATGTTTTCAAAATAAATGAGATTGTATGTTCATGATGCGTATGTGCATGCTATAATGTATGAAGATGTGATGTTTATGAATGTATTTTTGTCTAGGAAAATAAATCCTTGACGGATGTCGGGAAGTCAAATCTTGGGCTGATGTTGAAGAGTAGAGTTCTTCGTCTCCGTTGGGGATGATGGTTGCGGGAATAAACCTGTAGGAGAAGATGACTCCGTTGAGGAATAAACTTTGCTGGAGAGATTACTCTGTGGGGGAATACTCTATGGGGAGAGATACTTCGCTGAGGTTTGAATGATAACTCCGCTGGGGATTCCGTTGATAAGCTCTGTTGGAATTGATGAACTCCGCTGGGGGATAGGAAGAACTTCGCCGAGGACGATCTTTCCGTGATAATTAGCTGAGGATAACCCAGTTATAGGCTCTGGTAGAGAATAACCTTTGAATAAAGCCGGGGAGAGATATGTACTCTGCAGGGAATAAGCTTCCAGAATCTACTGGGGATAAGCTTCCTACTGGGGAGATTGATTCAACTCTCCTGGGGAGACTTTGGACTGCACTGGGGAAGTGGCTCCACTGGATGTCTGGTATTCCATCGGGGAACAATCTTATATCAAGATTGTCGGGGATGCTTGTTTAGGAACATCTGTACACTCCGCTGGGGAATATTGAGATCTTCTGGGGATAATCCAACTTCCTTAAGGCTGACAGTAGATTAACTCTGCTCGGGGAGAGTGTTGTTGACTTGCTAGGGATACTGTGCCTTCTAAGGGCTGATGGGAGACCAACTCTGCTCGGGGGAAGAGTATTGCTGCTTCTTGTCTTGCTCTACGGAGAGTGAAGGTATCTTAGTCATGTTCTTCAGCTGAACTTACCTTGGTACCTGGTAGGACAGAGCAGCTTGTATAGTTTGGACCATTTCTATTGCCCCAACTTCTGTGGGAGAAGGTACCTGTGGAGGTGCTTGATAACTGCCGTTTTGACAAATCTTCTTCTGGTAGACAAGTGACGAGATGCTAGGACATAGTCGTACGCTGTGATCCCTAACTTTTGCCTGGACCGCCCTTTCGGGTTTTCAGTCCACCGGGATACCCTTTTTTGCCCAAGCCGCCTTTTCAGGTTTTCGACTTGCCGGGTGTACAGATTTTTTCATTTCATCCCTTATTTTTGCCCGAACCCTTTTGGTTCGTCGGGAGGCCCTTATTTTTGCCTAGGCTAGTCGACCTAGCGGGTCTTTGATTATGTGCAGTATTTTTTCGACTATGTCCATGCTCTCAGAGTGCAACGAGTTGTCACTGTCAGTAATGTAGTGTTGCCATACCACCAGAAGATGTTCGTTGATCATGCAAGATTCGTTGCTGGGATTCATGTCCAATGCCCCAAGTGACCCAGGCGGAGATTTGCCCCTGCTATTTGGCATTTGAGAGATTCTCTGAATCTTGACTGGACTGCCCCAGATGACGGACTTTGATCATGTCTGCCCCTTGGTTGGAAGTGTTTCTTCCACTTGAGATGACCCTTTTGTTGAGAAGATTCTTGTTCACTGGATATTCATCGTGCGAATTTCTCTGCTGTTTGAACAAATAGTCATATGCAAACAATGTTATTTAAAATGCAAAGCTTATGTCTGTCTTGAAATTTTTTGAAAATGCATTTTGTCAGCAAAACAAGCAAATTTTGTAAAATGTGATGTCAACTCAATATTTTACAGCAAGCCTTAAGGAGTCAGGATACCTTTTGCAACAGTATGCTTTCGGACTAACCCATGCTTCAGCTAGGACTTTTTAAGGGTTATAACGTGGCCTGGTTCACGGTTTTAAGAAACAAAGGATAAAGGCTCAAATTTTATTTGTACCCACCCGTTCTTCATGATGTTCTTCAATCCTAAACTCAGCTAATCGTGCATTAGACCTTGTTGAGTCTTTGCTCTGATATTCCAGTGATGGCTCGGATGCTGACAATTTATTTTGAACAGGCAGTCATTTCTTCTTGTTGAGGGTATGTAGGACCTCTTTCTTTTTGATTTCGTTATCCCTGTTTTTTGCCTGAACTGTTTCTTTTGTGATTACAGTCAGCGGGATGCCCCAGTTTTTGTAAGTCTCCTTCATAGGTTTTGACTTATTGGGCTTTTATTTCTGAGAGATAATGACTTCCTGTCTTTATGATTATTCGGAACCATCACTGTCTTCTTGTCTCGGAAGGACTCCTTGATACCATTCATTGTGCACCTGGATCAGCTGAGAGAACTACCCTGCCCCAGGTTATGATTAAGGGTTTTAATTTTCGAAAAGAAAAACTCCAACTTCTTTGGCTCAAAGGGGTTGAATAGGGATTATCTTCCTTATAACTCCACTGTTTAGGATTTGAAACAATGTATGTACCTCATCAGCGGGGTCTGTTCAAAAGCATACTGTAAGGCCCGCGGTATCGTTTTCGTCATCCTCCCTCAAAAGGCTTAGAGTTATTAATCGAGAGTTTGAACATCACAAAAAATGAAAGCAGTTTGAATATAGCGAATGCGAATATATTGATTCAAAACAGACATATGCGATGCATTAATGAAAGTAATAACGTTTGACATGAATAAATGTTTAAACAATCAAAGAAAAATACAACTTGAACATTCGAATAAACAAAAGTTTTCTCGTCTCAGGACTTGTCACTTCAAATGGTGAATCTTGCAGGGATAGTAGAAGAACTTAGCCTGGCCATCTTGGGTGAATTCCACTGCTCCTTCATCAATCAGGTCCTGGATCTTGTTCTTCAGAGACCAGCAGTTATTTGTGTCATGTCCCGAACCATCAGAGTGGTATGCACATCTTCTATTGGGATGATAAGTAGGAGCAGAGATGTTGGGATTCCGGGGAGGAGCCCTTAGAGTTACCAAATTCAACCTCAACAGGTGTTGTAAAGCTTGAGACATCGACACGTTGAGCTTGGTAAATTGCCTTTGAGGCTTACTCTGATCAACCCATTGTTCTTGGTGAGGTCGTTGTTGGACCTGTGAAGTAGTAGCAGCTCGGAGAGGTCTATTCATTGAACCAAACCTTTGACTACTTGGAAGCTGATTACTGGTTTGGTCCCCAACCCTGACTACTTGCTTCATACTGTCTTGCTGAAGCTGTTTGATCATGGCTCTCAATTCTTCTTGCTCCCGAGCTAAGCCTTGGATAAGGGCCATCTGCCCCAGCATCTGAGTCCTCATTGCGTCTATCTCAGCTTGCATATGTTTCAGTCGTTCATCCTTATTGTCTTCAGGGCTGTTCCTAACCAAAGTCCCCATGAGGAGTGTCCTCAGCTCTTCCTGCCCCTTGGACAGATTTAGGAGGATTTCCCCGAACTGAGTCTCTTGAGCATGAAGATCCTGGTTGTCTGGTTGGAAAGCCATTGCTGAAATAAACAACGAAGGAGGTAAGTGACCTGTAACAAGGGTACCTGTTATGCATGCAATGTTTTCAAGGATCTCGCGGGGTAAACAAGAAAATTGTTAGAATCTGGTATCTTGGTTGAAGGAACTTCATGTTGTTGAGAGTCCTTCTTCAAGAGTCAAAGCTCACCATATCGAGTGGGTCATAGCCCCTGACTCAAGTCACCATGTTTTAATCTCCAAACAACCTTGGCTAGAGGAAAATAAATCCCCTTTTGCCCCTTGCTAGATGTCTGGTTCATCATGACCTGCATCACAAACCCCTGAGATCCTTGAAATGGATTAGTCCTTATGCAGGATGTATGCAATGGTATGATGGTATGATGTTATGCTATGCGTGTAAGTAAACCCTGTTATAAGCCCAGATTAAGGACTGTAAACAAAACCTGCAAGAAACCCCTGTTGTCAGATAACAAGAATGTGCAAGTAGTTCACGTTTGAAGGCACACAAGTCACACATATAGCCTTAAGTTTAGGCCAGCATGAGGTTTAGGTACTACCCTCTTTCAGTTTCGTTGGTTAAGACCTGTCTTAGAAAATAGTAACCGGGTTCTAGAGGATCTCAATATCACTGACTACCCTCAATCGGTCATAACTCCAACATCGCAATCTTTTCTTGCGGCCAGAACCATCGCGAGAGTTTAGCCTCAATGAGTGTAGCATACTGCTACTGTTCTATGGCCAAGTTGGGTCAATTTAGGGTTCTAAGGTCGGTTGGTGCTTAATGACTCCTCAGAAGACCCATATTCTCCTCGTTGCAACACAAGGGATATCGGTACAGACCAAGGTGTCACACCAACGTAGCCACTGCTTCACCCGTGTCGGTCTACGCCGGACAGGTCCCTCACAGCTTATGCTACCTAAAAGGGTATTCCCCATATCTGGGTTAGGATCTATGAAACTCCGATGCAACCCACAAATATAAAAGCAATCAAGACAAGCAATTGAAAACATAAGAGTGGTCTAATCCTAAGGTACACCTCACTTATTATATCTCCCCAGCAGAGTCGCCAGTTCTGTGATCGGGGGAAATAGAACTGACTGTTTTTTAAGCTGGTTCGCGAAATATCGCGGTAAGCAAGAGTCTCCACCGTCTTTTATGTTCTCCAACATGGAAAGGACAAAAGCACAGCAAAATTCCTTCTTTGAGATGTCTCTCGGTTCGGGAGGTAGATTTATAGAAAGGGAAGGTGTTAGCACCCTTTCTATCCGTGGTTATCCATGGGCTCTTAGGTACTTGCTCTTATGTTTTCAAAAATTTGTTTGCTTTTCAAGTGTGTGTGGGTTTTGAAAAAAAGTTTCGTTCGAAAAATTTCTAAGTAACTCTTGTATCTGTCCTCAAGAGTGTATGAAGAATTTGTTTTGAAATCTTTTAGAAAGTGTCTGTGTGAAAAGTATTTTTGTTTTTTAGAAAGAGAGCAAGTACCCATGAGTCATCTACCTACCCTAAGGAATTAGGATGTGTAAGAGTCCTTTAGATAGTGTTATCCCACCATTGAGAAGTAGGTAGCACCGTCGTTGGAGTTATTCGGGTCAATTCGATTATAGGGACAATGTGGTCACCGAAGCAATAGTAGGACACCTTAGAAGTAACCCTAATGTCCTAAATCCTTTTTAATCCGAGGCAACCGTTTCGAGGCAACTGGATCTTAGACATAAGGGCAACCGCTAAAACACCCTATACTTGACGACCACTTTCGAGGCAACGAGTGAGGCGTGCCCTAGAAGTGGCATGTGCATTGTGTGTTGTTTTTCATGTTATGTTTATCTTTGATAATGCGATTGTGAGCTACGAGTTGTTTTTAATTATCATACATTCTTTCATGCAATTTAGCAGTTAGGAGTGCGGAAAATAAAATACGGAAAGGTAAAAGCTACGCTATTACAAGGCGCGGGTCTATACATCGCTAAAAAACAAAGACCCGTTTTGATAAAATGCGGAAAGTAAAGAAAGCGGTAAACCTAATTACTATTACATTCTTGGAAGCAGTTACATAATAATCAAAAATATAAAAATAACGCGCGAATAGAAATTAAATTGGAACGTCCTAGGGTTTTTGACCCTTTTGAGAAAATTATGAGTTTTTTGTCCTTTTGCATTAAATTAAAAGTAAACCTAATTATTTAATTAATTATTTAATTATTTACAAGAAAAATGTTTTTTATGTTTTTTAATATTTTAATAAAAAATAAAAATAAAGAAGCTAATAAGTCAACAGAAAACCTAGTTCTAAGTTTATTTTAATTATTAATAAAAAATGTCAAAGTTAACCTAATTAATTAATTTACATTTTTATTTACAAAAATAATAGTAATTAATAAATAATAATAATGACAATTAAAAAATATGAATGAAAATGCCAAACCCTAATTCTACATAATTTTTATTATTGAGAAAAAGGTTAAAATTAAACTTAAATTAAACTAAGTTAATTGTTAGTATTTATTTACAAAAATAAATTATTAGTGAGTTTAATAAATAATAAAATATATTTACAATTTTGTGATCTCTGATTTTATTAGGAAAAATTAGTTTATTGGTGAATTAATAATAATAATTAAATAATCAAAAGAATTAGAAAAAAAAGAAAATAAAATAAAAAATGCAAACCAGGGGGGGTGTGATGGCCCATATGGAGGTTTTTTGGTTGAATTCTGGCCCAAGAACATTCCAAGCCACGTTTTACTTCTGGAATTACCTATGCATGCGTTGACTGGAACACACCATGGTCTTCATCTTCTGACCATTGGATTGAGGGTTGTGGACACTTAACTAGCTGGTGTATGAGGACGCATGGTGGAACTTTTGATGAGTGCTGCACGTAAGCGCTTTAGGAAAAATATGAAGAATTATATGGGGGACCTGGGAATCGAGCCCAAGTCCCAACGATTGCAAGCCACGTCTCCAGCCACTACACCATTGTGCTGCGTTTATTCATATAATACACAACAAATATAATATATCAAGAATGGTAATTATACTGGAAATCAAAAAACGCGCGCATTATATTTGAATCCTCCAATAGCCTGCTTCCACGCCCTTCATCTTCTTCGTTTCTTGTAAAACAAATAAACAAATAGTGGGGGTTTTAAACCCCCACAAAATGCCAACGCCAAAAATAGCGATTAGGCACACAGGTCATATAAAAAAGGCGCGATGATTGGGTTGAATTCGTCTGGCCTTGACGAATTCAACCATGTACGTTTTATGGTCCAATTTTCCCTTATGTGCAAAGCCCTAAATTAACAACTTCGAAACCCTAGATGTCTCCAATGGTGGATTCTGATTTAATGCACTATAATTAAATTGGATTATACCAATAGCTTCAAGAGGTTCCTATTAACACAAATCAACCAAAAAAAAAAGGATTAAAAACGCATGAATGATGATGTGCAATTTTGGAAAATAAGCCAAACCGTGGGACTTGTTGTGAACGATTCCTTGCGTGCTAGGGCTTGTTCTTGATGGCAACAGGTTCCTGGAGACTCAGGCAAGGTGTTTGAATCAAGAAGAGGCTTTGAATTCTCCCGGAGGACTGATTTCAGTTTTGAACTTTTCTTGATTTTTTAAGAATTTGATTATGGTGTTTTAGCAGCTCTTGCACGTTTGTATGAATAGGGTTAGGTTCAGCCTTTGTATGTGAAGAGAATTAGGTCAACTTTAGGCCCAAGAATCCATTGCATTCAAGTTTCATTATGTGATTGCCAATCAAATCTTTTTCAATCTTTTTCTTTGATAAAACCTTGCCAATCATGGAGATTTTGATGTCTTTGAGGTGCACATGAATTGCCAGCTTGCCCTAGTCTTATTTGCATCACAAAAGATTTAAAAATCATATCTTTTGAATTTTCCTACAATTAAAATTAATTAAATGAATTAATATTAATAAAAATTCAATTAATTAATTAAAAATGAGAAAATAAATCAAATTAATCTTAATGGGTCGTGCATAAGCCTTGGGTAAAGATTCAAGAAGGAATTTGAGGCCCATTAGCAAAAATGAAGTGTTTTAACCAAAGTTGACTTTTGAAAGTTCCCAAAAATTTCCCAACTTCTCCAATGCATATCTTGCTCAATTTTGAAGCTATGAACATGTTCTTGGACATTTTGGAAAGGTCTTGAAGTCCTTTAATCAATGCCTTTGGTCCCATGTAATTTTGATTTACCAATCTCAAGTTATGGACTTTGACTTAAAGTGCCTTTTTGTTGACTTTTGAAAATGACCTATAATGTAGAAATTGATAACTTTTTGTGAGAGAATTTATTGGACTTGGAGTGTGAAGATGAGTTGTAGGAAATGTCATCCCCTTCAAAATGAGAATTGGATGGGATTTTTATGATGAACCATGAAAAAGTTATGCCCTGGTCAATTTGCAGTTGACTTTTCAGCTGTCCAAAAATATCAACTTTTTGCTTCTTGATGATTTTTGAGCCATGCTTGTGGAATCATGATCAAGACTTGATAAAATGATGATTGTGGACTCAAAATAAGATGTTGACCAAAAATTTTGACTTTTGACTGTCAAATGACCATTTTACCCCTACAGTTGACTGTGAAGCAATTAGGGCTTTTGACTGTGCAACTTGATGCTGTGAGTCTTGAAACTTGACATATGGGTGTTTGACAATGTATATAGGCATATGGAACTTGATTGGACCCTTGGAAACCTCAACTTCCTTGTAAGAACCAAAACCCTAATTTTGACTGTGTTATGAGGGTGTTTGCACTGTGCAATCCTTAACCCATTTGAAGCTTGATCTTGCCCAATCTTGAAGAATATGGGAGGGAAAATTTTAGGGTGCAACACTGACGCTTGCACGTATGGGGCAAATCCATCAGAGCATAATCCAAGCCTGACATTTCTAGGTTCTGCAGCAAAATCTGGATGTGTCCGATCAAAGTGCTTCCATGCCTCACCATCAGATGGATGTCACGTAGTGCCAGAACTTGTTTGGTTTGTATGATGCCATGTCATTTGACTTGCACTGTGCATTAAAGCAAACATTCTTTTTAACCTTGGTATTATAGGAAGATAAAACATGGATTTTACTGCTACACGCTTTTGCTTGTTGTTAACGGCTCTACTGCGAACTTGATATCTTGGACTATTACAAAACTTACACTCCTCTAACGATCCATCTTGAGTACCAAACTCATTGTCATAAAACAACATGCAACCGTTAATGCAACAGTCAATCTTTCTTACTTTTAAACCCAACTTCGACACCCACTTCTTTGCATCATAATAACTTGTAGGCAAGTTGTCTTTCGTAGCGGTGGAGTCCAACATCATTTTTGCAAAATGTTCCAGACATTGATCAGAAACATTCCAATTTGACTTGGCGGCCAATAATCTCACACACATTGATAGCTTTGAGTCTGACGACCCCTCAAACAACGGCGTATTCATCTCGTTCAATAATTGATAAAATCTTTGCGCTTCCTTATTCGGCAACTCTTCCCCGTCAAAATCTCCAGGTTCATCATATGTCACGTTCACACCAAAAGCATCCTCAACCATGTCACCGATCAAATTAAAGTTCTCCTCATACTCCATAACCGGTCGACTACTTGAAGCATGCGTGTTGCTAGTCTCTGGTACATTAACCGATAGTTCTTCACCATTATACATCCAAACCCAATAATTTTCAATGAATCCCCTTCTATGCAGATGACGTGTTACTTCCTCTGGGTCACTAATTATTGGTCTACATTCACATTTAAGACAGGGACACCTAACCCCTCCTTCGCTTCGACAACAATCCCGAGCAAACGCCCACTTAATAAACCCATCAACTCCTACTATAAAATTGGGTTTAAGTCCACTTCTTCCTGGATATGTTCTATCGTACATCCAACTACGATAATACCGATAATATTCCATACTGCACATTTATACAATCATTGTCTTTTTCATTAGAAATATTAATCAACTTAATAATATTATTCTTAAACTATTTAATACTATTCTTAAAAATATAAATTTTGCTTTTTTATATATATACTAACATATAAATAAATATTCAAATGTAAAATATATAATTTTTTATTATATAACAATAATATCAAAAAACAATAATATAACATATTTACTTTTTATTATTTATACAACAATAATATTAGAAAACAAATAATGTAACATATATACGTTTTATTATATATAACAATAATATTAAAATAATAATATAATATATATACTTTTTTTTTAATTATGTTTTTTATAAATTCTTATTTTAATATATAATTTTTTTTCATATCTTTAACATATAAATAAAAAAATAAAACTATTATAATAAATATAATATACATTTTTGTTTTTAAATATATTATTAAATTTATGTGTTAACATATATATATACATCTATAAAAAATAAGACTTTTAATTTTATGTTTTCTAAAAAAATTTATTTTAATATATACTCAAATTTTTTTTATTTTATACGTATATACTAACAAATTTTTTTATATGTCTATATAACATGCAATAATATTAATAAATATTAACCTATATATATTAACAATAATATTTCTGTTTAATAATATATTAATATATAAAACATTCTAATTTTCATTTTATTTTAAACGTTAACCTATAATACTAATTAACCTAAAACTAAAATTAAGTAAAATATTTTTTTAATTCACATAAACAAAATACATATACTACTAATCTATATAATACATATAAAATATTTTAAAAAATGCATAAATACCTCTATATAATTTCTTCACTTAATTTGCTTCTTCTTGTGTAGCTCTTGGTGTTCTTCTTCAAATTTCTCTACAGGTTAAACAAAATACCCTTTTTAATATTTATTACCAGTATAATAAATAATGAACAAATGAAATAAAAATTTATCAAAATATGAATACCTTATTCTTCTTCAACAATTTGGGATGGAGGAAATTTGATTTGGGAATTTGGGTTTGAGAGGTAGAGGCATGGCAAACCAGTAAACAAAGGAAGAAGAAAGGAAGAAGAAAGGAAGAGGAAACAAACCAGATGCTGTAACGGATGAGAATTTTGTGGAGATGTAAACATCAAGTAGCGACGTGACTGTCACGTCACAACATTTCCACGTGAGACTCACGTCGCTACACACTCAACAGAAATATAATTCACTTTCCCACTCTGCCACCCTGTCATCAATCAACTTTAATTTCCCCCTTAAACGTAGCGACGTGGCTATCACGTCACTACCAAATTTCAAAATAATTTTAAACTCCCTCCAACTAAATGTCTCAGAGTTTATACATATTAAATTTTCGTTTTCTGTAGCGACGTGTAAGACACGTCGCTGATTTTTTTACTAAACAACCTTCTCTGACTTGCTTTATTTATCATTAAAATATGTTTGTGACGTGGTTATCACGTCGCAACTGCATTTATTACTCACGTGATAACCACGTCGCTAATATATGTCGCTGGGGACCATCTTTCTTGTAGTGAAAGTTAGTTACGCTTAATTAACTCACAATTTCTCTCTCTTCTCTTCCTCTCCTTCTTGTTTTCACAAAATCCTCTTTATTGAATCTTTTGTTCCAACAAATTGGTATCAAGAGCTTGTTTGCGATTCAGAGCGAACCTAATGGCAAACGGATCAACAACATCAACACAGTTTTCAGCGAATCTACCGGTTTTCAAAGGTGAAAACTATCAACGGTGGGTTACACAAATGAAGGTTATTTTCAGATTTCAAGATGTCGTAGAAATCTTGAATGATGGAATATCAGAACTGGAAGTAGATGCTACGGAAGTTCAGAAAGTTGCACACAAAGATCAGAGGAAGAAAGATGGCAAGGCGCTGTTCTTGATTCATCAGTGTGTGGTTGTGAAGTATTCGAGAAGATAATTGAAGAAGAAACAACAAAGAAGCTCGGGAAAAGCTGAAATCCTTGTATGGTGGAGATGAGAAACTGAAGAAGGTGAAGTTACAAATACTGAGGAAGTAGTACGAGATGCTTCAGATGAAAGTGGATGAATCTATTTCTGCATATTTCTCAAGAGTTGTAACGATAACAAACCAGATGAAGGCATGTGGTGAAGCGTTTACGGATCTGCAAAAGATAGAAAAGATACTGAGATCTTTAATTGCAGATTTTGATTACTTCGTTGTGACAATTGAAGAGGCCAAGAATCTATCTGAGATGAAGTTGGAAGAACTTCAAGCTTCATTGGAAGCTCACGAAATGACGTTGCAACAAATAAACTCAGAAAGAGAGAAGGCAACTGAACAAGCATTGCAATCAAGATTCAACAAGAAATTTGGAAAAGAGAAGTCAAAGCAGCGAAAGAATCTTGCTGGTGATGAGAAGTCAAGCAAGAATACTTATTCGTAAGGTGTGGGTAACAAGTATTCTGGGAAGAAAGTTGACACGAAAGAGGTGCAATGTTACAATTGTCAAGGTTTTGGCAACTATGCTAGAGACTGTCGAAGAAAGAAAGCTGGAAGGTCGAAAGACAGTGATGAAGCTCAATATGCACGAGCTGAAGATAATGATTTTGATGATGTGTTATTGCTGGTGAACACTCACTCGACTGCTGAGAAAAACAACATGTGGTATATGGATTCAGGATGTAGCAACCACATGGATGGCAATAAAAAATGGTTTACCAAGTTAGATGA
Source organism: Vicia faba (assembly GCA_948472305.1). Taxonomy (NCBI): domain Eukaryota; kingdom Viridiplantae; phylum Streptophyta; class Magnoliopsida; order Fabales; family Fabaceae; genus Vicia; species Vicia faba. Next base: position 232,998,227 of record OX451739.1, on the reverse strand, counting down.
ATCAATCGAAAAGGTGATAAAGTTTGCAGATGGCAGGCATATCAAATCAGGTGGTAAAGGAGATATTTTGATTATCAAAAAGGATGGTCGAAAGGCTACTATCATTGAAGTTCTATATGTACCTTTGATGACAAGTAACTTGACAAGTGTAGGTCAATTACTTGCAAAAGGCTTCAATATGAAATTGGAGAATAATCAAATGAAGGTATATAGGACTGATGGGAGGCTAATAATGAAATCACCATTGCCGGAGAACAAAACATTCAAGATTGAACTCAACACATCAGATTATAAATGTCTTGCTTCAACTACAAAAGAAGACAAGAACTGGCTATGGCATTACAGGTATGGACATCTAAACTTCAAGAGTTTATGTGTGCTCAATCAGAAAAGAATGGTGCTTGGGTTACCGTATGTGAAGGAACCAAAGCAGATATGTGAGGAATGCTGCAAATCTAAACAGGTAAGGAAGGCGTTCAAACGTGACTTTTCTATAAGATCAAGGAAAAAACTGGAGCTAGTTCATTCAGATGTGTGTGGACCCTTTGAAGTAAATTTGAATGGGGGTAACAGGTATTTCCTTACTTTCATTGATGAATTCACCATACATATGTGGATTTACCTTATTGAAAAGAAAAGTGAGGTATTCACACAGTTCAAGAAGTTCAAGTTGCATGCTGAGAAACAAAGTGGCTGCAAATTGAAGAAGTTAAGAACTAATGGTGGTGGTGAATATACTTCTACTGAATTTGATAGATTTTGCAATGAAGGAGGTATAGAGCATGAGGTTATTACACCATATACGCCTCAGCATAATGGTATAGCTGAGAGAAAGAATAGAAGTTTACTGAACATGACGAGATGTATGTTGAAAGCTAAGAATATGCCTAAGAGATTTTGGGCTAAAGCAGCTTTGACAACAGTATACATTCTAAATAGATGCCCAACGAAGAAGATGGTCAAAAAGACACCGCATGAGGCTTGGACAGAGTCGAAGCCAAATTTAAGTCATCTTAGAGTTTTGGATCAATGTGTTTCAAGCATGTACCTGAAAAATTGAGAAAGAAGCTGGATGATCAAAGTGAAGTCATGGTGCTCATAGGTTATCATCCGACTGGTGCATACAAGTTGTATTCACCAATCGAATATAAACTAGTGATCAACAGAGATATTCTTGTAGACGAAAGCAAAGGGTGGGATTGGAGTCGAAGTTCATTTCGACAAGAATCAGACACAGTCACAACTGTGTTTGAAGAAAACGAACAGAACAAAGCTTTGACAAGTCGAAATGAACAAGGTGATACTTCGACTGGTCGAAATGAATAACCACATGTGCGGAATGAAAGGAGATCCACAAGAACAAGAACTGAGATGACTAGGCTGATTAGATATGAGAGGTTTCCAGATTAAGCAATCGATGCAGATGGTGACTTAATCGAAGAAGCCATGATGATGGCTGAAGAAGAACCAATTGATTTGGGCAAATCCTTGAGCAATTAGAATTGGTGTGAAGCCATGAAGAAAGAACTTAGAGCAATTGAGAAGAACAAGACTTGGGAGCTTGTCGAAAGAACCAACAAGAAACCAATCGATGTGAAATGGATCTACAAGGTGAAACGAAGGCCAAAATGGTGAGATTGTAAAGTATAAGGCGAGACTGGTGGCCAAAGGTTTTCTATAAAAACTTGGTATTGACTTCGATGAAGTATATTCGTCTGTTGCGAGGATCGAAACAATCAGGATTGTTGTTTCGATAACTGCATGTAGAGGATGGAAAATGCACCAACTCGATGTAAAGTCAGCATTCTTGAATAGTCCATTGAAAGAAGAAGTCTACGTTACTCAACCACCAGGTTTCAACGTCAAAGGGCAGGAGTCAAAAGTTTACAAATTAAGGAAGGATCTTTATGGCTTAAAGCAAGCTCCTAGAGCTTGGAATAAAAGGATAGATAGCTTCCTAATCAAAGCAGGTTTCACAAAGTGTGTCTCTGAACATGGAGTATATGTAAATGATGTCGAAAGTGTCAATCGAATCATTTTATGTCTTTATGTTGATGACTTACTCATTACAGGAGCAGACGAAGCTGAGATAATGAAGGTAAAGTCGAAGTTAATGCAGGAATTCGAAATGTTTGATTTAGGGAATCTCTTCTATTTCCTGGGAATGGAATTCAAAGACATCGAAGAATGAGTTTTTTTTTCATCAAACAAAGTATGCTCAAGATATATTGAAGAGGTTCCATATGAGAAACTGTAAGCCAGTCGTTACTCCATTAGACACTGGAGCAAAGCTGAAAATGGAATCGAATGATGAATTTGTAAGTTCGACCCTTTATAAACAAATCATTGGATCCTTGAGGTATCTTTGAAATACTAGACTAGATATCTGCCAAAGTCTAGGATTGTTGAGCAGATCTATGGAGAAGCCTCAAGAATGTCATATCATTGCAGTAAAGAGGGTGTTGAGATACATAAAGGGAACTATTGATCATGGTGTGTTGTTACCAAAGAAATTGACGAACAACCCAGATGTCAAAGTTCATGGATACATTGACTCAGATTTCAGTGGAGATCAAGACGAAAAGAAGAGTACTGCAGGATACATTTTAATGATTGAAGGAGCTCCAATCTCCTGAAGTTCGAGGAAGAAGAGAATTGTGGCTTTGTCATCATACGAAGAAGAATATGTGGCTGCAACATATGCTGTATGCCAAACAGCATGGATCGAAATGCTACTTGAAGAAATCAGAATAATGGAATCGAAGATGAAGCTGTTTGTTGATAACAAGTCAACTATAAACCTTGCGAATCACCCAGTGTGTCATGGTCGAAGTAAGCACATTGAAAGAAGATATCATTTTCTGAGGGATCAAGTCAACAAAGGGAAGCTCGAAATAAAACATTGTAAGACAGAAGTGCAACTAGCTGACATATTCACCAAACCTCTGAAGAAAGTGAGGTTCGAAGAGTTAAAGAAATGCATCGGGATGAGAAGTCTCAATAACATGAATTAGGGGGTGTGTTAGTTTTATAATTCTTGTTCAGTTATATTTGGGTTTTTAACATGTGTATTTGGGCCTGGGCACTTTGCCTATATAAAGGGCTATTATGTTTGTAATCAAAAAGAAAAACAATAATAATATAGTCAGTTAGAAAGTTAGTTACGCTTAACTAACTCATAATTTCTCTCTCTTTTCTTCCTCTCCTTCTTGTTTTCACAAAATCATCTTTATTGAATCCTTTATTCCAACAATAGTATCTCTCTGCGTGATCCTACCATTCAACTTTAGAGGCTCATTTAATGGAATGATAACAAATCACCAACTCAGCCACAAAAATGGTGATAAACACAATTATCAGCCACCAATAATCTTGGAAATAATACAGGTATAAGTCACTTATCATGTAGCATTATTTATCCTATACCAGCTTATAGTATAAATAATGCATGTTTGTGAGAATTGTAACTCAAGCTTTCCTATTCAGCTTCCACTTCTAAACCATTTTTGTTTATTTTCTCAATCATGAAAAAGGCTTTCTGTGTTCCTTTATTACTTCTTGTAACATTCTTTTATGCTACTTCTGTTTTAGCAAGAAATGACCCCTCAGGGTTGTTATTTTCATATTCACACATTCATGTCCAAAATATCAATATAAAGTACACATTTATATTTTTCCCATTTTTGGTAAATAGAAGTATATAGAAATTTATAATATTAAAATATGACGTGAATGAAATATATAATTTGTTGTCCCTTGTGATAGTAATTTTGCATTCCTTCTGTAGAGACTAAAGTGAAGCCAGAAGGGAAGCTTGCAAATGAAGGGGTGACAAAGCCAAGCCTAAAAGGACCAAATGAAGATGAAAAATTCATAGGATATTTTTATTTTAAACACAAACTCAAAGGATATTTTCACAAGAAACCAATTTATTATAAGCCCATCCCAACCTATACGCCATTCCACAAAACAACCATAGTGGACAAACCTAGCCCCTGTGTTGTTGAACCAGAATCATTTCTCAAGCATAAGCATTATTTCTTCAAAAAGCCTATTATTCCCATTGTTAAACATGTTTATGTTCCAATTTATAAGCCAGTTCCAAAGGCGATTCCAATTTACAAACCTATTTCAAAGGTGATTCCAATTTACAAACCTATTCCAAAGGTGATTCCAATTGTTAAGCCATTTCATTAATCAGATTGAGAGGAAAAATTAATCTATCCCAAGTGTTCCATTGAAGTACCATGCTTAAAAAGTTGTGTTCCATTTCATAGAAGCCTTCACATATAAATAACTACACCTATCTATATTTCAACTGTGTTGGCATAATCTTACCATATTGTGTAATTTTATAATTTGATTTGAGGAAACTTGTGTTGTGTATTAGTAAATGTTTTCACTTTAATAAAATTCTCAATTTGTCGGTTGTGATTGATATTACATCATTTGTATATTTCTTATCTATCAAGGTTTTTTATGAAAACCTAAATCTAAGTTTTTTATGAAAACGGTTCAAGTTAGAAAATAAGAATCTTTTGAAAAAGGGAGAAGATTTTGAAAATTAAAGAAGAATGGGAGGAGATGAAGAGACTATCCTAAAGCACAAAGTAAAATCTAAGGTAAGGAAAGGTCTAACCAAATAAGAAGTCAACACTTGACATTATGAAGTCAATGTAGAATTCTCATCCTTTGGATTAAAAGCCACAAGTACCAAATAGACCAATAGCATACCAATTATCCATGTGAAAGTAAATCACAAGCAAAGAAGTATCAAAGAAACCCCAAGGTTTTAAAACCAAAAGCAAGGTCTTCAATATTGAGTTGCGTGCCATATAGATCACTTAAGGCCAATAGAATAAAAACCTGCACACATAAGATTTCTCAATACACAAGCATAATAACAATGAAGTAACACAAGGTCCAAATGTCTCAAGGTCTCAAAGTATCAAAGCTTCTAATCCTAATCCCAAGGAGTCCACAAATCCAATATGCCAAGGATATTAACCAATAGTCCATAAAGAGCCTTAAATCTTTTAATGTCCAAGTTGGTTATTAAATATCGTCAAAATAAAATAAAAGTTCAAAGTGAACAAAGATAAAATGACATAAAAATAAATTCTCAAGCGAGCAAAAGGAAAATAGCATGAAATATAAATGTTAAAGATGTGCATAAAAATAAAAGCATAACCTAAGAGGCATAAAGATAAAGGCATAAAGTAAAGTATTGTTAATGGTTAGTAAGTTAATTGTTAATAGTTACAAAGTTAGATCAGCGATGATTGAATGATGATCTTAGACCAAGGATAATGAAAATTCATTAGAAGATTGATAAAATCAAAGCCTCCTAACAACAAGTTTCATAGGTATTTGACTAAAGATAACTAATAAACCATATTTGAGCTTACAAACATAAAGTTTGGGCCACAAATGATTATTTTTCGAAACAGGACAAATTTATTACTATGTTAAGAAATCGTAAGTGAGCTTATGTAGAAGTCGCACCTATTTTGAGGCCGGTTAATAGAAATGTATGTACCATACATGTTAGAAACATGGTAGAAACCAAGCTCCTAAAATATGTAGCACAAGTAAAAATAAAAAGTAAAGAGGAAAGGGGATGAATAAGAGATGAATTCCATAATAAATGATCAATGATGTTTGAAGATTGAACTTAGGTCATGTCATACCCCAATTTTTGACCTAAGATCCCATTTTTATTTTTGCATTTTTGTACAAAAGTTAAGGTCACTAAATACGGTCGATTTTAACCTCTCACCTTCGAGCATTGACTATGCAGAAATTTTCAAGTATTCTAAACATTCTTAGCCTATGTATCACTACACGACTTCTAAAGCTTTGTTCAGGCTTATTTTGATCACAGTTGTTTCAAGTATGATAGCTTCTGTCTCAAGGATCTTCAGAGGATTGTGTGTTTATTTCCACACCTTGTTCGTTAAGTGGTCTCAAGCTTCTTCCAAAATTCCCCAAAGCACAGTCAAGATTTCATCATCATTGGTTTACATGTGCATCAAGATGCTTTAGAATGCGAAGAAAGATCAAGTTTGCAAGTCGATTCAAAGCATTTCGACCAAAAGTCAACTCTTGCAAGTTCAATTTCAAACGGTCATAACTTCTTCAATTTTCAACGTCCTGAGGCGATTCTTTTGCAAATTATCACAAATAGCGTTGTTTATGAGATTACTTCGAAGATTAAGGTTCAAGTCATGCCACAGACGTTTTCTCAAGAACGTTTGATTTTTTCTGTTGGGATAATTCATGAAGCTGGAGTTTTAGTCCAATGATTCTTTGATTGCTTGTGGACTACTTCAAGTCATTTTGCAATTGAACTGTAGCGATCCTTGGATTAAGGTGGATTGTCGATTAAATTTCTTAAAGGCACGATTTGCGCTATTGGTTTGTATTGCAAATTACTATGAGGTGAAGACGCGAGTTAGGGTTGAGAATTCTTCGAATTCTTGTGGTTTGCAAGTTAACTTAGATTTGAGATCTGAATCAAGATTGAATTCATTGTTGTGAAGTTTTCTTTCAAGTAACCAATACCATAAAGCCAAAATATCCGAGTTTGTCAAATAACATTAGGGTTCTTATTTGCAAGAGAGATTCAAGAAGGTTTATGAATTTGATGTCTTGAGTAAGATGCATTCCAATTTCCCGAAGTTTATTCCAAGAGTGCAAGTTCATTAATGTGAATTGTTCAAAATATCAAGAATTATTCAAGACCTTTCTCAAGAATTAAACTTCATTCATCATTCATGCATTTCAAATTCAAAGACAAATTTCGACACAAATTTTAATTGGAATCAAATTGTGTGTCAATTCGGAATAGAGATTAAATTAAGAGAGCAAGATCATTTGGGAATAGAATTTATTCAAGAATGTCATTCAAGATTCATACTTTCATTCATGTGAATCCAAGAGATTACAAAATACTTCCATTACAAAATCATCACCATTTCATATCTCATTATAAAACCATACACAAACACATGAATTCCTAAGTCCTAAAAGTGCTAAAATTACATAAAATCTTTATGCTAAACCACCAAAATAATCCTGTTTCTATGCTACTATCTTGCTGCCAAATAATGCCAAAAAAAACTGTTGATGTATGTTGCTCCAAACTCTGCATATCAGTCCAAAAACAAGTCAAAAATTCTGCACAAATAATGTCCAAAAAAGCTGTTGTATGCTGCTCCAAACTCTGCATATCAGTCCAAAACAAGTCAAATATTCTGCACAAATAATGTCCGAAAAACCTGTTGTATGCTGCTCCAAACCCTGCATATCAGTCCAAAAAAATAGTCTGCAAACTTGTTGCTATCATGCTGAAAATTTATCCAAAAAACCTGCTGCACAATAGCTCCAAAACCTGCTACCAACCTGTCATAACAGTCCAGAAAAAACAGTCTAAATCTATCAAAACTTGCACAAAAGTAGAAAAATAAAAACTACATCAAAAGGAGATGAAACGAGGCACTGTATTTGTTCATGTTTTACCAACCATTTCCCCCCAAAATTCATCCTTTTTCCTCTCTATAAAACTCAGACCTTGTTAACTGAAACAAGGGAGAAAAAACCAAAAAAAAATATACATCTCAACCTGCAGTTGAATTGAGACGAAAAAAAGACAGAAAGTTCACAAAATTTTCTCATATCAAAAAACCTTTTCTCAAAACACTATCAACCTTCAACTTACAAATAACAACCTTTAAACATCATGCAAAATTATCTTTTGAAAACCAAAGAAAAACACATTAAACTCTGCTCAAATTCCATATCCAATACCCTCTAAGTTCCCTCATACAAACCTCAACGTGTAACCTCAATAATCTTAATCTGTAACATAGAAAACCAACACCTCAAAATCGAAGCTCCTCACAGTGTAACATCACTCAACACTCCCTCCGCGCACAGTTCATACGTCCAAAACACCACAAATCTCAAACAAAACAGAAACAGAAGCAATAATAGAAGAAGGAAACTCACTTTTTTTGAAGCCCCATCGGAGAGACTCCGATAGAATTGCAGATCTAAAAAACAAAACGATGTTGCTTCGAATCCTTAAATCTCCGCCGCAACTAACCATCGGCGACCACAAAAATCACCACACAAAGCCCGCTGCCACCATGTGAATCTACAATCGAGTCCCTCTGACGAAATCCCCCAGTCGTGCCTGTCCCAGCTCCAACAACCCACCGCGAACGCCCTCTGATTTCGACGATCCTTGTGGCTTGATTTTGTCGGTATTCCTCTTGCTTCCATTTTGATTTATGTTTGTTTACTTATATTGTGTGACTAAGAATAAGTGAGATTTGTTCTGGAATGTGTTGGTTTTGGTTTTTTCTTTTTTTCTTTTTGGTTACTGTAATTTTCATTTTTATGGTGAGGAAGAGGGATTTTGGTTTTCACAACTTTCCCTTCTCTGATAGCCTTTATCTATGTTACTAATACTATTTTAATTTTTATTTTCCTAATTATATGCCATGTCACGTGATAGCCAAACATTAGTAAATAAAGTTGAAATGCAAACAGAGACGAATTCTCCCCTTGTTACTAATTGCCTAATTTTTTTCTTCTTTTAATTATTTAAAACCATTACTTTATTTTAATGTTTTATTTAAAATATAAAAAATATATACAAAAAGCATTAGTTTAGTTTTATTAATCCAATTATTAGGATTTCAACTTAATCTAAGTTATTTATTTTAATCTTATAAAAAAATCTAAAAATATAAAAGTAATTTTCTTTTTGTTTTATTAATTAAAAACATAAAAAAATCTTCTTTTTATCTCACTGCCTTTAAGTAATTAATTTAGGAATTAATTTTTCTTCTTTCGTTAGTCTATATTATTTAATAAAAATACAAAAAAAAAATTGATTAGTTAACTTAATTAGATTTTCTTAGATTAATTTATGTTAGCATATTTTCTTATTTATTTAATATATGAAAAATATATAGAATATGTCTTTAGTTCTTTTTAGATAAAACATAAATTTGTACTAAACTTTTTAGGGCTTACCGATTAATCATTATTCCTTTATAAATAAGTTGATAAAGTATGTTATGATGAGTTTTCGATTATTTCTCTGCCATGTGTGGATGAAAGTTATTTTATATATTCATGGTTAAATCCAAGGGAAATATTTTATTAACTTTATAAGTAGTACGATCGTGCGAATAACCTCATTCATTTTTTGTTTGTTTACTATTTTGTTAAACTTAAGTTAATTTTCCTAAAAAAACTTAATTTTCAAACTCACACATTTTAAGTCAAAACTTTGACATTAGCTCGTCGCATTTTCAAAAATCTCGTCCACGCCTATTTTTAGTCAAACGAACCATTTTAATCAAACAAACAATTTTAATAAAAAACAGGTATTTCAAAAGATTCCTGCGGAGTACCGCAGATGCATTGGGTGCTAATATCTTCTTATTGCATAATCAACCCCCGAACTCTCTATCTCTTTTCAAAAATGCATTGTATTTTTATTACTTTTAAGTATTATTTTACATTGCATATTTTAGGGTTTTATTTCGCTCTTTTCCCTTTTCCCTTGGAAATGATAAAGCGCGGTGGCGACTCTTGCTTATTTGTGAGTCAAGTTAATTAATAGCCTGATCTCCGATTTTCACCGCTACAGATCAAAGTTGATGAAAACTAGTTAGAGGATTGATAAAATCAAAGCCTCCTAACAACAAGTTTCAAAGATTTTGAACCAAAGTTCAATAATTAATCATGCTCGGACTATTTCAAGCATAAAGCTTGAGTCACTAATGATCACTTAAAGGAATAAAGAATGAGATGAGATGAAGGGGAAGGGAATGAAGTAGAGATAGACAAAAATGTTGAATCCCACATTTGAACCAAGGGATTAACCAAGCTATCATTAAAATCATTCATCTATTTTGGTAGATTATAACTCAATACCCAAGATCCAATGATGTTAATGAAGCTTATGATTAAATTTCACATGATCCAAGATCATCCAGAATATATACAAAAATAAAATTGCAATTAAATATAAATAATAAAATGAAAAAAAAGGTTTTAAAATGTTTTTAAATTGAGAATAAAAGTCAAAATATCAAACTACATTCAAATCTTCAAATAAATCATAGCTAGATGCATAGAAAAATCAAAAATACCTCAAAGTATATTTACAAATTTTTTCATCGTTTTCAAAAGTTAGAAACTAATTAAAAAAAACAAAAACACCTTGAAAGAATAAAAAATAGATGAAAAATAGAAGAAAAAAATCCAAATAAAATTATCATAGGTGTAAAACCATCATTGAATTATATGTTATTTTTTAGAATTTTAAAAGAGTTAAAAATATTTTTAAACAATTAAAAACAAATAAAATAAAGTGAAAATTATGAAAAATGTTAAATCACAAAAGAAATTTGTGAAAAATATGGATCAAGAAGAGAAAAATCCAAAGATAATTTTTGTAATTTTTTCATAATTTTTGGATTTAAAATGAATTTTCTATAATTTTTGAAGTTTAAAACAAAAATGAAAAAAAGAATATAAATTAGAAAAAACAATAGACGTCAGACCCATGGATGAGAGGTGAGGGATCATGGTGGATCTGAGTCAAAGCGCACACATGTAACACACAAAAATCAGGCCACTCAAAATAAAACAATTGGTTTGCCTTCATTGGTTGAAGATGACACGTTGGTCATCTTCAACCTCCAGACGTCTGCAAGTCGGGAAAAAAATATTCTTCAATCTGTAAATTTACGCTTTCATAGTGGTACCATTAGATGTGTCTATTCAAGACAATCTCAACCATATGCTCGCGGAAAATTTATTTAAATCACAACCTAGTCATTTTGGAAATTACCAGAGCAAACATGTGAAATGAAATTTGAAAATTCAAGTATCAAATCTTCATGAAAATTCAAACCAGAAGAAGCATAAGCTTCATAGAAGAATGAACTACATCCTAAGCATTTATTTGAGATGATTTGGTTGAGAAATCTACCTGAATGAAGTTCAACTTGTAAGCTCTGAAACTGGACTTCTGTAGCTCAATTTTGTGCTCGAATTGCTTGGTTTTTATTGTGAAGAGTTTGTGTGATGATCAAGAATAAAGAATCTATGGCAACTTTAGAGAAAGAAGGCTTGTAAATAAGAAAATGAAATTCAAGCTCAAGAGTTTGTATGGGATCTTGGAAGGGCTTTACTGGCTATCAAAAGCTTGGGTAATGAACGAGGAAAGATCCTCTATTTATAGGAGAATGAATGGTGAGCTCATACGTGTGAAATGATGAGAAATAGCTGGAATTCATGTGAAGTTGCAAGCATGGAAAGTGTGATGTGAAATTTCTCAAAACTCAACCAAATGATGTGTTTCAGAGCTTAAATAAGTCTAAACAAGTTTGTTAAAAATGTTTACATAAAAAACATACATAAATTTTGTGATTAGAAGCCACATTAACCCATTTGCAATCTGAATGGAAGTGAAAACTCATTTTCAAATTGCCATTTTCAACTCCATGGTGCAACTTACTCAAGAATCTTCAAGGTATCATTCTTATTGCATTTGAAATACTTCATCACAATCTTTACAATGTGCCGAGAAAGTCTTCATTTGGACATTTGAGCACAAAGTTATGTCCCTTTGAAATCAGATAAAACTAATTGCATTTATACTTAGAAAAATTTCTAAGTATATAATCTCAAAGTGACCTATAATGTTTTGCAAAGTTACATGGCCTTCCACTCAAAATTAGTTCTTGATCCTTGAAGATGAAATGAAGTAGACTCATCAAATGGAATTATGGAATTGGAATCACTAAAAAATCATAAACAATAAGGGAGTTATGGTTCTTGGAAGATGATGACAATTTCTTGAGAAATCCACAAATGACCTATAAAGTTTCATTGAATTCCATAACTTTCCACACATTTTTAGATCTTGATCTTTGAATCAAAGCTGTAGTCGACATCCTCAAGTTTATTGTGAAAATGAATGAAATCAAGGAGATAAAAATTGATCAAGTTATGATCCTTTTAAGTCAAATCAAAGAGTTCAATGGCTTTTTCAAAGGACTTGCAATCTTCTTCAAACTTAAATGATCTTCCACACAAAATTGGCCTTAAATTCTTGAAAAGAAGTTATTAAGAATTCTTTGAAGAGAATCATGGATTTATTTTTCACTTAAAAATCTCAAGAATTGAGCAAGATATAGTCTTGGGAAGTTGACAAACACTCACCCCAAAAATTACAAAAGTGACGTGTAACATTCTTCAACTTTTGATGATTTTTCCTTGCACAATTGGATCTTGTCATGTGAAGAGAAGTTATTTTAAATGATGAGAAGAGTCAATAGAAAAAAGAACCACTTAAAAATATTGAAAATTGAGAGAATTTTTCCCTTGTGACCATAGAATTAAGGACTTGCCAAATTAGGTCAAGCCACTTGGACAACTTTGAATCTTTTGAACTTTTCTTGCAAATTAAGGCATGATGAATCACATTAGACCTTGAAATTATGTTATATTGAATCAAACTTGATGGAGAGGCTCAATTCTTGGTTAAACTTGTTGAAGAAGGCATGGAAATAAACACATGAACCTATGAAGTTCCTTGATGAATTCAACAACCAACTTTGATACAATATTAACCAAATGATTTTTATAAAGTCCTCAAACCAAAGAACATTGATGCCAGAACCATAGCCTTGAAGTTCAAGCCTTTAAAATTCACTAAATAACCCATTGATTGAGGACCATCCTTCAAAATCCTAGCTTAGGAGATGAGAGGGATATACTTGGCTTAATGCCTGCAATATACAAAACATAGAGAATAAACATACACTTTTTTTGGATTTTGGTTAGAGGTTAGTAAACATGAAATACATATACAAGATACACACTTCAAGGTGCTTGGTGATCCCTTAAGGACAAACTCAAAGATAGGAGAGGGTAGAAAAGAGAACCAACCCTAATGTGTGATCTTGATGCCTTGTGATGATATAAAATGATGAGGGATCTTAGGGGGAAAATTGGGGTATAATAACTGCCTTTATTTAAGTGTCTTTTATCCAGAGATAAGAAGGTTAAAACCTTCATTTCGACACGATTGAAGATACTTAAATATTAAAAAAAAAACTATTTTTGGCCCTAAGACTCCATGAAATGCTTATGATCATGAATGCAAAAGACAAAATCCACTGGGGAAACATGATACAAATGGGAATAACAGAATAATGTAGACGAAACTACGACACAAGACAAACTAAGAAATAGAGTTCCACCAGAAAAATAAATCACTAGGGAATAACACGACTCTAGGGATAACTATGAATAGGAAAATCCAACATCACAGTTAAAGAGACTACATGCAAAGTAGGAATTTTAATGAGGAAATCCCTAACAATGCAAGCAGCAAGCCGACAAGGAAGTAATCTATAAGAAAGGATTACCAACTCGACGGGGGAAAGAAACTCGACTCCATTGCAGAAAAATCAACTATGTTGGGGACAGGAGGACTCAACTCTATTAGGGTAAAGCCCAAAGTGGAGACAGAGGAAACAAGATAACATCATCGTAATAAATAAGGGCAAAGCAAAGGAATACACCGACTAACATATGACAGTGAACTACCAACTCAAGGTTAAAGGTAGAGAATCAGAATAATACCAACATTTACTGAAGATAGAGAAACAAAAGACACACCAACGTTTAATGAAGGTGAACCACCAACTTCCATTAAAAGTAGATATATAGAGAAAAACACCAACTTTTACTGAAGGTAGCAAGTTTCCAAAACAGATTCCAGCTTCTTCTTTAACCAAGGCATTCCACCTGGAAAGAGTAATAAACTTTACTTGACTTCTGGATTTCACTAAGAACGGTAATAATTTCTTCCTTGATGAAGATATCACTTAAAAGGGTAATAATCTATTGTAAGACTAACCATCCATCAGAGTAAACAATACTTCAACAATGAACTATCTTTATCATATCAAAGAGACCAACCTTCCATTGGAGTAAACAACCTCAACATGTCTCTATCATATCTATGAGACTAACCATCCATTGTAGTAAACAACCTCAACAACAAACTGTATATATCATATTGACGAGACCAAACATCCATTGGAGTAAACAACCTCAACAACAAACCGTCTCTATCATATCGACAAGACCAACCATCCATCATAGTAAAAAACCTCAACAATGAAATGTCTCTACCATATCGATGAGACTAACCATCCATCGGAGTAAACAACCTTAACAATGAACTGTCTCTATCATAACAAATATACCGACCATCCATCAGAGTAAACAACCTCAACCATGAACTATATCTATCATATCGATGAGACCAACCATCCATCAGAGTAAACAACCTCAACAACAAATTATATGTATCATATCGACGAGACCAACCATCCATCGGGGTATACAACCTCAACAACAAATTGTCTCTATCATATTGATGTATGAAACAGGTAGCAAAAGGTTGTAGGAAATGGTGAAACGGAAGGGTGATAGTTGTGAAGTAGTAATGGTGGGATACGATGGAGAGGTTATTGCTGACCGAAAATAGAATAAGGAAAGGTGGTATGGTGGTTTGTTGGGTTTTCCGAAATTGAAGAAGTTTAGATTTGTGTAATGGGTTTTGGAGAGTACAGAGGAGTATATATGTTGTCTGCAATGTGAGTAGAAGGGCAGAATAGTGGTTATTGGTCTGAGAAATTGAAATTGTAGAAGTTGGAATTAAAGAGAAGAAGGAGTATTGAGCACAATGAGATAATAGATGGGTGGGGAATATGGAATGGATTTGTCTCTGTTTTTTTCAATTTGATCCGCTGCAAAAAATGGCGATAAAGTGATGGTTGGGAGACTGCAGTGATGTTTTGAAGAAATTTATTAAAGGTATTTATTTTCATTTTGAGGTAATTATTTGCAACAACAAAGCTGATGGTGTAGTGGTTGGATGTTTGATGAATGAGGGAAGGTTCCTGGGTTCGAATACTTAGAGGTGAAATTTTTTAGATTTTTTCATATGAATTTCAAAGAATATGACACAGTTAGCAAACAGATCCTGGCCACATCTGCATTTCAAATGGAATCTTGGGCTAAAAGGTTTTTGGTTATGGAATCTATGTTTGTTGAGGGGCGAAAAGATTTTTTTTTAAAGGGGGGTAAATCAAATCTCGCTACTATTACAGGGGGTAGAAGGCATTTAACCCATTGGAATATAAAGGACATGATCCTAAATAGACTCTAGGTTCGTTTGGACTTCATGTGGAGAGGCGCAGAGAGTATGGTGTGCTAACAAGATATGACATGTTGATTTAATCCAACGGCCCCAAAGATCTAGTCCTGGAGCATTGATTTATAGGTAATCAGAATGAACGGATGAGATTCACAAGTTGACTGGGAGTATGATGGGGAAGGGCGCAGGTGACCGGTTAATGGTCACCCCATCCAGGGGCTCTCAAGGAGCCACCTGGTGCGCATCAGAGAATGAAGAGAGCATTATAAAAAGAAAATATTGAGCCAAGGGCTCATTTTTTATCTCTTCTCTCTTTCTCTCTCTGTCTCTCTCTCTCTCTTCACAACAACAAAAATCCTTTGTATAATTCTAAAGAGTGGGGCTCTGCCTTCTCTATGGAATTCCGGCAATCAAAAATCTCCTTGGCCAGCAACGCCCCCTTGGGCTGCCCTGAGCCACCCCTTGAACCACCATGAAACCCACTTCTCGGTTGATCTTCAATCAAAGAACTCATATCTTCAACCTTTGCCATCATCTGGGTTCATATCCCAACCCCGATCTATGAAGATCTTCAACCAAAACCCAGACGCCTTCATATCTTCATCTGGGTTCGCATGAATCAAATGAAGATCAACCCTGAACCCTAATGATCTGCATCCAAACCCCAAAAACCCTAAGGGTTCCACATGAACCCTAATCCTATTTCTTCAACCCTAACCAAATCACAAAACCCTAAGGTATTTTACCTAAATGTAACCCAAATCACAAAACCCTAATGTGTTTTACCCTAACCCTAAATCAAAACCCAAAGAAACCCCAATTCAAACAGAAATCAACAATTCAACGCAACTGATACACTAATTCAATATCCAAATACCCTAAAAGCTAAGTTCAACGTGTTTACCTCTCCTATAATGATTCTCGTAGTAAATTCCTTTTTTGATTTTCTGATTCCCCTTCTCTAATCTCCTTTTTCTCTTCCTTTTGTTTTAGGTACTTTGAATTGAGCACTAGGGTCGAGTTCTGAAGAACTTAAGGTTTTAGTCGTGAAACCTAAGTTTTCAATGAGAAGAGCTTTGGTGAATGGTGTTGGGATTTAGAAACAGTCTAGAATCTCCAAGGGTTGTTGTGTTTGTCCTTAATTCAATAACTTAGGGTCCTTTTTATAGTCTTAGGATTTTAACAGTTATAGGTTGAATTTAGGAAACTAGTTAGGTTAATTTGCAATTATAAATCAATTAGGAACTTAGATTGATTCAGATTTGTAGATTTGATTTGATTGAGATCTGATAGAAATTAGAGTTTGCAAATTTTGTAATGAATTTGAACTGTATTGTATTTGTAATTTGTTTCCTATTTAATAAAAAAAAATCATTCCAATATTTGATTTGCTTTAGATTTGATTCAAAAAGTATCTGAGTTTCGAATTTAGAGCTTGGGTGCCTTGATGAAGAAGATGAAGGATTGGGCGCTACTTTAGAAATTAGGGTTCAAAAACCCTAGAATTGTCTATACCACATCTCCAAACATGATTAAGAATAATTAAATATACATACATATATATATATATATATATATATATATATATATATATATATATATATATATATATATATATATATATATATATATATATATATATATATATATATATATATATATATATATATATATATATATATATATATATATATATATATATATATATATATATATATATATATATATATATATATATATATATATATATATATATATATATATATATATATATATATATAGTAATATAGTAATAATCAGGCGCATAATAATAATATTTAATACAACAATAATAGTAATTCAGACAATAAATACAATATTTTAAATAATAGCAATAATTATAACAACAACAATAGTAATTTGAATAATTTTAAGAAGACCAAAAGTTGACCTCAGTCAAACCTCTATCCCAAGATAAAACCTAATAGGCCCTCGTTCTTTTATTTTAAACCAAAGAACTATATTTAGTAAAAATGAAATAAATATACACCCCATTATTGTATCTAAACAAACAAAATAGAATAATTTAGCATGTACGCTTGCAATAAAATAATAATGCCTAAGATAAAATGAATTTATTTTAACACTACTATGGGTAAATTTGGAGTATGATAGAGAGCTGATCAGATTTCAAGTTTGGAAGTTATGGTTTGTTTGAAATGCAAGTTTGAAGTTTCATGATATTCATGGTTTCAATGCATAACTTGAGTGGTTCATGAGACAATAGGGAGACTTTAGGGTGTTGCTTCTGAATTTTTGTGTTGATTGTGATCAGAGGGAATAAATGCAGAGCTTAATGCATTGACTTTGTGATTAAAGTGATCTTTATCAAAATGGTAGTCTTGCCTTTCTCCTTAAAATGGAATGCATTCTTGAACAATGCTTCTAACACTTGGATAATGCATCAATAATCTATGTAAAGCTCATATTTTTTTTAGATTTAGAAGCAATCAAGGACCTGTAACAAAAATCTCAATGTATGGCATAAATTTGGACATGAATTTGAGCATGAATCTTGACCTTCATTCAGTTTCATCATAACATCTTCATCTATTTGAAATTTGGGGCTCAAGCAAGATAAATTCATGCTCTTAGTACCATTGGAAAGATTATCATATCCTCTACAACTTCCATGTTTATCATTTAGCTTGAATCATCTTGAGTCAATAAGAAAACTGGCCAACAAAATTAGACTTTCAAGCTAAAAAACACTTAGAAAAATTTCTAAGTATTTTGTGTTTCCACAACTTTGAGACCTCAACTTCAACACTTTATATCTTCCAAATCTTATGAGTTTTTGAGTCAATTCCTTCTACAATATTGAAGTAGGAAATTCCATATTTAAGTAAAACCCCTGGGCATGAAAAATGATTGCTTAGATTGGAAATTACAAGCTTGATAAGTTGTCAACTTGAACATTAATATTTAGGACTTGGAAAAATTCTCAATTTCTTCATATTTGCTCTTTTTGCAAGTTATCTAAATTTTTGTGATTTCACTTGATCAAATTCAACTATCAAACATATTTTTATGATATTTGTCTTGATAGGTCCATATTTGACCAAAAATTTCAGAAGGCAAAGTTTAACTTTGAGCAGTTGAGTTTTCTAGATGAATTCAAATCTTTCAATTTCAATGAAATCTTGTGATCATGATGCAATCTTCAATATATTGAAACATCTTGAGGACTATGAGATTATGATATTGAGGACCTATTGAGTGATGTACATTGGAGCTCAACCTTCAAAATCCTAATTCCTGAGTTTTCAACTGAGGGTGCAAATACCCTAATTCTCTTCAAGCACTTGATGAACCATGATGCAATCCTAATATGATGAGATTGTGAAGAAGATGATGATCCCTTTAAATGGGTAAAGCCAAAATCACAAGAAATATGTAATTCAAACTCTCTTATGTTCAATGACAAAGACACGTTTGTAGGCCAACTTTTGTGAGATAGACAAATGAATTAAATGATATGTACGATTTATTGAAGCCAGATGACTTATATGATGATGCATATGATGTGGAATCTTAGGTCAAAAAATTAGGTTATAACATGTGGTATTAGGATGGCTAATTGTTAGGGGGATCATGTGGAAGATGTAAAGTAGAAGTGAAGAATATTTTAAGTATAAATTTCATGAGGGTGGATATAAGAGGCCAAATTTTTCAGCAGTATCGTTCAAATAACTATCTAATAAAGATAAAATGTCTTTGGAGATTCCTTTATCTTTGTATGCCATAAAAAGAGGTTATTTGGTCTTGTGAAGGGGACAAAATATCACGTCTTAATGGTTTCAATATGACGTTTTTTAAAGCTTGTTGGATTTTTTTGAAGAAGATCTTCTTTGGTTTATGAATGAGTTTTATGAGAATTATTCGTTACCAAAATATGTTATAGCGCCCTTCCTAGCTTTCATACCTAAATATATCAACCCTATCTCTCATGACGAGTATAAACAAATTTGTTTGGTTGGAAATCTTTATAGAATTATGGCCAAGTTGATTGCTTCTCGTTTAAATAAGATTTTGTATAATTTGATTTCCAATTTCCAAACAACTTTCTTACTAAGAGACAAATTTTAGAAGGTGTTGTTATCATTAATGAGTAGGTGGATTATGTGAAGAGATATAAATTGAGTTGAATGTTAGTGAAGGTTGATTTTGAAAAAACTATTGATTGTGTGTCATGGGCTTTCTTGAGATTTATGATAAGAAGAATGGGTTTTGGTGTCAAGTGGCTATGTTGGTGGAAGACCTTGTTTTTAATAGTACAAGGTCTATTTTGATCAATGATAGTCCCACCAAAGACTTCAAAGTCTCTAAGAAAACATCAAGGCACAATAAATTGATAATAATATACACAAAAGTCAATTCATAAAAGAAAAAGAAACACACATAGCTTTAGTTTCAACTTTCAATTCTGATTCTTTTGAACTATAGTAACAACATGTACTAGAGAAATTTAAACCATCAAATACAGATTACAAGGAACCTCAACAGAATGAGAGGTTCTTCTTGGTTTTATGTGTTAGTCTCCCTTTGGTCCTTTCCCTAACAATGTCAACAAAAACTCTTTGTAGTCTCCTGAGGTATCTCCAATGACATCATCGTCAAGATTATTTTTAAACATGTTAGCATATTCAAATCTGACTTTCAACAGGTCGATTTCAGCTCGAGTTACAATGCCTCTGTTGAGTGAATCTTCATCAGTTCCAAACCCGACAATAGAATCCCTTATAACCTGTTGATGAATACGAATTTAACGAAATTAGAAAGCAATCCTTTTGACGAGTTTCAGTATTTTATAATATCGATGTGGCACGAAAGAAGTACCTTTGCGAAATGTTTCTCGGGGCGATCTATGCACCATACTACCACATTCAAAACAGAAGCCAAATCACCTTTACCACAAACTTTTATGTCCTGCAAAGAAAATCCCCGAAATTCTTAGTAATTGAGATTTGAGGTTTTTCTTGATAAGTGTTTTTTCTCTCTCTCTCTTTTCTAAACAAATTATGTGACTCAAATAACTAGCTTAAGATTTAAGGAAAACCTCTTCGAATGTAGTGCTATAGAGTTCCTTGTAGCATGCGAATGTTTCGCGGAGCTGGAAAAAATTCCTGGTGCAAAGTATCCAAACAATGTGATCGTCATCTAATTGCTTGTTTTTTATGGCTTCGTGTAGTTTTTCTGCCTCCGATTTTGCAACCTCCGAATTTACGGTTACTTTATCATGCCTGTAGGAGCTTACTAGTCCCACTAAAATCTGCAAGAACAAAATAGCGGTTTGTTCAAATTCTGCTACGCAATAGTGCTATAACCTATATCTGACAACATTTTGTACTGAACAGCGTATCGTAGAACAATAACAATTTGTTCACATTCCGCTACGATATAGCCGTGGTTTAAAATCACGGACTTGAACTGAAATGGACAGACTTATACAAGAGTTTCCTTACCTTTGTCAGTGGCGGAGAAACAGATGCTATAATGTCCTCCTCGAGTGAGCAATCAAAGAGAGCGCAGTAAGCCTGTCTCACAGCCATCAAATGATTAGGACTTGTCGCGCATGCTATTTCAACCAGAATCTGTAGCTGTTTGATCCCTTTCCTCTTAGCCTTCAATGCATCTCGTGCTAGTTTTGCGTCTCTTTCTGAAGGATCACTAGTCCAAAGAACTATAGCATTCTGTTACATATCAATAGTTTTAGTCACGATCTTACGTAGTAAATCACATCATTACTTCATAAAAATCGCATGCTTAAAAAATCATATTGAAATTCGAAAATACAATGACGTCATGACATACTCTAAAATCACCCGAGAGTTCAGATTGGAGACGATCAACGAATGATTCTTTGTAAATTTGTTGATAAGTTTCTCGGATTTCCTTCCTTTGTTGAGCATTTCTATGTCCTAATACCAAGATTAGTTCTTTTTCATCTGTTCCAATTCCTACATCCATTTTCCAATAAACATATCATCAAAACAGGTCAGACCAGACTAGGCGCCTCAGACAAGCCATAAAAAAAATTAGACTTTTAAATAGACTTTCAGACCAGGTTAACAGACCAGGTTAGACTTTTAAAAGGTCAGACCAAGCCATAAAAAAAATCTATAATAGACCACAAGTCAGACTCAGGCCTTAAAATTTTGTCTTAGGGCCTTATGCGCAGGCGGCTTGCCCGGCCTATTCCCACCCCATCACCATCAGAAATCTAATGCTAACAATTAGGCATATAATAAATCTAAAGCAAAAATCTATAATTGAAATCAGTGTTTGATCACAATTTCACAAACATGAAACATGCATATCACAAAGTAACGTTTGTGAAAAACCCCATTAATAAAAACCTACAAAAGTTGGGTTTTTTAACATAATTCTCGCTACCCAAATTCAGAAATCACCTAAATCATTAAAAAGTAATAATGTTTTCAACTTTCTTCAGCATTCATATAATAGATAGAGAAAGAGAAACCTTGGAAAGCATTTCTAAGACGTTCAGAGTCCTGTGTAGGAGAAGGAACAACATCTGGAAGTTTCAATGAAGCCATGAATAATTTGTCCGAGAGTCGAAAGACGAGTTTTTTTTAGTGACAACAAATCTAAAGTTTACAGAAACTGTTCTTAAAACATGTTTTTAATGTTTCATCTGTTATTTTTTTTGTTTTCCCTCCTTGATGGATCCAACGACTTCGCAAAAAACAATAATTTGATGATGTAACAGTTTACTGCTATTACTGTTTTGCCCCTTGTTGGTTTCACAAAAAGAAACTTTTTTTACAATTATAGTCCTTTCTGTTTTACGTAATTTCAGTTTTGCAACTGAACTTCTTGAATTGGATAAGTGCACCATCATTTCTATGTATTTATTTTTGCATGCCACAAACAAATGGAGATGTCCGGTTTTAAAGTGCCTGTTATTTTTTATACAGAATTTGTAACAGTCTTTTTTTTTCTTTCAGAAACGGTTGAATTTGTTGAATGATATATTATGTTTTTCTTTGAGAAAATGGTTGATACATTGTTAATGTAATATAATTTTACACCGTCAATCAATCACAATTATATATTTAATTAAATTATTTTTTATTTTAATTTTTTTTAATAATATGATAAAATATTCGTTTTTTATTGGATGACAGTGTAAAATCTGTTGAAAATCCACCAACTATCTAGGATGAATTTCTACTCATCTCGATGAACAAGATTGATACCACCATACAATGATAATTAATTATAAAAAAAGAAAAGAAAGAAGATAATTATTTTCTGCAGAGTTTCTCTCTGCCTACAAACTGTGGAAAACTTTATTAATCACTTGCAACTGTAAATTCTGTGATTACAATGAATTGACTTAATTACAAAATTAGGGGTTACTCCCTCTATTTATAGATTTTGGTACTAAATCAAAATACATATTTTTGTACTAAATCAAATCTATCTATTTTAGATCTAAATCAAATTTATCTAAATCTAAAACCAATCAAATCTGTTTGTAGCTTGCTTCGATCCACAAGCTCTTTGACTGGGCAACCTCCCTTCGACACACACACTGTTTCGACACAATCGAATTACAATTTAACACACCACTTAATTCATTGTGTATAAGTTATCTATATTCATCATGGTTCTTAGTCTTCTGAATACTTCGACATGCACTCCCTTCGTCATGATGTCTGCAATCTGACTCTCAGTTCTGCAGTGTTTCAAATTCATCTTCTCATCTGCTACCTGCTCTCCAAGATAGTGGAACCTCATTTTGATGTGCTTGCTTCGATCATGTGCTATCGGGTTCTTCGCCATATTGATAGCTGACATGCTGTCGATCTTCATGGTAATTTCTCCATGATCTTTCCTTGTTATCTCTTCGACCAAGTTCACCATCCAAGTTGCTTGACATGCACAAAGAGAAGCAGCTATGTATTCTGCTTCGCATGATGATAATGCCACTACTGATTCCTTTCTTGAACTCCAAGCAACTGGTGCACCACCTAACATAAACACATATCATGTTGTTGATTTTCGATCTTCAGCATCACTACACTAACTCGAACTAGTGTATTCCACTAACTTGCATTATTTTCCTTTATCAACTGCAGGAAACAAAATGCCATAGTCGAGAGTTCCTTTGAGATACCTTAGTATCCTCTTCACCGTTGCTATATGTGATACCTTTAGCTTTTACATGAATCTACTTACCATACCTACACTATATGCTAAGTCAGGTCTTGTATGACAAAGGTATCTCAATGACTCAATAAGTCTTCTGTATTGTGTTAGGTCGACATCATCTTCATCTGCATCTTTCGACAGTTGTAGTCTTGGTTCTACAGGTGTCAAAGTTGAGTTGCATTCTTCCATCTCAAATCTCTTGAGAATTTCTCCCGCATATCTTCATTGATGCATCATCAAACTCTATTGATCTTGTAGAATTCGATGCCAAGGAAATATGAAATCTCACCCAGATTAGACATTTTGAATTCCTTGCTGAGATCACCTTTGAAGTCTTCGATCTCACTTTTACAACTACCTATTATAAACAAATCATCGATATAGAGACATAGTATAAGCAAACCACTATTGCTTCTTCTTACATATACTCCATGTTCAGTTGTGCACTTCACAAATTCTTTCTCCCTTAGGAAACTAACAATTTTTTTATTCCAAGCTCTTGGGTCTTGTTTCAATCCATACGGGGCTTTATGCAGCCTGTACACCTTTCTCTCTTTGTCATGTTTCACAAATCCAATTGATTGTTTAACATAAACTTCTTCGTCTAAGGATCCATTCAGGAATACACACTTCACGTTCATCTGACATATGTGTCATTTGTTTATTTCTACTAGACCAACAACCAACTTGATTGTTTCGATCCTAGCAACAGGTACAAAAACTTCATCAAAGTCTATTCCTTCTTTCTATAGAAATCCTTTCGCCACAAGCCTTACTTTGTGTCGAGTTACTTCCCCTTTGGAATTCATTTTAACTTTGTATACCCATTTGATACCAATTGCCTTCTTTCCTTGAGATAATTTGACAAGTGACCAAGTGTTGTTATCTTCGATAGAATTCACTTCTTCATTCATTGCTTTCACCCACTTCGAATTCTTTAATGCTTCAGCTGCATTGATAGGTTCGATATCTGCATAAAAATCATAATGTACCAACTCACATTCATTATCTATCACATCATCTGATGTAATCACACAATCTTACAATCCTGCAGGCATGCATCTTGTTCTTTGAGGTATGCTTGTACTTGGTTCATCTATAACTGCTGGTTCCTCTGTCGAACTTCTCTTTCGACTTGAGTTTCTGGTTCTTCAAGTAGGATTCCCACTAAATCTTTCTTGACATTTTCAGTCCAATCCCATTCTTTAAGCTCATCTATGATCACGTCCCTGCTGATCACAATATGCTTGTTCACTGGGTCGAACAACTTGTAACCTCCTGTTGAATGATATCTAACTAGAATCATTTGACTCGACTTGTCATCAAGTTTTCTTCTCAACTGATATGGCACATGTCTATATGCAATAGATCAAAATACCTTCAGATGACTCAAGCTAGGCTTCACACCAGACCAACATTCTTCAAGAGTAATTCCTTCTAGCTTCTTCGTAGGACATCTGTTCAAAATGTATGTTGCAGTCGACACAACTTCACTCCAAAACTCTTTTGGTAAATTCTTGTCTTTCAACATACTTCTCACCATATTCATGATGGTTCGATTCTTCCTTTATGTAATTCCATTATGTTGTGGAGTATAGGGTAGCACCACCTCATACATAATCCCTTCCTTTTCACATAACCTGTCGAAGTCTTTCGATACATACTCTCCACCACCATCAGTTCTCAAAATTTTGAGTTTTCGACCAATTTGTCTTTCGATCATAGACTTAAACTTGGCAAATACCTCGATCACTTTACTTTTCTTCTTGATCAGTTAAGTCCGTAACTTTTGACTGCAATCATCTATGAATGTAACAAAGTATTTGTTACCTCTCAACGAATCCACCTGGATTGGTCCATATACATCAGAGTATATGACTTCAAGAATAACCTTTGACCTGCTTCCTGCATCCTTGCTGAAGCTATTCTTGTGTTGCTTCGCCTGAACACATTTCTCACATACCTCGTTTGGAATGTCAATTTTTGGCAATCCTGAAACCATATTTCTTCTCTTCAAATCTCTGATGTCTCTGAAGTTGAGATGGCCTAGTCAATAATGCCATATCTATTCATCTCTGCTAGCTGTAGTCGGAAGACACTTGTGCTCCATCATATTTAGTTCGATCTTGAAGGTTCTATTCTGAGACATAGGAGCCTTCAAGATTAATCTTCCATTTGGGTCGACGAATCTCATCATCTTATCTTCGATCGACACTTTATAATTCTTTTCGACCAACTGCCTTATATTGAGCAAATTTCTCTTCATGCCTGGTATGTACAACACATTGGAAATTACGGACCTCTTGCCATCTTTCATCATAATCATAACATAACCAATACCTTCAGCTGTTATGGTATTGTCATTTGTGAATTTTACCATATTTTTTATTGAGGGCTTTATGTTGACAAACCAGTCTTTCCTTCCAGACATATGTGATGAGCATCCTGAATCCAAGTACCATTGGTCCTTGAATCTATCTTCATCTCTTATTATGACCATCAACATCATCTATTCTTCTTCATGTTTTGCAAACTTTGCATCACTTTCTTGATTCTTTCTCTTTTCTGGATAATCACTCGAATAATGACCATACTTCTGACAATTATAACATTGAATGTGACTCTTGTCAGGTTTTCGACCACCACCTCTTCCTGTATTTGCAACACCACCTTTTTGGTTGCCTTGGTATGGTCTTCTCTGATTCGACACGTTTCCTTCATTCTGGTTTCCTCTACCAGTCGATTTGTTGTAGCCGCATCTACCTCTGTTAACCACTTTCCTTTGCCTTTGGTTTATTTTATTGAATGTTCCTGCAAAGCCACATCACTCTTCGACTTGCCTGCATCTCTTTCAGTCATTCTTTATTCATGAGATTCAAGCGTCCCTTGAAGCTCTTTCTTTGTCAATTTCGACAAGTCTTTCCCCTCTTCTATAGCCACCATCACATGGTCGAACTTAGGAGCCAAAGATCTCAGGATCTTCGAAACAACAGCTCTTGTTGTTAATGTTTCTCCACATACCTTGATTTGATTCACTAGTTTTGTAACCCTAGTTAAGAAATCAGATATGCCCTCATTATCTTTCATCTGAAGCAATTCATATGTTCTCTTGTGAGTTTGTAACCTCACTTTTTTCACCTTTTCTACACCACCAAAAGACTTCTCAAGCTTCTTTTGCAGATTCTGAATCACTCACTTTTTCAAAATTTTCTAGACTCAGACATTGATGAATTATAAAGAGTGCTTTATAACTCAGCTTCTCAGATTTTGTGTGTTTCTTCTTTTCTTCTTCTGAAGCGTTTTCTCCAAACGCTTCCAATCCATCCTTTACAAGATCCCAAAGACCTTGACACCTGAATAAAATTTTCATATGTTTGCACCAATTCTCATAGTTGTCTACTTTCAGAATTGGTAGAGTTGTTGGATAATTTGCATTCCCATAACTCGCCATCGTGAATTCTTCTTCTTCCTCAATCGTTCTTAATTGATACTTCCCTTGAATCGATTAACCGAGCTCTGATACCAGATGTTGGAAATCCACCAACTATCTATGATGAATTTCTACCAATCTCGATGAACAAGATTGATATCACCACACAATGACAATGAATTATGGGAAAAGAAAAAGAAAAGAAGACAATTATGTTCTGTAGAGTTTCTCTCTACCCACAAATTATGGAAAACTTTATTAATCACTTGCAACTGTAAATTTTGTGATTACAATGAATTGACTTAATTACAAAATTAAGAGTTACTTCCTTTATTTATAGATTTAGGTTAGTTTGCTCCCTAAACCAAAGCTCAAAACTATAAAAGCCTAAAATACCTAATCAAATTTATCTATTTTAGATATAAATCAAATTTATCTAAATCTAAAATCAATAAAATCTGTGTGTAATTTGTTTCGATCCACAAACTCTTCGACTGGGCAACTTCCCTTCGACACACACTGTTTCGACACAATCGAATTACAATTTAACAAAATCAACGTACTACCGTTTAACTCTTTTTCTTCTTCTATATTTATGTATTTAAATTGGTTTTTTATTTAATAATTTTTTGCTAAAATTTCACTTCTTACACTTCCTAAATTTGATTAAGTGGAAGATCAGAACTCGTATTTTTTATAAAACAATACATTTAAATTAAGTTATATCAAAATTTATTGAATTCAAAATAAATGAAATTTTTTTTTATTATTATTATCAGATGATCAAATTTAAATTCAACGCTAAAACATTTATAAAAAAAATGTAACATTTCATCTAAACATTTTTAAAAGTGAATCATTTTGAGATTATTATATTTAATAATTCAATATAAATATTATATTTTGTAAATCTCATGAATTCAAAGTTGATATTGGATAAACCAATTTTTGTATATTTTTATAAAACTTTATTTTGAATTCAAATATAGAGTATAAATTCAAACTTTATTTTTAATTAAATAGTTGAAATTCACCATTTAATTAAAAATAAAGTTTTTTTGATATCATGAAGATTATCGGGTCATACTCATAAGTTATAACAAGCATGAAGTTTTAGGTGCTTGACAAATATTAAGTATGTATTGCACTAAATCATCAAAATTAAAATACTTCCCTTGTAAAAGAAAAATATTTATTTCTATATGAATCAGAAATTGATACACACAATCAAATAATAATATAGCACATGTCAGTCAACTCTCATCCATTGACATTATTTTATTTACAACCAAAGAAATATCCCTTTAAAAAAAGAAATAAATTGTGTAGTAATTAATCATCTGAAGATGGCACATGGTTTCTAGTTATCGTGTTTTTTTATTATTATCTCAAAGAGTTCATATTTGTTTCTAAGATAATGCATTTGACTAAATATATTTATATCCTCATGTAATGCGCATGTTTATATAAACTAACAATTATATTGCATGTCCAATAATATTATATTAGTGGAACTATTAGCATGGAGCATAGTCATAATATTTAATTATCAACTTCTATTTTATTTAGACTGAGTTTATAGTTGTTGCAATCATGATATAGACACCAATAAATTTGGCAAAAGTTTGATTGACTCGTGTTTAATTGTGTTCATATTTTCCTTATTGCTACTTCTTTAAGGTAGTTTACCTATTTATTATACTACTACGAAAAACACTTTTAATCTCGGTTGAATATGAAGAGTTATCTCAGTTTCATGTGCAAGGTAATGAAGAGCGTCGTTAGAAGTGTCTTACTTTACTTTTCGGTTGGAATGTCAACAATGAGAAAGGTGTAATGGTCATGGATTTGATCCTCCACGATAATTTTTTGAAATTTTTAAATGGAAAAATAATTTTTTCCCCTCGATTTTGTGATTTAACCGACGGATAATATACAATTGAGTTTGTTACATCTAATGTGGATTCTTTATTTTCACTAAACACTAACTGAACATAAAAACTTTAAAATTGGTTTACAAAATAATAATATGGAAAATTATGTTATATTTGAAGAACAACTTACACTAATCAATGATTTTCGAACATTTAACTCATTATTCATCTCTGATTCTTTAATGATTAAAATTTCTCTCGATGCTTATAGTTTTTATTCAACTTTCTTATCTACTTGTTCATTTTGCAAAGCATCAAATTTTTCAAATACAATATAATTTTTTATATTATTATTTTCAAAAATCAATTTAATAGGTTATATATTCAAAAAGAAGTTAGTGAAATAAAGAATCGATATTAGATATAATAAACTCTCAAGTGTATTTTTTGTCACTCTAATGTTCTTTTGACATGTTCGGCAGAACAAGATGAGAGCTCCACAATGAATAACAAAACAATATCTCAATCCCAAACAAAATAACAATAATTAAACAACAACATATAGCTTCAAAACTTTTCTAAGTAGAACAATTAAACAACAAAAATAATAACAACATCAACAACAATAATGAATAATAACAACAAGAGCAACAACATTATCATTCAATCTCAGTCTAAACAAAAACACCATTGAACAACAACTAAAAAACAATCACAATCTCAACAAAACTACATCAACAATAAACCTATTACGTACTTATCTCAAGAAAAACAACAACATATAACATTTAATCTTAGTTTAAACAACAAGAAGAAGATTAAACCTCTAGGTTTTAGGGTCTCAACAACAACAATAATAAGATTAATGTAACATGAGCAATGATGTTTGACGTATCAGATATGTGAAGAAGAAGTCAAAGAAATGATTTTGGTCTTTCATTCTGCCAAGTATCGAAAGAGAGTCCTAAGCACATACCAAATTCGTATTTACTTGTTTTTTAACGAGTTGGATGATGATATGTATTTAGGACCCTCGTTATTAATGGACATGATAAACTTTATTAGAATTTTGGGTGTGTTGTTTTAGACAAATGAAACAAAAAACTACAAGCTAATATATATATATATATATATATATATATATATATATATATATATATATATATATATATATATAAACTATTTCGTCTCAGTTGAAAAAAACAAGCAAGCTGAAAAATCTAACATTTCACGTGGAGAAAAGTGATTTTTTTAATTAAAAAAATATGAAGGAATGTGTCACTTTAAAATATATATATATATATATATATATATATATATATATATATATATATATATATATATATATATATATATATATATATATATATATATATATATATATATATATATATATATATATATATATAAAAGACTAAACTATTTCTCCTTGGTTGAAAATCACAACCGAGGTGAAAAGTCTAACATTCCCGCGGTGAAAAGTGACTTATTTTTGAATTAAAAATATATATAAAGGAATGTGCCACTTTAAAATGAAATAAATGTTTAAAAAGAAATAAAAACATAAACTACAATTGCAAGGATTCAAAGTGTGTCCCTAGGTTAGTTTTCCCCTCGATTTTATTATATAACTGAGGGAATATATTGTATTATTGTAAAAATATATTAAAACGTGGCGCATCAGGAATTAGACCTCAATTTATTGGCATCAGATAAAAGTATTGTCATAAAATATAGTATTTGTAGTAATGTAACCCTTGGTCTTGTCGATTTTGGCTAACATATAATTTTTTTAAAGTGTAAACAATTGCCCATATGCGGTGCATTATCGACTAACATTGATTTGTAAGATGATATGACTTAACCAATAACCACTACACGTAAATAGGATCATCGTTGCACTGTAAAATATATATTTGGTCGTTAGGTGGTGAAAACCTCCTTGACTTCTACGAATTCAATTACCCAATTATAATCTTTACTTTCCAACTACTTCAACGATAATTTGTTTGATCATTAGAAATTTTTCCCTACCAATAATCATAAGTCATTTGGCTAGGCTATCCAACTTTCTTATCTATTTACTTTTGCCCATTCTTTCTCATCTTAATCTTCATAGACATTTGTTCGACCCTTGAGCCATATGATATGTGTACTTGCTGTTATAATTTAATTCTAATCGTTGATGACAAAAATATTTAAAAAAGTCAAGGGAAATATCAAGGAAAAAATCAAGGACACATTGGAGGAAAAAATACTTAGGGGTGTGACATCTCCATTTATATGAGTACACTATGTGCACCATATTTAGATTTCACTTTGTTTCTAGTGTGCGTGATTTACTATACAAGCACGACAATGATGTGAAGCTTAATTCTCTACAAACTTTGAGCCATAAGAAGCTGGTTACGATTGTGACTTGTGAAGTCAACTCTAAATTTAAGAAAAATCTAGATGAATGAATTAAGGTTGAGTTTTCACGTTATTATATAATAATGGACACACGCTTCAAAAGATACCACAATGTCGTCAAAGGATCATGTTGTCTCCTATGTACATTGTACTATCATAGTACAATGTACGAGAAAAATAGAACATGTTTTATTTTTGGACTATGGTTTATCATGTTTATTCTAACTATTTAGAGATGTATAAGTTATTATCTTTGCTTGTTGTATTTACTATGCTCGGTATGGGCTTTTTTTTTTGGTTTAATGAAATAGTAATCTTTTGAATGTTAATGAATATTTTATTGTGATGTGTCTAGTTATTTTAATTTCTTTCCATGTGTTTATTTTTTAGTTTGATCATCTTAGAAATATATAATAATTTATTAGGTTGTGGTATCATTTAACAAATGGATTTCATGAACTAATACGATAAAATAGTGAGCAGACATGCATTTCTCACTTAATCACTTTAGGTATAAAGTATTAGGGTCATAGGGGCAAACAAAACATGTTTTACTCTAAGTGCATCGGTGCTATTGTGAGGTTTATTGATGAGTGCTAAATTGTTGTGAATTTAAGTGTGAATAATTAGCACTCATTGGCTTAATTTGTTTGCTTTTTGTCAATAAACTTCAACTTTAGTGTATATTCAGTATAGTTTACATTATAGTGTATTTATTGTGTTCTTATGTAAATATCATTGAGTTTAATTGATTTTAGGTATTGTTAGATAGAGCATTGAATAAGCTTTCCAACACTTTCGACCAGACGCAAATCAGAGTTACGTTCTCAACTTATGGCTGAAACTGTGCTAGTTTTTCAACTTACTGTCAGCTGTCGCCGGGCGACGCTTTTTGGTTGTCGGGCGATGCTGAGGCATCCTGAAGTGTGGAAAATAATGCAGTTCTGGTTGTCGGGCGATGCATGACAGTCAAAAATGCGTATTTAGGGGTAAAAACATTTTTTTGTGTGTATGGTTTTGGGTATTTTTGACCACAACTCCATCAACCTTCATTTTTTTATAGTTAGAGCTTAGACAACAACATTTGTGGCTATAAATGGATGATCTGGGGTTGTGAGCTTGATGGATCGTGTTTGACACCGAGGGAAATATGGTTTCTTCTCATATTCCTCTCTTTGTAACCATTATTTTTTGGATTTTGTATGTAACTTTACCTTGATTATATGTATATTTATTGCTCATGGTGTTGTATGAAACTTTCTTTACAAATATTTATCGATGTTTATCCTGTTAGCTTGCTAAGTGTCTGGGTTTGAGTCGTTGCAGAGATGGACAGATTGAATATGGATTTAGGATGAATATTTATATGGCTTAGATTCTAGAGATAGATTTAGGTTTAGTAATCACTTAGGTATTGACTCTTAATGCCTCTGTGTTGTTTTGTGTTGTGTTGAGAGATTGTCGACACAGAGTGACACGGTTGATATCTTGCTCTGCGTTAGAAATGACCTCTGTGTGAGCGATACATGATGATATTAACGAGTAGTTAAGGTTAAGTACAACTAGGTAGTAAGTTTAAGTATTTGATGGGGTAGACGAAATACAAACTCGAGAGTTATATCCTATTCGAATGATGAAATTCTTCTTGTGTATAACTTTTAATTTCCGTTGATACTTTTCTTTTCAACCCATTTATCCTCAAACTCATTAACAAGAGATTTGTCGAACGACGATTCAATAACTAATATCTGTGGACACGATACGATATAACATAAATATCACCCGGTGAAATTAATACTTTACTTTTTACTTGTCGATGTTTCGCTGCAACACTTATACATAAGCTCGATAGTTACTGCATATTAATACATTGTGTACATATACCACAAGGTTAAGGTTTAGCCTCACCTATCAAGACACCATATTTCATATGAAAATATTAGATGAATTCATTAATGGATCGTTCCCAAACATATTCTCTCACCCTGTTTAAATTTTATATCTCTCTGATTTCCCAGACTTTAACCACATGAAACACATTTATTATTTTGCTACCTTAGTTCATGTTTAGTTTAAAAATTCTTGTATGAAGTTTCAAAGTGCTTAATACAATCGTCGCATAGTTTATAATTTTAGATTCACTTAGAACTAGTTTGATTGTGTAAAATTGCACATAAAAAGTAGCCATCAATCACAAGAGTCGTTTCCATATGCGAGAAGTTTTAAAGCATTTCAAGCCCCATGTGGTTTTTCTGTGTGAAAATCATACAAAGTTTGATCTTCTAAGACATTTTTTAATAAATAGTTACATAGTTGTTGATGTAATGGACGTTAAGGAACACTTGGATGGTCTACAAGTTTTACAAATGGCTATAGATCATATTCATTTGTGGTGATTGAGAGTGTATCTTAACTTTTTACTTTTAAAATGACTTAAGATAGTATGCCTTCTGTTTTCTTGGGATTTTATGCAAGCCCTAAACCTTCAACAAGACAAGACATATGGTCTTATCTTTGTGACTTGTGGATTTGTATTATTTAACAGTGAATGTTATTGGATGTCTTCAAAAATAAAAAACCTCTACACTTTTAAGAAATCTTGGTATATTAACTTGTGTAACATGAATTGTGAATTGGTCTCAAAAGTGTTGGTGAATCTCCTTAGGTCGATGGTTAATGAGATCATGAGTCATATACAAAGTAGTTTCATTCTAGGTAAAGGTATAAATGATGATTTTATTACAATCCAATAAATCATTTACTATTTTATAAGTTTAAGAAGAAATAATGTGATGTTATTTATAAACTTAATCTTGGAAAGGCTTATGATATAATTGATTAGGATTTTCTTTATGACACTTTGCATTACTTTGGATTTCTTTATGGATCTTATCTTTGACCATCAACAATATTTACTTTACTTATAAATTTTTGATGTGGAATAGGAGTTACTTTATTTATAAACTTAAAGACTGGACACTTTAAACCTCTTCATGGTATCAAACAAGGACATCCTTTATCTTCTTACATTTATGTTCTTTGCATGTAAAAGCTTGATGATTTGATTAATAAAGTAGTTTGTGACGGTCACTGCTAACCTATACATATAAATCATGATGGTCCTAAAAGATAATAATTTTCTTTGCAGATGATGTGCTACTGTTTGCAAAGACAAATTCTTTTATGGCACAATTCATTGTTAGCCTTTTGGATAAGTTTTGTTCTTTTCCAGGTCTCAAAGTGAGTCTAGATAATTCAAGAGCTTACACTTATTAAAGTGTCATTTTATCCACTAAAGATGATCTTGAGCAGCTCATCAGTATCATATATACTGATCGGTTAAAAAAATATTTGGGATTCAAAATGAAAAATGAAAGCACAAGAAAAAAAGATTTATTGGAAATCTATGATAAGTTAGTTTCAAAACTTGCTTTTTGAACAAGGCAAATTGTGTCACTCTTTCTAAGTCTATTCTTACTTCTTTACCTACTCATAGTACGCAATTTGTTATTTTCCTCAATATGTTTGTGAGACCATGTATGATTATTTTTCTCATCATGAAGTAATCTTACATGGATTCCTTCTCATAATGAAGTTACCCTACCCAGGTTCCTTCTCATACACCCAGATGAAGTTTTACACAGACTCATCATGAAGAAACCCTACCCAGGTTCCTTCTCATTCCTAGATGAAGTTTTACACGGACTCATCATGAAGCAACCCTACTGTTGTACCCCAAAA
The DNA here is from genome assembly GCA_948472305.1 of Vicia faba. Classification (NCBI taxonomy): domain Eukaryota; kingdom Viridiplantae; phylum Streptophyta; class Magnoliopsida; order Fabales; family Fabaceae; genus Vicia; species Vicia faba. Next base: position 232,963,285 of record OX451739.1, on the reverse strand, counting down.
TTTGCCCTCCCATTTCATCAATATTTTCTCATCACAAGACTCTTGGAACTCAAGATCAAGCTAGGGTTTGCTCTACTCAAGACACTTCCTTGCACTATTGACCAAAATTAGGGTTTGAGTTTGCACAGGGATGTTTTGACCTACAATGCCCAAAATGACTTTCATACTCCATGTTGGACTCATAAGTTTGTCCATACCAAGTTTCAAGCCTTGATTCAAATTTCTGCCCATTCAATTGGACAGATGACCTAGAAATCAACTGTATTGGGGAAAAAGTCAATTGTGGCCAATTGACAGTCAAACCTCATGAATTTTGACCCACATCAACATAATGAACTCATATTAACCATTTGATCAAGTTTGGCTCACAATCCCACAAGAAATTTGATTAGATCACCAAAAGGGCAAAATGGTCATTTTTAGGATTTTGACTGTACAAAGGCAATTTTTGACTGTTTGACCTAACCAATGGCAAATCAAGCTCAACCATGGACTCAAGGACTCAATGACATTGTCTTGACCCATTCAACAAGTTCAAAAGATCTCAAATGCATAGGATTGGCAGATGAATTTTTCAGTCAACTGATCAAAATTTGACTGTATACTGAAAAGTCAAACTTTGACTTTTTGGTCAAAATCAAGTGCCAAGGGTCATTTTTCATCAAGACATGTCAAATTATGAAACTTGTTCATCAAGAAACCCAAAAATGCAAATTAGGGTTTGAAATGGAAAATTTTCATAACTTAGAAATTTTCTAAGTTATGAAATTTTCTTATTTTTTTCCTAACTTTGTCCCATTTTTTCACCAAGATGAAAATGGATTCAAACAAAAATTAAAACATGAAAGTTGTATTCCATCATAAAGTCTACAACTTTGATTCATAAAGTTTTCTCAAAAGAAGCTTGTATCTCAAGTTATGATTTTTGGAACAAGGGTACCTAAAACTTTTTACTTAGAGAAATTTTGCCCTAGTTTAGGCAGGATTTTGACCCATCTTCTTGGCCACTTTTCACATAGTTAAACTTGGATTTTCAAGTTGCATTTCAAAGATGGATTATAGTACATGTTGCAAGCTTTTAAAATTGTCCAAGAACTCCTCAAACACCTTTGTGGTTAGGGAGAATCGAATGCTTGAAGTTGGTAAAAACTCACTTTGATCCATGGCCAATACATGTCCATACCACTTGCCAAATCTGATCTAGCTAGCTTGGTTCACAATTACAGGCCTCAAAACCAGTTTGTACTCCATAATTTAATGCAAACTTATTGAGCTAATTCATTGTCTTGGTAATTAGGGTATTATACACAAGTTTAATCCCTAAATGGTAAAAGGTATATTGTCATTTTTGAAAAGTTACATTTTATGTCAAACCAAGATCCTTGAGGCATGGAGCCATATCTCTGAGGCAAGATCAAATCCATAAATTTCAAGTATCAAGGGCAAGATATGCAGCTTACAAGATATAGTGTACATGCCTGCATTGACAAGAAACACACTCTTGCTTCAAGAAGAAGAAAACTTGCAAAACACAAGGCATCTCTCACATCTGATAAAACCAACTAAAACAAAGTTGTCAAACAGTTTTCATACACCCTAACAAGCCAGAAACACAAGCCCTTGACCTCTCAAAACTCCTTGTGCACAAAATCCTCATTTTCTTGCAAAACATGGTCAGTTCTGCATTTTGCAAGCCATCATCAAATTCCATCGTGCGTTTTGCCCAAAGATACTTCAAACACCTTCCAACCAACTCACCTGAACTATCCCAAACCTCCATTGCTAGCTGTAACACCATTAACACACATTGCCATTTTTGTTTCAAAGCTTTGCAGGTTGAGTTCTGTAGCATGATTCAGGCTACTTCAAAACAAGCCAAGTATTGGGAAAGCTTCATTGGACCTCAGGCAAGCTCAAAAGAACCTCAAGCACCCTTGGAAGTTGCTGCATTGTCCAGCTCGAAGTCAACTGAAACAGGTATTTCATGAACTTATATCTCTCTATTTAGGAATAGTTAGACTTAGGTTTGTGAATGAAAGATGTTGTATTCATAGCCCTGAAACCATACATGTGCTTAGTTTTCATTTATATTAATCATGCTAGGAGAATTTTGTTCATGAACTTTCTGAAAAAACTAGGTTAAGAATTAGGGCCAGAGAAATTCTCTCTGGTCTTTGAGAGTTAGCTTAAGTTTTTTATATGGTTAGATTCGTTATTTGATGCTCTACAAGTTTCATGTTATGAGTTTTGTCAAAAAAGCAAGGAATCAGGAGATAGCATTTGATGTACAGAGCGCGTGTTTTTGTTTGAACTGAGGAGGAAGATGAAGTTGCTTGGGCTGGGCCTGATTGCTTTTGCTTCTCACACATGCATTTTCAATTTACACCCCCTGGCCCATTTCCTTATATATTTGTCATTTTTATATTTTTATTTTAATTCTGACTTTATTATTTTATGCCCAGATATAAAAAATGCCAAAAAATTATTTTTTTATTTTTTTACATTTATTTGATTTTTTTTTTACTAGTATAAAAATGTTTAAATACTTTATATTCTTTTATTGAAACTTAAAAATAATGAAAAAATATGTTTTATTTTCATTTATTATTTTATATACATTTGAAAATATTTTCTTGAAATATACATTTTTTTGTAAATAATTTATTTTATTTTTATACACACTTAGTATATTTAATATATTTAATACATATACATACATATTTTATTAAATAATTAGGACAAAAAATACAAAAATAATACATTTATATTTTTATTAATATTTCATACTAAAAATACCATTTTTTCAATATACTTATATTTTTGTACAAATTAATACATTATTGTATATAAATAATAAATAATACAATTTATTTAAGAAATTAGGGTTTTTGCCCTAAAAAATAAAATAATTGAAATTAACTTTTTATTTATTTACATTTCACATTAAAAATACTTTTTCATACATAAAAAACATTTTTTTTGCATAATATACTTTATTTAATATTTATTTATTGCATTTGTTTAAATATTGTATATTTAATATTGTGCCTTACCCATTCAATATGGTTGTAATAATTTAGGATTTAATTTCTTGCAAAATAATCCCCAATTCAAATTTGTACCCCCCCTCCCTATATCATGTTGTAATAGCGTAGAATTTAAATTCTCGCACCTTTAAATGTTTTCAAATATGCCATGATTAGACCTAGGGTTTGTATGCAAAATAAAATCAACAAATAGCTTGACCTAATCAAAAGATAAAATTGCATGAAAAACAAACACAATGCACACTTGCACCCTTAGGGTTACAATCCACTTGTTGCCTTCAAAAATGGGTCATGATATGCATGTCAAAGTACTTTGGCAAAACAAAAACAAAACAAAGATCATAGTCCCTCGATGACGCTATCTGAGTTGCCTAAACAAAATGATCAAGTCCCTTAAGAAAATTGCCAAAAATACTTGACACAATTGCTATCATGGTCTATATGATGACCCGCTCCTGTCCCATTTAAACATCCTAACACAAGGTTGTTCACCAAATACAATGGTGAAGCAACACTGTTAAAAGGGTTAAAAACATAAGAAAGATATTTGAGTAAAATAGGGTAGACAACTCTTAGTTACTTGATCAAAATCTTGCAAAACATCCTTGCCATTTTTCAAACACACTTCACAACACAATTTCAAAACAAATTCAAAACAACTTTCAAAACATTGGAATATCTTTTCAAAAAGACACACACCTTTGTATATATTCAAACAAGAATCATTACAAAGGTTGCCTAGACAAGGCATCTTTTTCAAAGCATTTTCAAAACCACACACACAAAGCACCATTTCAAACAATTGAAAAGCAAAGGCAAGTGATCTAAGCAAGTAACTAAGAGCCCATGGATAACCATGGATAGAAAGGGTGCTAATACCTTCCCTTTCTATAATCTACTCCCTGAACCCAAGAAAACATCTCAAAGGTCTTTCCTGTGCTTTTTGACCTTTCCTTAGGATAAAATAAAAAGTCGGTGGCGACTCTTGCTAAACCAAAACATTTGCGAACACAAACGCAAAATCCCAAGTCAGTTCTCCCACCGTATCACAGAACTGGCGACTCTGCTGGGGAAAACTTTAAAAGTGGAGTAACCTTAGGGCTTAGATCACCCTTTGTATGATTATATTGTTTGCTTTGTTTGCTTTACATTTGATTCTCTTGTTTGGGCTTGAAATCCTCTACCCGGATTTGGGAAACATTCATAGGTAAATAGCAATACGTTGTGGAAACTGTGCGGGGTATACCGACATGGTTGAAGCAATAGCTATATTAGTGCGACATATTTGTGAGTATCGGTAGCCTTTGAGTCAATCAAAGAGAATATGGGGCCGCTGAGTGATGTCATAAAGAACTAATGAACTCTTAGAACCTTACTTGACCATCTTGGCCTTTTAGTAGGGGTAGTGAGATGACCGGCTTTGGTGCAGTCCGAAGTTGGTAGATACTCGATACTACACTCATTGAGGGTTGTTTTCTTGGAATATTTTAGTCGCTAGTTAAGTGGCTAAACCAAAACAATGAACATAGAAAATAATCCGGTGATATTGAGCTCCTTAGAACCCGGTTACTATTTATAGGACAGGTTTGAGCCAACTAAACTCAAGAGGGTACTTACCTATGAAACCTCATGCAAGCCTGAAACTAGGGTTTTGTGTGACTTGCTTGTACATGTACTTGTGCATGCATCATGAACATCATAAAGCATCATATGCATCCACTAACCATTTCAAGGGTTTGGATCTTCATCTTTGTTCTTGTTTTGTAGGTCATGGAATCTCTTTGCAGGAAAACAATTCAAGTCAACCTTGTGAGAATCCCTCCTCAACTCAAGGAGCTCACTTCCAGGATTCCAGAGAATTCTCTCTTCAGTGAAAGACATGGTAGACTTCTCAACTTGGTCAACTCTAACATTTAAGAAGACATGGTCAAAGTTCTCTTCCAGTTCTTTGACCCCCTACACCACTGTTTCACATTCCCTGATTATCAACTAGTACCCACTTTGGAGGAATTTTCTCAACTCCTGAGAATTCCTATTCTTCATCAACTATCCTATAACGATACGGAAAAAGAACCAAAGCCTGAAGATGTTGCTCAAGCATTACACTTGCAACCATCTGACATCAAGGGACATTGGGAAACCAGAAGTGGTGTCAAGGGTTTCTTGGCGAAGTTTCTGTTTGAGAAGGAACAAGACTGCTGGAATTCTATTGATCTACAAGCCTATGAAGAGATTGTGGCACTCCTTATCTATGGATTGGTCTTGTTCCCAAACCCTGATCAACTTATAGATGAGAATGCTGTCAAGATTTTCATATCCAGGAATCCTATACCTACATTGCTTGGGGACATCCTACACTCATTTCACACACGAACAATGAGGAAAAGAGGTGTTCTCATGTGCTGTACTCCTCTCCTAGCAAGGTGGTTTATTTCTCACCTTCCACAATCAGTTTTGAAGAATGAGAAGGGTTTAAGGTGGTCACAACGATTAATGACCCTCACACATTCTGATGTACATTGGTGTTCTCAGTCCAGAGAAAATGTCATCATCATTGATCGTTGTGGGGAATTTCCTAATGTCCCACTACTTGGCATTAGGGGAGGCATTACCTACAACCCATGTTTAGCTCTGAGACAATTTGGGTATGCCCGAAGGGATGGCCCTCATGATATGCTGATTCCTGACTTGGTTTTTGACTTTGACAACGACGCTCAAGTACTTCGACAAAGGTTTATCCGAGCTTGGAGGATGCCCAACAAAGTGGATAGTAAGACACTGGGGCACAAGAATTCCATCCCCCTTGAGCCTTACCTCAAGTGGGTACGAACCCGCGCCCAGAATCTTATGATGCCATATCCTCACATTCTCCCCTTGATCAAAGAGCCTGTTATGGAAGGAGAGGTTCCATACACCATCCTACATCCGGACATGCCAACATCATGGGAAGAAATGCAAAAGAGTTGGATCCAACTCAAGGAAGAGCGGAATACTTTTGAAGCCAGCTTCTACGCCAGTGAGAAGAAGGTTTTGGAGCTTACCCGCCGACTTCATGAGGAGGAAACTCTCAACACTTACATTGCACCAAAGAGGATGTGCAATGTCTTTTTACATTAAGCATTTTGTAATATTTTGCCCATGGGGAACTTATGTACTAACAGTTGCTTCTTAATATGACGTGTGTTCCTTTTTGTTTGCAACAAATTTGAATTTCTGAATCCTTGAATGCATTACATGAATAACATATCATTCATCATATGCATAAACAGGTCTTCACACCAGGCTTCCTTATCTTTCTGCTGTTTATTTCAGCAAGATGGATTTGGAGCAGACAATTAAGGATCTGCAGACACAAAATTCACAATTCCAGCAACTCCTCATGACCTTGGCAAAGGGTCAAGAGGACCTCAAAGCACTGTTGGAGAAGAATAAAGAGAAAAAGAAGAAGAGGCCCGGGGTAGCCACTTTTGGAAGAAGGTTTGAAAGCAACACTAGAAAGGTTCTTGAGTTCCCCTCAACATCTGAAGAAGGGGTTGGTAAAGGGAAAGGGGATGCTGTACCTTCTGAATCTGAGGTTGAAGAGGAGGAAGAGGAAGAAGATGAAGATTACTCCGAACAACAATATCCCCCGGCGGATGATAAATACAAGAATCTTGAGGATAGATTGGCAGCCATGGAGTTGCATAGGGTACCTGGTTTAGATTTTGAAGAACTAGGGTTGGTCACTGGGATCGTCATCCCCCCCAAATTTAAAGTACCAACATTTGCTAAGTATGACGGTCTGTCGCGTCCAAAGATGCATCTGAGATCGTATGTCAGAAAGATCCAACCCCACTCATCTGATAAAGACCTCTGGGTACACTTTTTCCAAGACAGTTTATCAGGCACACAATTGGACTGGTTCTACCAACTCGAGAGATCAGAGGTTCACAATTGGGAAGACTTAGCTGCTGCATTTTATCGTCAATACCAATACAATGCTAATTTGGTGCCCACTCGTACTCAGTTACAAAGTATGGGGATGGCTTCCAATGAAGGATTTAAAGGGTATGCCCAGAAGTGGTGTGATCTGGTTGGAAGGGTGCAGCCACCACTATCGGACAGAGAATTAGTTGACATGTTTCTGGGGACCTTGTCTGGCCCTTTCTTCAATCATTTAATCGGGAGTTCCTCCGCGGGATTTACTAAACTAATTTTGACCGGCGAAAGGGTTGAGGCTGGTATAAAAAGTGGTAAGATTCATAAAGATGCTTCCGCGTCCACCGCTATTAAGAAGACCTTCCCAGCTAAAAAGGAAGCTTCTGCTGTTTATTCTCAGAAAGGCCAAGGAGGAATGGGGTGCCGACCTACTGTAGGGGCTGTGATGATTCAAAACTCTTCAAATGATCAACCTCGCAACAATCAATCAAGACCTAATCAACAACGGGTAGAAAGGCCACAACGGCAGTTCACCCGAATCAACATGACACCAGCGCAAGTACTCCCTCATTTGTTGAAGCTGAATCTTACTAGTTTGAAGGAAGTGCCAAAGAACCCTAAAACCTCCTCTCCATCCTACCACCCCAATGCCAAGTGTACTTACCACTCTAATAGTGTTGGGCACGATACCAATAGTTACTGGGCGCTTAAGTTCAAAATCCATGACCTGATTGATGCTAAGGAAATAGAATTTGATGCTCCTGAGAAGCCCAATGTGATATCTGCTCCGATGCCCAAGCACGGTAATAACGTTCATGCTGTTATGGAGGACCTCCATGTTACTGATATTGTTGACCTGTTGACACTGTTACTTGTGATTAAAGAGAATTTGATGAGAGTTGGGATCTTTCCTGGTTGCGGTAAAGACTGTTATTTTTGTTTGAACATACAAGCTGACTGCCCCATGTTGAAATCAGGTGTCCAACGCCTGATGGATACCCAAGAGATACTTTTCCAGAAAACCCCTATTGATACCTTCACTCCTGCTACTTTTGCTACTTCAACCAACGATATTGCAATCATAACCATTTCCGACAATCCTCCCAAGGCTTGCAAAAGGCCTGTCAGGATTACGCCTGACTCTAAATTTGTACCTTTAAAAATTACCATGCTGGGGCCAGTCTCGTATCAATCTAGCAAGACAATCCCATGGAACTATGGAGGAGAAGTCTTCTATCACGGCGTCAAGCAGATTGAAGCAGTCCAAGAGATTTCTGAAGAAGAAGACCCTGATATAGGAAACATCGCGAGTACAAGCAAGATAACCCGCAGTGGCCGGATCTTTTCTCCGGAGATTGCTCCCCCTCGAGCAATCTTCGGACCCTCGAAAGCTTCTGCACCTGTTAAGTCATCTGTGCAAGACCCGATAATTAAAGAATTGGATACTCCTGAAGTAAGACCATCTGCTGATACTATCGACAAGGGTAAGGGGATACTAAAAGTGCCTGTCAAGATGAAGGCTCATGCTGTGGGTATCCCTGAAACCACTCAGAAAGAAATGGATGAAATCTTGAAAATAATCAGAAAGAGCGACTACGACGTCGTGGAACAGCTAGGGTAGACCCCTTCTAAAATTTCAATGTTAGCTCTTCTACGCTGCTCTGAGGCCCACGCTAAGGCCCTGATCAAATTTTTGAAGGCGACACATGTACCCCAAGAGACTTCAGCTGACCAGTTTCAGGAATGCGTGGCCAGTCTTACTGCTGATAATGGTCTGGGCTTTTCAGACGCTGATTTGACTCCCAAGGGTAGGAAACACAACGACGCGCTACACGTCTCAGTTGAATGCAGGGGAACCACCCTCGCCCATGTCTTAGTTGATATTGGTTCTTCCTTGAATGTGCTGCCGAAGAAAGCATTGGACCGTTTAGACTGCGAAGGATTGACTCTCAAACCTAGTAACATCGTTGTTAGGGCCTTTGATGGGTCTAAAAGAATGGTTCATTGAGAGGTTGATATTCCTATAAAAGTAGGCACAGAAGTTTTCAACTCCACCTTTTATGTGATGGACATCCGTCCATCATATTCATGTTTGTTAGGAAGACCATGGATCCATTATGCCAGGGCAGTTACCTCCTCTTTGCACCAAATGCTGAAATGTCCTGTTAAGGGTAAAATTATAACGGTGCACGGCGAGGAAGAGTACATGATAAGTCACCTCAACTCCTTCCGTTATGTGGAGCTGGATGGAGAATTCATCGAAACGCCTTTCCAACATTTTGAGGAAGTTTCTCCTGAGGTAGCAGTTGCGAAGATAATGGTTGAGGTACATATCATTCCCAAGCATGTGCCTAGGATGGAATCTCTCAAGGACACAGAAGTGGTGATCAAAGAAGGGAAGAGTACAGTATGGGGGCAATTGCCTGATTTTCCCCATAAGACAGACAAATTTGGACTAGGGTTTATAGCTGCAGGACAAAAAGCTATGCGTCGTTCCAAGACTGGAGGGCCACCTGTAAGGATCACTCATCACTGGATTAATGTTGTTGAAGATGAAGTGAAGAGAACAACTTCGAAGATTGGATCTTTCCAACCGTCGAAGGGGGTCTAAGCAACTGGGAAGAGAATGATTTTATTCCCATCACCTTTATCAACTAGTAATTTTATCTTTGAACAATTTCCTATTTTTGGTCTGTAATAACTAAAACAATTCGTACACTATTTTCACCTCATGCCTTACCAGGGGCATGTAGGTCCATTTGTAAGGGCTTGATTTTTTTCATTATCATATGCCATGTTTTAATGAATCATTGGACGTTTTCATAAACTGTTGTGTTCATTTTCTTTCCTTTTGCATTTTTGTTTTGTTTAAGGATGGTTATCCCTTACACACACCCACACTCACAAATACAGGTACCCATTCACTCCGGATTCCATGGGCAACTATTCTGTTTCAGCTTTCGATAACTCTGAAGATTTGGTCAATCATGCTGAGTACGAAGTTGACGAAGATTGTGAAGTGTCGGGAGAGTTAGCCAGACTTCTACAGCAAGAGGAGTGGGTTATTCTGCCTCATGAAGAGTTGCTAGAAACCATCAACTTGGGGACAGAGGAGGACAGGAAAGAAGTAAAAGTGGGTGCCAACCTGGAACCAAGTGTCAAGGAGCGCTTAGTGCAGTTGTTGAACGAATATGTTGAAATCTTCACCTGGTCTTATGAAGACATGTCGGGACTAGACACATATATCGTGGTTCACCGTCTCCCTACAAGAGAAGACTGTCCATCGATCAAGCAAAAGGTCCTCCGAATGAGGCCTGACATGTCTAAGAAGATCAAGGATGAAGTAATGAAGCAATTCAACACTGGCTTTCTGGCTGTTACTTCCTATCCACAATGGGTTGCTAACATGGTGCCCGTGCCTAAGAAGGACGGCAAAGTCAGAATGTGTGTGGACTATCGGAATTTAAACAGGGCTAGCCCCAAGGATGATTTTCCACTGCCACATATCGACATCTTGGTTGACAACACAGCTTAACACAAGGTATTTTCCTTCATGGACGGATTCTCGGGATACAACCAGATTAAAATGGCCCCCAAGGACATGGAGAAAACTACTTTTGTCACGCAATGGGGTACCTTATGCTACAAAGTGATGCCGTTCGGACTGAAGAACACAGGGGCAACCTATCAACGCGCCATGGTAGCTTTGTTTCATGATATGATACATCATGAGATCGAAGTTTACGTAGACGACATGATAGCTCGATCACATATAGAAGAAGAACACCTTAATCATTTGCAAAAGTTGTTTGCTAGGTTGAAGGAGTATAAGCTCCGGCTGAACCCAAGCAAGTGCACTTTTGGAGTTAGGTCTGGTAAACTTCTGGGATTTATTGTCAGCAACAAAGGCATTGAGGTTGATCCAGCTAAAGTGAAGGCTATACAAGAAATGCCTACCCCCGCACTGAAAAGGAGGTTAGAGGATTCTTGGGACGCTTAAACTATATCGTGAGGTTCATCTCTCACTTGACATCTACCTGTGAGCCAATCTTCAAACTGCTGAAGAAAGATCAGGTAGTTGAATGGAACAATGATTGTCAAGTCGCTTTTGATAAGATCAAGGAGTACTTATTAGAACCTCCTATTCTGATGCCACCCGTCGAAGGAAGGTCGTTAATCATGTATCTAACTATTTTGGATAACTCAATGGGGTGCGTGCTGGGCCAACATGACGAGTCTAGCCGAAAAGACCATGCCATCTATTACCTTAGCAAAAAGTTTACCGACTGTGAGACTCGCTACTCACTGCTCGAGAAAACTTGCTGCGCTTTGGTATGGGTTGCTCGCCGGCTAAGGCAGTATATGTTGACTCATACCACTTTGCTGATTTCCAAGATGGATCCAATCAAGTATATCTTCGAGAAGCCGACTTTATCTGGAAGAATCGCTAGATGGCAAATGATCCTGACTGAGTATGATATCCAGTATACTACCCAAAAATCTATAAAGGGGAGTGTACTAGCTGACCATCTAGCTCATCAAGCCGTCGAAGATTATCAATCTATGAGATTCGACTTCCCTGACGAGGACATCATGACATTGGACAACATTGAAGGTAACGGACCGTATGACGGACCTGAACAAGGATCCCGATGGACCCTATACTTTGATGGTGCTTCAAATGCACTTGGTAACAGTATCGGTGCGATACTCATTTCTCTGGATGGTTGCCATACACCCTTCACTGCCCAACTTTTCTTTAGCTGTACCAATAACATGGCTGAATATGAAGCTTGCATCTTTGGTCTCAAGGCTGCTATAGACTTAGGAATCAAATCTTTGGTCGTATTTGGGGACTCGGCTTTGGTTATCAGTCAAGTCAAAGGAGAGTGGGACACCAAACATCCTAATCTTATCCCATACAAAGAACATGTCTTGACGTTGTTGCCTCACTTCGAGCAGATTACCTTCGAGCATTTCCCGCGAGAAGAAAATCAGTTAGCCGATGCTCTGACTACAATGTCTTCTATGTTTAAACTCAACTGGGATAACGAGGCTCCCCGAATTACCATCGAGCGAATGGACGAACCTGCGCACTGTCATGAGATTAATACCGAAGAAGTAGTGGAACAACCCTGGTTTCATGAAATCAAAAGGTATCTCCAGACTAGAGAATACCCTGAAGGAGCTTCCGTCAATGACAAAAAGTTCTTAAGGAGATTTGCTGCCAAGTTCTTCCTAAGCAATGGCATCCTTTATAAGCGCAGCCATGATTGTGTTCTACTTCGTTGTGTGGACAAGGTTGAAGCAGAGTTGATCATGACCGATATAAATAGCGGCACATTTGGCACCCACTTGAGCGGAAATACGATGGCTAAGAAGATTCTAAGGGCAGGCTACTACTGGTCTACCATGGAAGCTGATTGTCATCAACATTCCCGCACCTGCCACAAATGCCAAGTCTACACCGATAAGGTACATATCCCTCCTGTTCCTCTCAATATTCTGACAGCTCCTTGGCCATTCGCAATGTGGGGCATTGACATGATTGGAGATATCAAGCCCACGGCATCCAATGGACATCGCTTCATCTTGGTGGCTATTGATTACTTCACTAAATGGGTCGAGGCAGCTTCCTATGCCTCAGTTACAAAGAATGTGGTTGCCCACTTCATCAAGCAGAACCTCATATGCCGGTATGGTATCCCCGATAGTATCATCACAGACAATGGTACAAATTTGAACAACACTATAATCACCGCTCTATGCGAATAGTTCAATATTTATCATCACAATTTATCTCCCTACCGGCTGAAGATGAACGGTGTTGTTGAAGCCGCGAACAAAAATATTAAGAAAATCATTCAAAAGATGACAGTCACCTACAAGGACTGGCATGAGATGTTACCGTTTGCTCTACATGGATATCGTACCACAGCACGTACTTCAACAGGGGCAACCCCCTTTTCTTTGGTATATGGCATGGAAGTTGTTCTACCTATGGAAGTTCAGATTCCTTCCTTGAGGATTATGAAGGATGCCGGTTTGAGTGAAGACGATTGGATTCAGATCTGGCTTGATCAACTTAACTTGATCGAGGAGAAGCGACTTACTACTGTTTGTCATGGTCAGACGTATCAAAAACGGATGATCAAGGCTTTCAACAAAAAGGTTAGGCGTCAGGTATATCAAGTCGGAGATCTTGTAATCAAGCGGATAATCTTACCGCAAAGTGATCCCAGGGGCAAGTGGACTCCTACTTACGAAGGGCCATTTGTAATCAAGAGCATCTTTTATGGTGGGGCAATGATTCTGACCACCATGGACGGTGACGACTTGCTGCACCCTGCGAACACATACTTAGTCAAAAGATACTACGCATAAAACGACCCGACAAGTTGAAAACCCGAAAGGGCGACTTGGGAAAAAATGGGCATCACGGTGAATCGAAAACCCGAAAGGGCGGTTTAGGCAAAAATTAGGGATAAAACAAAAAAAATCTGTACACCCGGCAAGTTGAAAACCCGAAAGGGCGACTTGGGCAAAAAGGGGTTTCCCAGTGGATCGAAAACCCGAAAGGGTGGTCCAGGCAAAAGTTAAGGAGTTAAAGCGTATGACTATGTCTCGTCGGATCACTTTAAGAACAATCTCTTCACCAAAACTCCAAGCTACTGATCAATCCAATCATCTGCGGACGAAGCAACGAATAGACAGATACTCAGAGTTGTGAAGGCTATAGCAGAATGGGAACCCCATGGAATTGTTACACATAGCCATCTTTCTTTTTGTATAAATTTTTTCTCAATTTTTATGGAAACATTCTCTTACTAGGATGTCTTTCTCCCTTGTACAAAGATACTTACAAAAAAATTAATACAAAGATACTTCAAAGTGCAGAAATTTGCTTTCCTTTCTTTTTCTTTTTTACACCTATGTTTTATTTGAAAACGTCCAATATTTTGTTAAATAGGCATATGCATTTGAATATAATCACTGCTTACAAATAAAACGAAATTGGGAAAGGATAATTACTGATAGGTTGAAGGTGTAGGAAGATATCTTTACGCCATTCCAGAAGAAATCCCTTGCATTACTTTGTTCAGATCCTCAACAAAGCTAAAACCTCGGAGTACATGTCCCCAGCAGAGTCGCCAGTTCTGTGATACGGTGGGAGAACTGACTTGAGATTTTGCGTTTGTGTTTGCAAATGTTTCGGTTTAGCAAGAGCCGCCACCTACTTTTTATTTTATCCTAAGGAAAGGTCAAAAAGCACATGAAAGACCTTTGAGATGTTTTTCTTGGGTTCAGGGAGTAGATTATAGAAAGGGAAGGCATTAGCACCCTTTCTATCCATGGTTATCCATGGGCTCTTAGTTACTTGCTTATATCACTTGCCTTTGCTTTTCAATTGTTTGAAATGGTGCTTTGTGTGTGTGGTTTTGAAAATGCTTTGAAAAAGATGCCTTGTCTACACACACCTTTGTATATATTCAAACAAGAATCGTTACAAAGGTTGCCTAAACAAGGCATCTTTTTCAAAGCATTTTCAAAACCACACACACAAAGCACCATTTCAAACAATTGAAAAGCAAAAGCAAGTGATCTAAGCAAGTAACTAAGAGCCCATGGATAACCATGGATAAAAAGGGTGCTAATACCTTCCCTTTTTATAATCTACTCCCCGAACCCAAGAAAACATCTCAAAGGTCTTTCCTGTGCTTTTTGACCTTTCCTTAGGATAAAATAAAAAGTCGGTGGCGACTCTTGCTAAACCGAAACATTTGCGAACACAAACGTAGAATCTCAAGTTAGTTCTCCCACCGTATCACAAGTTGCCTTCGGAAAACAGTCATAATTCTCGAAACGTGAGAAGTTTTAGTGGCTGTCCTCTAGTTTGAAAGATCACAAGTCCCTCGATGACCCTCTCGACATTGCCTCGGTTAAAAGTGATCTTAGAACTCTAGGACAGTTACTAAAGCTTCTTGACAAGTTGCCTTCGTGATTGTAGCGTTCCTTTGAATGTCCCTCAAATATACAATGATAGGGATACCTACTCACTAATAGTAGGATAACACTGTCTAAAGGAAAAGAGGAAAAGAACGACTTTTTCGAGTACAAGTAGATAGCTATTAGATGCTTGCTCAAAATAAAACAAACTTTATACACTTACACATTTCAAAAATAACTTTCAAAAACATTTGCTTTGTCAACACTCTTGAGGACTGATACAAGAGTTATCACAAAGAGAATCACCGCACTAAGGCATTTCAAAACATTTTTCAAATACACAAAGTACAAAGTACTTTTAAAATGAGCTAAACATCTAAGAGCCCGTAGATAACTACGGATGGAAAGGGTGCTAACACCTTCCCTTTCCATAATCTACCCCCCTTACTTAGAAAATCTCGAAAAGGTCTTTTTCTGTTCTTCCAACCCTTTCCTTAATTTGGATAAAAGAAAAGTCGGTGGCGACTCTTGCTTACCGCAACATTTGCGAATAAAAATGCAAAACCAGTATATAACAGTCGGTTCTGCCACCGTATCACACCGAGTTTCTGTAGAAAGCCTCTTGCTACTAATCTTGCTTTGTGTTTGCCAATTGATCCATCTAGCTTTAGCTTCTGTTTGAAAACCCATCTGACACTGATGGCTTTCTTGCCTTTTGGAAGTTCTGTCAGCTTCCAAGTCTTGTTTCCCTCTATAGCATCAAGTTCTTCTTTCATGACCTGTAACCAAACTTGCTACTTAAGAGCCTCTTTCGTACTCACGGGTTCAGAGTCTGCTAACATTGCACACTAAATAACTTCTCCTTCATAGTCTACTTCAGTGTCTTGCAACATGTCAAACTCTGCAAATCTTCTTGGGATGCTTCTGACTCTTTGTTGCCTCTGAATTGGATCTTCAGAACCTTGGACACCAGAACTTTCCCCTTCATAAGCACTTGCTTCAGAATTTGTACTTTCTCCAGAACCTTGACTGTCTTCAGAGTCTGGATCACCATCGGAGTCAGTCAGAATCAACTTCTCCTTCTGTATCTTCTTCAGAGTTAGAGTCTTTACCAGCTTCCGAAACATGTGTTTCTGACTTTTCTTCAAGATTTCTCTCATCAAAGTCAGGGCGAGACCTTTTCCAATTCCAAACTTCTGATTCCTTTACAATGACGTCTCTGTTGAACTCAACTTTGTTAGTTTATGGACAATAGAGCTTGTAAGAACCTGTCCTGTGATACCCCACCAACAATATTACTTTACTTATATCATCCAACTTCTATCTTCTGGCTTCTGGGACATGTTTATAACATACAGAATCAAAGACCTTCAGATGACTAACACTTTGCTTATCTCCAATCCACTTCTGAATAGGAACTATTTCCTTAAATTTCTTCATTGGACATCTGTTGAGCACATAACATGCAGTTGCAACAGCTTCTCCCCACAGAATATGAGGAAGCTTCTTCTCTTTCAGCATACTTCTCACCATATCAAGCAAAGTACGGTTTCTTCTTTCAGCAATACCATTGTGTTGAGGAGTATAGGGAGCAGTAACCTCATGCTCAATTCCATTCTCCTCACAAAAACTTCTGAATTCTGTGGAGTTATACTCACCACCACCATCAGTTCTAAGAATCTTCAGAGTCTGGCCACTCTGATTCTCAGCCTTCAGTCTGAACTTCTTGAATTCAGAAAACACCTCGTGTTTGAACTTTATGAGAGATACCTATGTCATTCTGGTGAACTCATCAACAAATGACACAAAATATTTATTCCCTCCAGTTGATGCTACTGGAAAAGGACCGCACACATCAGAATGCACTACTCCCAAGGCATGTTTTTCTCTTGGAGCTACTTCTGATGCAAATGGTAATCTTGGTTGCTTCCCTTCCATGCACACCTTGCATGAATTTCCAGGCTTATTGATTGTAGGAATTCCATGTACCAGATTCTTTGATTTCAGATGTCCTAAAATTTTGAAATTCAGATGACCAAATCTTATGTGCCATAACTCACTCTCCTTAACAACACTTGTTGCACTAAGACATTCAGGGTCTGCAGTTCTAACATTCACTTTGAATGTTCCGTTCCTTCCTTGTTCTGACTCCATAATCAACTTCTGATTACAGTCATACAGCTTCAGAAGACTGTCCTTCATGGTAACTGAAAAACCTTTCTCAACCAGTTGTCCCACACTCATCAGATTGCTTTTCATGCCAAGTACATACTGTGATACGGTGGGAGAACTGACTTGAGGTTTTGTGTTTGTATTCGCACTTGTTCGGTTTAGCAAGAGTCGCCACCGACTTTTTATTTTATCCTAAAGGAAAGGTTAAAAAGCACAGGAAAAACCTTTTGAGATGTTTCGTGGGTTCGGGGGGTAGATTATGAAAAGGGAAGGTATTAGCACCCTTTTCATCCATGGTTATCCATGGGCTCTTAGTTACTTGGTTTTAGATCACTTGCCTTTGATTTTCAATTGCTTGAAATTGTGGTGTGTGTATGTGTTTTGAAAATGTTTTGAAAAAGATGCCTTGTCTTAGGCAACCATTGTAATGACTCGTGTTTGAGTGTTTTACAAAGGTGTGTATCTTTTCGAAAAGATGTTTCAAATGTTTTTGAAAGTTTGTTTTTGAAAGTGTTTGTGGAGTGTGGTTTTGAAAAGTAGGCAAGTGTGTTTGCAAGTTTGATCAAGTAACTAAGAGTTGTCTACCCCTAATTTTACTCAAAGGTTTTTCTCATGTTTTAACCCTTTTTAACAATTTTGTTCCACCATTGTATTTGGTGGACAATCTTACGTTAGGATGTTTAACGGGACAGGCGCGGGTCATCGTATGGACCATGAATGCAATGGTGCTAAGTGCCTTTGGCAATTTTCTTGAAGGGACTATGATCATTTTGATTAGGCTACTTTCGAAAGCGTCATCGAGGGACTATGATCATTTTGATTAGGCTACTTTCGAAAGCGTCATCGAGGGACTATGATCATTTTGATTTGTTTTGCCAAAGATACTCAACGTGCAAGCATGGCCCATTTTGGAAGGCAACAAGCGGGATTACCCTAGGGGTGCAAGTGTGATTGTGTATTGATTTCATGTATTTGTCTTGTATTAGGTTATCTAGCGTTTGGTTTTATGTACATACAAACCCTAGGTCTAACCATGGTATATTTGAAAGCGATAAATTGCGAGCATTTAAAGTCTACGCTATTACAAAATAGTATCCGAGAGTGGGGGTACAAATGTTTACAAATGGGGATGAGACTTAAATAGGAGAGTAATGTCCAATAATTTACAACCAAATCGAATTGCGATCTCAAATGTAATATGTATCAATGTATAACATAAAGGAAATGTAAAAGGTATCAATGTTTTGGAATAAAAGATAAGCAAATGTGTATGTGTAAATGTATTTGTGTATCGTAAATGTGTAAGTGCACGTAATTTATTTACAAGTGTGGAAAATGTTAACTTAATGAAAAATTAAGTATGGTGTTTATTCTTTTTGGATATTTGTATTTTCTTTGTATTTTTGTTAAATATGTACTCAAACAAAAGACTTTAATAAAAGGAAGGTATTTAACTTAAATAAAATTATGTATTGATGTTTTTAGATACAAAAATTTTAATTAAAGAAAAAAGAAATATTTTAAGAAAAATTAAAGTTTTATGTATAAAAAAAAGATTTATCAAAAGTTTTAAGACCAAATCTATTAACCTAATCTAATATTTTAATATTTATGAATTCTTAAAATAAAATAAAAGAAATAATTAAGAAAATTTTATAAAAAAAAGTGTCATTTGTTTTAACAAAATATTATTTTTAAATTATGTATAAGAATCATTACTACATTACTTTTATTCACAAACAAAATTATGTTAGCTTAAATTTATAAAAGAAAAAAATGTAATGATAAAAAAAAAGCTAGTTTATGTATAACAAAAAAGGAATGGGCTTAAGGGTGGATGTTTGGCCCAAGCTGAAACAAATGAAACAGAAGCAAAGGGGGGGGGGGGGGGGGTGCGTCCAGATAAAACATTGGGCTTAAGGCTTGTTAGTGGGACAAGGCCCAAGCACGTTAGACAACATTTTTTGTTTAGGGTTTCTTCCAAGCTTGTTCATTAGGGATTCTAGGGTTTATGAGAACACAGAGGCGCACCGTTTACTTCATTTCTATCCTCTTCATCTTCTTCGCTCATTCTCATGCCAGGCTTCTGAACATCTCCTCTGCTTCTGAGGCCAACCAGCGCCATCGCTACTTCCTCTTCCCTCCACGGATCGCTCAGTGAGGTTGTATTAAGGTAAAGATTTCGTTCTTTTAATTTAGGGTTTTAAGCTTTTACGTGTTACTTTCGTATTATAATTTTGATGTGTTGGTGTTGGCTCCTAAATTCGACACTCTTTTTTTATCAATGTCAACCATTAAAAGCTGAAAGATGCTTTCGACTTGCTAAGTCTGTCGAAGTGCCCGTCGAAAGATGGCAAAGTACTTAGAAGATTTCTTCCAAGGAAGAAGGCTGGTTGCCTTCGACGTCGAAGGAGTCTCTCGTCGAAGATGTCTCTTGACGAAAGTGTTCGATGGTTCAGAGTGGAGCAGTTTGAAATTCAAGCTTTTGGAGGGAAAGCGGTTTCCAGCAGTTACTACGTGCAAACGTGCAAGGATCTGGAGCGTCGAGCATGGAGAACGTGCCAAGTGGATTGATCTCGAAGCAGTGTAACTGCCCGACGGTTACTTGGGATGTTTTAGTATAAATAGGAGTAGACATGTAGTTTCTCGCGTGTGTTCACAATTCTATACAAAGTCACTCATATAGATTCGAGTACCCAGCGTGTGAGAAAGAATTGTTGAGAAATGTATGTGTGAAACACCAATTTTATCAATTAAAGTCATTTACTTTTCCAGAAATTTACTTGCTTTCTCCTTTACATTCTTGTCGAACCTTTTACTTTAAAGCCTTGTTTATTTTACCAAGTCTTTCCTTTATGCAATTCATTTAAAGCCTTTTTATTCAAAGCCTTATCCACCTTAATCAAACTTCAAAATCAACCTATGTCCTAGGATCAATCTGATCGATCCTGCGAGTAACCAAATAAGTAACCATTTGGAGGATCAGCGGTTGTTTACGAAAACCCAAGGTAAACAAATTGGCACACCTGGTGGGACCGTGTGTTGATTGTTGAAAATAATCTCATCTTTTCGAGTTGTATGTTATTGAGGAGTGGTAGAATATACACTAACGATAACAATACTGCCAGAGGAAGGGAAGAGATGGCGAATCCGCCAAACAATAACGAAATCCCACAAACGAGTGTGGGAGCAACGGTTAGTATGACCGTAAGTGAAGCGACAAATGTTGGTTCGACACCAGCAGTGTCGGTCACAACCACGGGGCCAATACCTTCGTTAACAGGCCCCAGGATACCTTTGGGAACTCCCCCACCAAGGGGAAATTTAGGCACAAGGCCTGTGGTTCCCCCGGGATTTATTCCATTCTATGGCATGCCAACTTCTGAAGTGGCAAGCCTGACGAATGCTGCGTCCACTTTTTCAGACCCTTTCGTGAGTGCCTCTTCGCCACTCCAAGGCTCTGGAGTAGGCATGGCGAATAGAAATAGGACCCAACTCTTAGGAGGAACGTCCCAAGTAGCCCATGGCCTTACAAATGCCTCGACAGCAGTCTTGAGGCAACAGATGGACGAAAGCAACCATGACATGGTGCAAATGTTGGCACAAACTTTGAGTACAGTGCTAAACCCTCTAATACAAAACACTACTCAATCGAATCAGCAAGTGACAGCGCAAATGACGCGTTTGGCTGACTTCTTTGGAGTACCCCAACCTATTCGACAGCCCCAAAGGGCGCAAATAAGGGGAAATCAGGGGATATTTTTAGAGGAAGAAACCACCATTAACCAGGCTCAACAGCCTGTCGAACAGCCTGTCGAGGAGCCTAGGGTAATAGCCCCAGAGGTAAGGTTAGTTAACAGAAACCAAAATGCTGACGAAGTGGTTCAGCATATCCAATACCAAAACATGGGTTTGGAAAATAATCTGGCAACCATGATCGAAAGGATCATGACTCAGAATGGGATGAACATGGGCTTTCGAAGGCCCAACTTTACATCTCCATTGTCAGAATACGTGTTACAAACGGACCTACCTCCTAGATGCAAAGTCCCCAAATTTACTAAGTTCTCTGGGGACACGACAGAATCTACTGTCGAGCATGTGGCGAGATATTTGATCGAAGCGGGAGACATTTCGAATAACGAAAACCTAAGGATCAAGTACTTCCCAAGTTCTTTAACCAAGAACGCTTTTACTTGGTTTACAACTCTTCCCCCCAATTCGATCCATCATTGGACCCAGTTGGAAAGATTGTTCCATGAACAATTCTACATGGGGCAGACCAAGATAAGCCTGAAAGAACTGGCCAGTGTGAAGAGACGTTTCACTGAACCTATAGACGAGTATCTGAATAGGTTTAGGTTGCTCAAGGCGAGATGTTTTACACAAGTGCCAGAACATGAGTTGGTCGAAATAGCCGCAGGCGGTTTAGATTATTCCATTAGGAAGAAGCTAGACACCCAATACCTAAGAGACATGGCCCAACTGGCCGACAGAGTTCGACAGGTAGAACGCCTCAAAGCTGAAAAAGCTAAGGCAACGAAAACTCACAAGAGAGAGAGAATAGCGTACGTTGAGATGGACGACGAAGATCTAGAATCCTTCGACGATACTTTAACTGTCGAAGAAGGAGAAGTCGATTTAGCAGAACTAAAACAAGGGCCACCATACTCTTGTAAACTGTTAGTCCCCTCAAATGGGAAAAATCCCATTGGTCCAGAAAGGACCAACGATAGGTTCCCAAAAAAGACTTATAGTTTTGACATCACAAAATGTGATGAAATATTCGACTTGCTAGTTAAAGATGGCCAAATGATAGTACCCCCAGGGGTAAAAGTGCCTCCTCTTGATCAAAGAAAGAAGAGAGGTTTTTGCAAATATCATAATTTTTTGGGCCATAAAACTTCTCAATGTTTTCTTTTCAGGAATCTTGTGCAAGACGCTATTGAGGAAGGGAGATTAAAGTTTGCAGACAAATCCCCCATGGCTATCGACTCCAATCCACTGAAGGCTGAAGCCCACTATGCTGAACCCTCTGAGGTGAACATGATAGAGGCAACCAGGATCCAGTCGAAGAAGCCAGGAATTACCATGGTCGAAGTCTCAAAGGACCACATCAACATGCCAATCTTTGGCAGTTTTTCTGGAAATTTATCCAGGAAGACAATTGAAGCTGTCCAGAAAGCGGTCGAGAACCCGAAGTCGGAGACTGCTGAAGCACAAAAAACTGGATCAAAGCCCAGTTCCCACTTGGCCACCGTTCAAGGCCAGACGGAGAATCTGGAGACACAAATGAAGCAGTTAACTCTTGCTAACAAAGATACAATGAATATCAACATGGTCGAGCTTTCTGACCCTAAAGCATCAGAAGAGGCCATGAGGCAAGAACAGGCTAATAAAACTGCTTTCCCTCGGGAAAACGAAAACTTGGCAGATTTTTTACAAAGATGCCAGAAAAAGAAATCAGAGGTGATGCTGTGTCCAAGATGCAGTTTGATCTTTGATAAAAAAGCTGCTGAGCACATTCAGGGCGTAAGAGCAGCGAATAAGAGGAGGGAGAATGCTGACCTTCGACATGATCCCAGAAGGGGTTCTAACCAAGAAAAGAGGCCATTGACCTTTAGGCCTCCGACAAATGTGCCAGTAGACACTTGGTACAAAACCTCTGGCCGGAAAAGGCCAAGTGAGGAGAAATGGCATTCTTTCGATGTGCCAAGAGGTTCCTCTTTGACTCAAAAGAAAGAGCCTCAAGTTGCTGCACCTAAGGTTGCTCAAGTGTCCAGCAACTACAAGGGTAAAAATCCTATGTCTCGATCTCAATGGAGGAGATATCAAAGGAGACGAAAAGCTGAAAGGGAGGCTGCCAACGAACCTAAGGCAGAAACTAGTTCGAATGTCCCTCAAAGGAAACAAAGGAAGCCTCTAGAGAGAGAGCCAGTTACCAACAGGCTAGTTTGGCCTAACCGAAGTGAAGTCGAAGACGAAGATGATGCTGAGTCTGACGATACTTTGGACATAATGGTGAATATCGTTTCAGTACTGCCCAGAGAATTCAATCGACAGGTAGAAGTCGAAGCAAGTGACTGGGAAGTGGAACAAGAAATGGCCAAACATAGGCCAGTGTGATATTTTGTCATGGACAATGGCACTACTGAGGAACAAAATGGCTTCTTCGAGCCACCTACAGAGGCGATGAAGAATCACCTCAAGCCTTTGTTCATAAGGGCTAAGCTCGAAGAAACTACTGTGAATAAAATATTGGTCGATTGTGGGGCAACCATCAATATTATCCCTCACTCTATGCTAAGGAAAATTGGCAAAAGGGATGAGGAAATTAAACCTCACAACATGGTCTTGTCGAACTATGAGGGTGGCATAGGGACCACTATGGGAGTGATCCAGCTAGATATCAAAGTTGGGTCTATCCTTCGACCAACGATGTTCATGGTCATATTGGCCAAACCTAACTACAATCTTTTGTTAGGCCGTGAATGGATTCATGGTGTTGGCGCTGTGCCTTCATCGATGCACCAAAGACTGCTGCTATGGCGTCCAGATGGGATGGTCGAAAACATAGAGGCAGATCAAAGCTACTACCTTGGCGAAGTGAATCACCTGGGTTTGGCAGATTTCGACAAGAACTTGGCTCACATAGGGCCATGTCCAACACCTGACTTCGACATGGCGCCAGCGCCAAACACCTTTTGTTCCCTATACCTGCATCCTGAGCATGGTTTCCAATGGGACAGAGAAGACTTGTCCCACATAGACTTCAGTGGGTTAACTGATATCCAACCAACTGGTTGGGGAAGTGAATTCAGTGATAATGACTGAGTCACAATCTTTGAAGCGAATTTCGGCTTATGTAGCCGAAACCAAGATGATAACGGCTCTCGAAGCCGAAGTAAAGTACATGGCCACACAGGCCAGTGATCAACAATTATCTACTGTAGGCCCAGGAAAGGATTTCGATCCAAAACCTCCTGATATCATGCCAGAAGAAATGCAGGAACAGAGGCTCGACGCCATCTATGACGATGAGCCTTTGGGCTTCGAAAAGGATCCCTTGGCGAACAACATTAAAATGTTAGCACAAGACCCTTTAGAAGAAATTAACTTAGGCGAAGGATCAGAGAAAAGGCCAACTTACATCAGCGCCAAAATCGATCCAGAACTTAGGTTGGAAGTAATCCAATTGCTGAAAGAGTTTAAAGACTGTTTTGCATGGGATTATGACGAAATGCCTGGTCTCGACAGAGGATTGGTAGAACTTCAGTTGCCAATCAAACCTGGGAAGAAGCCAATCAAGCAAAATCCAAGGCGCTTCGCTCCAGAAATACTGTCGAAGATCAAAACGGAGGTCGAAAGACTTCTGAAATGCAAATTCATCCGTGTTACAAGGTATGTCGAATGGATTGCAAATATTGTGCCGGTAATTAAGAAAAATGGCACATTAAGGGTGTGCATAGATTTCAGAGATTTGAATGCTGCCACCCCCAAAGATGAATATCCTATGCCTGTGGCGGAAATGCTAGTCGATTCTGCCGCTGGTTATGAATACCTGAGTATGCTCGATGGTTATTCAGGATATAATCAAATATTCATTGCTGAAGAGGATGTGTCGAAAACAGCTTTTCGATGCCCTGGGGCCTTAGGCACTTACGAATGGGTAGTGATGCCTTTTGGCCTAAAAAACGCTGGGGCAACGTACCAGCGAGCAATGAATACTATCTTCCATGATTTTATTAACACTTTTATGCAAGTATATATTGATGATATTGTTATAAAATCTGTTTCCAGGAAGAATCACATTGACCACCTTCGACAATCATTCGAAAGAATGAGAGAACATGGTCTGAAGATGAACCCTTTGAAGTGTGCGTTCTGTGTGAAAGCTGGAGATTTCTTGGGCTTCGTTGTCCACAAGAAAGGAATCGAAATCAACCAGAACAAGACGAAGGCAATTCTGGAAGCGAAAGCGCCATCGAATAAGAAGGAATTGCAATCTCTCTTAGGCAAGATAAATTTCTTAAGGAGGTTTATATCTAATCTAAGCGGGAAAGCTCAGGCCTTTTCACCCTTACTTCGACTGAATAAAGAGGGGTTCGAATGGGGGCGGGAGCAACAAGAAGCCTTCGACAAAATCAAAGGGTACCTCACTAAGCCACCTATTTTGGTGCCTCCTTGTAGCAATAGGAGTATGAGATTGTACATAGCTGCATCTGACAAAACTCTGGGAAGTATGTTAGCCCAAGAGGATGAGAATGGAGTCGAAAGACCCATTTACTATCTCAGTCGAGTTTTGAATGATGCAGAAACTAGATATTGCGAAGTTGAAAAATTGTGTCTATGTCTGTATTTTTCTTGTACAAAACTCAAGCAATATATAAAACCAGTTGATGTTTATGTTTCGTCTCATTTTTATGTTTTCAAATATATGTTGTCGAAACCTATCTTGCATAGTCGAATTGGCAAGTGGGCATTAGCATTAACTGAATACTCCTTAACCTTTATGCCTCTTAAGGCAGTAAAAGGACAAGTGGTTGCAGACTTCATAGTCGACCACTCAATTCAAGTCGAGGATATTAATTATGTGGAGATAGAGCCTTGGAAATTCTACTTCGATGGTTCCAGCCATAAAGATGGAACAGGGGTAGGAGTCTTGATTATTTCTCCAGATAAAATTCCAACAACATTCAAGTACAAAATATCAGGTTCTTGTTCGAACAATGAGGCTGAGTATGAAGCTCTAATTACTGGCCTTGAGATATTGTTGGAATTGGGGGCAACTCGAGTCGAAATAATGGGAGACTCAGAGTTAGTCATCAAGAAAGTCACAAAGGAATATAAATGCATAAGGGAGAATCTCATTATGTACTTTGTGATAGCGAATCGTTTATTGAAACAATTTGAAACGATCAATATTCGACACATACCCAGAGTCGAAAATCAAATAGCCAATGACTTGGCACAGATTGCATCTGGGTATAAGATTTCAAAAACGAAATTACAAAGAGCAATCGAAGTTCGAGAAAAGATAAAAGCAACTTGTCTATCACCATCAGACTTGGAATCGACGAGACTAGGATATGCTGATCACAGTAACTTCGAGATTTCGTTCATTGATAATTTGTCAGAGCAAGATTGGAGGAAACCTATTGTGGACTATCTTCAAAATCCAGGAGCCTCGACAGAACGAAAAACAAAATACAGGGCGTTGAGTTTTGTACTCATGGGTAATGAGTTATTCAAGAAGACGCCTGAAGGGGTGTTGCTGAAATGTTTAAGTGAGACTGAAGCATACATAGCCCTTTCGACGACGCATGCTGGGGCATGTGGAGCTCACCAAGCAGGCCATAAGATGAAATGGTTGTTGTTTCGACAAGGACTATATTGGCCCACTATGCTGAAAGATTGTGTTGAGTTCGCCAAGGGTTGTCAAGAGTGTCAAGTCCATACAGGCATCCAACATGTACCAGCAAGCGAACTTCACTCGATAGTGAAGCCCTGGCCTTTTAGAGGATGGGCGTTGGATCTCATTGGAGAGATTCGACCAGCATCATCAAAGAGTCAGAAATACATACTGGTAGGCATTGATTACTTTACTAAGTGGATCGAAGCTATCCCTTTAGTCAATGTAGACCAGGAAAATGTCATTGAATTTATTCAAAAGAACATTATCTTTAGATATGGAATCCCTGAGACGATAACAACTGATCAAGGGTCAGTTTTCACTGGTCGAAAGATGCAGGAATTTGCTCAGGAAACAGGTTTCAAACTCCTAACATCAACGCCTTATTATGCACAGGCGAATGGGCAAGTCGAAGCAGCTAACAAAGTGGTGATTGGCTTGATAAAGAAACATGTTGGGAAGAAACCAAAGAATTGGAACAAGACGTTAGACCAGATTTTATGGGCTTGTCGAACGTCCCCAAAAGAAGCCACTGGTACAACACCATATAGGCTAACTTTTGGCCATGATGCAGTGTTGCCAGCAGAAATTTGTCTTCAATCTGCAAGGGTTCAGAGGCATTATGATATTCCTTCTGAAGTTTATTGGAACATGATGTTAGATGAACTGGTGGATTTAGACGAAGAGAGATTACACGCTCTCGACCTACTCAGGCTTCAGAAGAAAAGAGTAGAAGACTCTTATAATAAAAAGGTAAAACCTAAGGTATTTTTGCCTGAAGAACTAGTTTGGAAGGTAATTCTTCCCATGGATCGGAGAGATCGAAGCATGGGGAAATGGTCACCCAAATGGGAAGGACCCTTCAGATTTTATGGGCTTGTCGAACGTCCCCAAAAGAAGCCACTGGTACAACACCATATAGGCTAACTTTTAGCCATGATGCAGTGTTGCCAGCAGAAATTTGTCTTCAATCTGCAAGGGTTCAGAGGCATTATGATATTCCTTCTGAAGTTTATTGGAACATGATGTTAGATGAACTGGTGGATTTAGACGAAGAGAGATTACACGCTCTCGACCTACTCAGGCTTCAGAAGAAAAGAGTAGAAGACTCTTATAATAAAAAGGTAAAACCTAAGGTATTTTTGCCTGAAGAACTAGTTTGGAAGGTAATTCTTCCCATGGATCGGAGAGATCGAAGCATGGGGAAATGGTCACCCAAATGGGAAGGACCCTTCAGAGTTATCCAAACTTTTTCTGGTGGAGCCTATGAAGTCGAAGAGTTTAAGTGGAGATAAAAGGATCTTGAGAGTAAATGGTAAATATTTGAAAAAATACAAACCTATACTTCAAGAGATAAAAATAAAATAATAAAAGAACAAGTCTAAATTAACCATAAAAATGCCAAAATAGAAATTTTATTAATTTCAGCCAAGATGGCAATTGTTGTCGAATAACGATTACAGAATGTGGTTACAAAAGAGAATCAATCAAAAGGTAAGAGAGTTCTTGAGTCGAAGATACTTGGCGTGCTGCAGCTCCAACCTCTTCTTGCACCAGGAGTTTTCCTGCACTAGTTTGGCAATTTGAGCGTCGAGGCTTTGGGCCCTCTCAGCAAATTCCAGGCCTTGTTTGATCTCAGTCTGGCTCTCGGTGTCTGAGATGGTCGAAAGAAGTTCCTCCTTGAGTACAGTGTTGGCGTTTATCTTCGCCTCTATTTCTGCGATTTGCGCCCGGAAGGAAGCATTCTCTCGATCAATGGCATCGACTTTTTCCTGCGCAGACGCTTTTTGTTTCGACAACTCAACAATTCGAGACGTCGAATCTGAGACAGCAGTCCACGCAGAGGAGCTTTTGCCATACAACACCTCAAGCTGACTGTTAAACCCCCTTTGGCGCCTGTAATCTGCTGAGACTTGATCAATCATAGAGTGTAACTCCATGATCAAGTCTGAGACTTCTGGGGCTACAGCTTCAAAGTCGACAGCATTCAAGACCTCTTTCAAGCATGATGGAGCAGTGGGGTCCCCCTCTAAGGCCTTCATCAAGTCCCTCTTGAAGAACTGGGCCTTAACCTTCGCCAAAGCATCATCAAGGGGAGAAGTTTCAGTAGACTTCCCCGACAGGGTAGGAACTTCCTGACTCGCGTCAGACGAGCTCTTGCTCTCGATGATGGCGTTGAGGTAGCTAACAGGGTCAGTTTCTTTCAAGAGTTCCAAGTCCTCTTTCGACCTGTGCTTCGTTGAGGTAACCCTTGCAACAGTATTGTCTTGGGTTTGAGGTTCTTGAGTGTTAGGTGCCTCGACTGGTTGCTCTTCGACTCGGACTGGGGCAGTACCAGCGTCGACTTGTGGTTCTTCGCTAGCATCACCCTGGGGCCCTTCACCAGCGTCATCTTGGTGTTCTTCGCTAGCGTCACCCTGGTGTCCTTCGCCAGTGCCACCTTGGTTCTCTTCGTCGGCAGCATTTTGATTTTCTTCGACATCATTGCCTTGATCCCTTTCTTCATGATTCTCTTCTGACAGATCCACCACCTGAACCGCTTCTGGCTGTGGTTCCTCCGTTTGAGGCTCCTCCGCTGGTTTTTCCACTGTTTCAGTATTGGCCTCATTCTCAGTATGGGCTTCGTCATTTCCCAAGCCCTTGTCCTGAGGCCTGCTAAGTTCAGCAGATTCCAGCGTTTCAGAGGTCCTTGGCGGAGAACTCTCAGTGGTGTCCTGAAAAAGGAAAGAAGACAAATCTTCAGATGTCGAAAGAGACACAATCGAATATGGGTATCTATGCCTAAATTATAAAAAAGGTCTAAGGGATTACCTGTGGATTAGCTTCAGCCCCAGGGCTGGAATTGTCACTTTCGACAGGCTTGTTAAGAAGAATGTTTAGTTCCTCCTCAGTTGGCTCCTCGATGATCACTGGAGGTGGCCTAGGCTTTCTCACAGCAACCTTTATTCTGACGGTTCGACCTTCAGGAGCAGGAGCAGGAACAGAAGCATCCTTCGTCAACTTTCGCCTCTTCAGAGGGGCAGGAGGGGAATCACTTTCTTCATCACTCCCAGATTCGACCACTAGTCCTGGCCGTTTCTTGGGCGAAGGTGCCTAGAAAACCAACAGGAACTCGATTGAATAATTGCATCGAAAATCAAAAATCGAAAGCCAGAAGGAAAATGAAGAAAGTCTGGTTACCGATATAGAAGGCTTCTTCGAAGGGCCTTCCCCCTGTTGGTTGCTTGTGGTCTTCGCCGGCGCTGTAGTTTTCGCCGGCGGTGGAGGTTTTGTTGAAGGGCCTCCTCCTTGTTGGCCTTCTGTAGCCTTCTTGGCTACAGGCTTTCGAACAACTGAAAACAAGTAAAAAGTTAACAGGCTAGCAGTCGAAAAGAAAGACAAAAAGTAATGTGAGAACATGAACTTACATTTCTTTATTTTGTCCAACACAAGGACAAAAGACTTCTGCAGCTCATCCATGAAGTCCTTCTCATCGAAGAAGTACTCAGCATAATAGCTTTTCCACCACTCCTCGAAGGATGGTGAGCAAAGGAAATTGAGCTGGTAGTCAAACAGCGAGAGGACTGTTCGACCAGCATATCTTCCGATATGCTTGATGGCAGCTTCTTCTGTATAATCGTTGCAGAAGTACAACATTGACTTCTCTCTTTGAAAAATCGGAGAAGGTAGGGTTTGGATAATACCAAACTGGCGAGATACCAGGTTTGGTTGATAGGCAATCAGACTCAAATGAGTCTTTGAGCTCTTGAATCGAAGAGGCATGATCCTTGGTGTAAGGAACGCCTCCCAAAGTATTGTATGCTCATCGACATTGGGACCACTCGACGCCCTTGGATGTGGCCTTGTGAACCATGCTGGGCCCACCCTCCGTTGAGCAAATGGAGCCATAGTTGAAACAAACTCCTTCCTTCGAGCAAACATCAGAACGAAGTTGGTGAAGGTTTGCTGAAACTCCAGTCCATCTTCCATAGGTGTCAGCAGAGCCAGCCTGGTTCCTTCGACGCGTCTATTCGCTATCGCTGGAGCCTGTTCGTTTATCTGAACCTTCTTGGGCAAGAAAGATTCGAAAGTGGCATTGAGCCACAGTTGGAGTAGCCAAAAAGGCCCAGCGAGTAGCAAACTGGCCCTGTCCTCGATATGTTTCAGAAGAGTTGCCCCATTGCTGATCGAATCATAGAGGCTGGCCAGAATCAGTTCTGCCAAACAGATGTTTTGGCGGTGATGCAGTTGAGTAGCAAGAGTGACCATCTTTTTGGTCACCTGCAGAGACTTCGAGCAAAACACAAAGCGAGTTAGCCATAAGGCTAGAAACGCTATGTGTTCGACATCCGACACAGCATCTGTCGACCTGTCATGATAATGGTTGATGAAAGTGGTATATGTTGGTTTGGTCTCAGAGAAGCCAATTTGGTCCTCCGACATCTCCTCCGGATCGAAGTAATCCCCGGTTGGTCGAAGGCCAGTAATAGCGGCCACATCGAAGAGTGTGGGGGTTAGCATCCCACAGGGAAGATGAAAAGTAAAGTGGGAATAGTCCCAGAACAACAGTGAAGCTATCAGCATCTCCGGGGAATAGTTCAAACCCGTCTTCGACAGCATCACTAGGTCGAAGATTCCCATATCCTTCCAGATCGAAGTTTGGTGCTTCTCCAACTTTGTTAGCCAAGCAACATAATCGGAGGTAAGGTTAGGGCAAGACCTGAAGACCCTAACACCTCTGTTGAAGAAGCGGAGGTCGATTTTTTCACGTGCAGGGTCTTCATTGTCTTCTGCGTCTTTTTTGGCGCATGCGACTGGTTTGAGTTTCTCGACTATCGGGAAATAGCTCTTGATCTTCAGAGCCTCAGAGATGCTTGGATTCATGGGGCCAGACATTGCAAAGATTTGGTTGGAGTATCCAACCGGGATCATCAAGTGGCGTGAGTAGGCGTCGCGAACGACGATGTCAGAAGGTTCAGGAACCCTTCGTTTGCCTGTAGAGTTTACTACCGGGGCAGTGACGAAAACTTTGGGTTTAGCATGTTCAGTTGGTGCGTTAGCACTAGGAGCAGTAGAACCAGATGCCATGGATTAGTGTTGAGTTTGAAATGAGGTTGAAGATGAAGTGAAAGAGGAAGAGTTTCTGCAAAGATAACAAGCTGGTATGGAAACAGAGAAGTTTGAAAGGCTAGATGGCGTAAAAAGTCCCACAATGGGGTACTTACTGCTATTTATAGTAGTGGGGAAAAATCCCCAATAACGAGGACATTAAATGCCATTTAATGCTGCAGGAGTTAGTGGGACGCGTGGCAGCCCCTTGTTGTTTTGGCCGTTTCTGCAGAAATAGAGGGACGCAGCGTGCGTCCTCGTTTTTGGGAATTGTTATAATGACAAATTCTGAAATGACGTTTGGTACTGCACGCCGTACTGAAAGTGACGTCCTAGGATCAAATCAATGATGGTTTTCTTGGGATTGCCAATAGTTGGTAGAAAACAACAAAAAGTGCACAAGTTAATTTGTGACTAAGCATAAAGAGACAAGTGTCGAATGGCGTTTTCAAAGAATGCCTTTTTCTGTCAGAGTCGAAATAAGGCATTCTTGGGGGGCAATTTGTTGGCTCCTAAATTCGACACTCTTGTTTTATCAATGTCAACCATTAAAAGCTGAAAGATGCTTTCGACTTGCTAAGTCTGTCGAAGTGCCCGTCGAAAGATGGCAAAGTACTTAGAAGATTTCTTCCAAGGAAGAAGGCTGGTTGCCTTCGACGTCGAAGGAGTCTCTCGTCGAAGATGTCTCTTGACGAAAGTGTTCGATGGTTCAGAGTGGAGCAGTTTGAAATTCAAGCTTTTGGAGGGAAAGCGGTTTCCAGCAGTTACTACGTGCAAACGTGCAAGGATCTGGAGCGTCGAGCATGGAGAACGTGCCAAGTGGATTGATCTCGAAGCAGTGTAACTGCCCGACGGTTACTTGGGATGTTTTAGTATAAATAGGAGTAGACATGTAGTTTCTCGCGTGTGTTCACAATTCTATACAAAGTCACTCATATAGATTCGAGTACCCAGCGTGTGAGAAAGAATTGTTGAGAAATGTATGTGTGAAACACCAATTTTATCAATTAAAGTCATTTACTTTTCCAGAAATTTACTTGCTTTCTCCTTTACATTCTTGTCGAACCTTTTACTTTAAAGCCTTGTTTATTTTACCAAGTCTTTCCTTTATGCAATTCATTTAAAGCCTTTTTATTCAAAGCCTTATCCACCTTAATCAAACTTCAAAATCAACCTATGTCCTAGGATCAATCTGATCGATCCTGCGAGTAACCAAATAAGTAACCATTTGGAGGATCAGCGGTTGTTTACGAAAACCCAAGGTAAACAGTTGGTATCTATTTGTTCTTTGAGGTGTATGAAAAAGAAAATTATACCTTTGTTAGAGACGGAGGAGGATGGAGATGGAGGCGCTCAGGGTGGCCGGACGGGGGTGCTTGGTGTTGAGTTGGCTCTGTTTTTCCTAGTATCTTTAACTTTGCCTTTTATTAGGTTTTATGATGACTGCTTTGAAAACCTAGTTCATATCACTTTTTCCTCTTCTGTATGCTTGCTTCAGTTGCTTGTATGAATCTGAGTGTTGCTTTGTGTGCTTGCCCAATGATGAAATCTTCCTGAGGGTTTATTGCCTTGAAATGCTGAGTTGCCTTGATCTTGAATATTGCTTCTTTTCTTCTTCTACCTTTTGCCTCAGTTGCCTTGTACGTTTGCAAACTTGTATGCTTGATATTGATGCTTTCCCCTGTATGTTAACCCAGTGATCACAACAATCTGAGGGTTTAGAGTTTTGATTGGATTTTGTGGATATGTTTAGGCTGAGCAGTTTAGAGCTTGTGTTTGGTTTGGGCTTCAGGCCTTGGCTTGCTTCAGGCTTTGGCTTGTTGTAACAGGTTTACTGGCTTTAGGTATTTAGAGACAGGTTAGGCTTTGTTGGCTTAACACTGTCTTGAAAGGGCTTGGCCTTTGACAAGTTTAGGTTTGAATCAGGCAAGGTTTTAGTGAGGTTTGGAGTATGAGCTTGGTCAGTTTGATGTTCTGAGTTCAAAACAGGTCTTAGGCTTTTTCTGATTTAGGATATGGTTTTGAGGTTTCTATATTGCAGGCCTGTGTGAGATTTATGCAGGATGTATGAGGTTTAGGCCAGGTGAACAAGCTTTAGGTTTAATGCAGGTTTGGCTTCAAGCTTATGGAGGCAATTCTTGTTGTTGACACAACTTGTGGTATTTTGTTTTGGAGGCTGGCTCCTGCTTCAGCTATATCAGTTTGATGTTATCTTTTTGGTTATACACAGGTTATGGGCTTGAGGTTTGTAAGCTTTGACATGGTTTTGTCTTTGATTGTTTGGGGACTGGACAGGTTATGTGTTTCAAATGTTACAGTTTGTAACTCTCTTTCTTTTTTGTGATATCTCTGCCCCCTTTATTCTACTGTGTTGATAACAGTTTGTTTTATATATTTCTTCTTCAAGCCTAAGCCTGTAAGCCACCTTTCTTTTTCTCTTCTCTCTCTCTCTCTTGACAGTTTTTAAGCATTTTTTATTGCTTATGATGTCCTCTTTTCTGAAAAAGCAATTGGCCTTGAAAATGATGAATTGAAAAGTTTGCTTGCATTGTTGGTTTACTCTGCATATTCCTGCTTTCCTGCATACTTTATGTACTTCTTTGACATCCCTTTGTACTTTGATATCTTTCCATATCCTTTTGGACAGCTTGGATAGTTTTATTCAGTTTGCCCCTTTGATTTGGTTTAGGCAATTCAGTTTGGTTTGCCTTTGGACTTTGTTTGGCATTTTATGCAGTCTTGCTTGACAATTTTGAATCGTGAACTATGCAGTTTGTTTGACCATTTTGAAATTGTGCAATATTACAACTTTGTGCATTCATACTTTTCGCAAGCATTTTCATCCCTCTTTGTGAACCGAGAGAAATCTCGTGATTTGCAGAGAGGGCAAACTGATTCTGGCCAGTTGCTTTTAATGATGAATTTTAACTGTGTATGCTCTTTTATTTATTTTACCTGTGTTGACTTTTCTTCTTTTCTTTGTTTTGCAGATAAAACTTAATGGAGCATTGGAGAGCAGCATATGGAGGATGAAGAATTAGGATAGCTTTATTTCAATTTTAATCATTTGTAAAATTATTATTGTAAACAAAAATGTAAATAAATTTACAATTGTTCGAATAATAATTTGTAACGAAACAATTAAAGATGAATAAAAGAAAAATCCTTTTTGATCAGTTAATTCCTTTTTTCAGCTGTCTATTTAATTACTTATAAATTATTAAATTATAATAAATGGAAATAAATTCCAATTATCCTAACTTAGAATAAATAAACAATTAATAAACACTGTTGTTTTAGCATCGATCAATAATAAACCCGACGCTCCAAATAAACAATGCACAGTTAATCAAACCAACATCCAGATACTTATCTTTTCACTGATTAAATCAACACTGCAGATTCTCAATTTAAGCACCTCAGCTTTTATCTCATCTCAAATCAAATGCCTTAGCCTTTACTGATTAAACAAAACACTGCAAGTTCTTGATTCAAATGCCTCAATCCAAATCTCAGAGTAAACTGAAAAGAACTGTAAAATTAGTTCTTTCTAAGAATGCGTGCACAAAAACCCTAGTTTTGTTTTAATTGTTAGAGAAGCATCCGCCTGATCAAAACCTGAGCCAAAATCAACCAAAACCTAAGCAATCTGCTTGAACTGCTTAAAAATCAATGAAAACCCTAATTTTTGTCTGACTGACGAGAAAAGTCTGTTTGACCGATTCTTGAGCCAGTCTGAAAAATCAGGAAAAGCCCGAAGTTGTGATTTCTTGTGGAAAATCACGAGGGCAAATTTTGGGGTACAACAGTTACCCCTATTCAATCTTCTTGAACCTGAAGAGTTAGATTGGCAAGTTTGCCGTTCGCGACTTGAAGGTAAAAGAAGATTGGACACTAGAGTGCCCAAAAATTTGCACTCGGTGATGTGATGGTGGAGGGAATGGGCTTACAGATGCCTTTTGGTGATGGGCTTAGAGATGCCATCTGGAGATGTGACAGAATCTTATCGGGAATGGGCTTATAGATGCCATTTGGAAGTGTAATGGATAGTTGTGGAGATGGGCTTACAGATGCAATCGGGAGGTGTGACGGAACTTTGTCGAGAATGGGCTTATAGATGCCATTTGGAATTGTGTGTCGATCGCGTAAGAGATTCCTTAGCGAGAATTTGCGTACTTGAGAAAGAAAGATAATTTCCTGGCCTGTTACAGGGGTTGATCTTCAGTCTCTTCATGCAAACATGCCCTGGCTGGATACAGGTATCGAATCTACAATCGATTGCTCATAGATATGCCCTGACTAGACACAGGAATCAAATCTGGAATTAATCGTCTACAGATATGCCCTGGCTGGATACAGGTGTCGAATATGGAAATTGTCGTCTACAGATATGCCCTGGCTGGATACAGGTGTCGAATCTGGAAATTATCGTCTACAGATATGCCCTGGCTGGATACAGGTGTCGAATCTGGAAATTGTCGTCTACAGATATGCCCTGGCTGGATACAGGTGTCGAATCTGGAAATTGTCGTCTACAGATATGCCCTGGCTGGATACAGGTGTCTGTTGTACCCCAAAATTTTCCCTCCCATTTCTCATTGATTTCTTATCACAAAGCCCTTGGAGATCAAGATCAAGTTAGGTTTAGCTCTGCTCAAGACTTCTCCTTGCACTGTTGACCCAAATTAGGGTTTGTGGTTGCACAGAGATGTTTTGACCTAAATTACCTAAGATGACTTTCTTGCTTCATATTGGACTCCCAAGTTTATCCACATCAAGTTTCAAGTCTTGATTCCAAGTTTTTCCCAGTCAATTGGACAGTTGACCTAGAAATCAGCTGTATTGGGGAAAAAGTCAAATGTGGCCAATTGACAGTCAAATCTCATGAAAATTGACCCACATCAACATCATGAACTCACATGGACCATTTGATCAAGTTTGGATCACAATTCCACAAGAAATTTGATCAGATCACCAAAAGGGCAAAATGGTCATTTTTAGGGTTTTGACTGCACAAAGGCAATTTTTGACTGTTTGACCTAGCCAATGGCAAACCAAGCTCACATATGGATTCAAGGACCCCATGGAATTATCTTGAAATGCTCAACAAGTTCAAAAGATCCCAAATGCACAAGATTGACAATTGAATTTCCCAGTCAATTGATCAATTTTGACTGTATACTGAAAAGTCAAACTTTGACTTTTTGGTCAAAATCAAGAGTCAAGATTCATTTTTTATCAAAAACATGCCAAATCATGAAACTTGTTCATCAAGAAATCAAAAAATGCAAATTAGGGTTAGAAATGAGAATTTTTCATAACTTAGAATTTTTCTAAGTTATGAAAAACCCTAATTTTTTCCCAACTTTGCCTCACTTTCTCACCAAGATTCATTTGGATTCAAGCAAAATTCAAAACATGAAAGTTGTAGCTTGTTGCATAATCTACAACTTTGATTCACAAAGTTTTCCCAAAAGAGGCTTGTATCTCAAGTTACAATTTTTGGAATAAGGGTACTAAACCATTCTTAACTTAGTGAAAATTTGACCTATTTTGGCAAGGTTTTCTACCTAACTTCAAGACCATTTTCCATACACTTCCACTTGGAATTTCAATTTTCATTTCAAATATGGATTGTAGTACACATTCCAAGCTTTCCAAAATGTCCAAGAACTCATCAAACAACCTCATAACTTGAGAGAATCGAATTTTGCAATATGGCAAAAAGTCACTTTGATTCATGGCCATGTACATGTTCATAACTTGTGCAAATTTCTCAAACCAGCATGCCACTTGATTACAGGCCCTTAAACCATCCAACACTCAATAATTTAATGCATGTTCATTGTGCTAAGGCCTTGTTTCTTGAGTTTAAGCATTACATGTTGGATTAGGCCATAAATGGAAAAAGTGAAATAACCATTTTTGCAAAAGCAAGCTTTATGTCAAAGTTGCAAATCCACAAGTACAGATCAAATCACTTTGGCACAAGATTATGAGCAAAACACACTGATCAAGACAAGGTTAGCAGCATGTTTAGGGGGCCTCTACCTGCCTAGAAACTCAAGTGTCCTTTGTTTGCTTAAGTGTTAAGAAACTTAGCATAACACAACATAACTTTGATCTGAGCAAGGAGAAGCCTAAGCAAATATTTTATACACCTTCTAATCATCCAACCCAAGCTAGAACACGAGCAAACAAGGTCCCAAACACTCCCATTCCCAGAATCACTCTCAAACTGCAAAAACAGGGCAGTGTCTGTAGATTGAATCCCACAACTCATCCCTTTCATGCTTTCTTGCTCAAAGCTCATCAAACACATTCCCTAGCATCATTTGAAGCTAACCAAAACACAAAACACGACCTGTAACTCCTCTAACCAGTTCCACCATTTTCATTTTCTTGTTTTGTAGTTGAAGGTCCATAGCTCGATTCAAGGTGTTTCAAAGCAAAGTAAGCATTGAAATAGCATCACCACACTTCAGGCAAGCTATACAGATCATCATCTTACCCTGAAAGCTCCCCCATTGCCAGATAGAACTTCAACTGAACAGGTATCTTTTTGAACTTCTAACTCTTAGTATAGGCATCATTAGCTCTAGGTTTGTGAATAAGAAGTGTTCTACTCATGCCCCTGAATCTGTACATGCTTTTACTTTTCATTTATTTTGCTTGAGCTGTGAGAATTTAAGGTTTGAATATGGAAGAAAAGTTAGGTCAGGATTTGGGAATGTCAAAATTCTCTCTCATTTCTGAGAGTTAGGATGAGTTCTTTATATATTTAGAATCGTGATTCAATGCTTAACATTTCTTGTGTTGAAAGTTTGTGCAAAAAGTCAAAGAATCCAGATGTTTGAACTTGAATACAGGCGCACGTTTTTGACATCTTTTTTGTCTGAAGGTTGAAGAAGAAGCTACATGGGCTGGGCTTTTTGTGTTATTTCTCTTCACACCATATTTTTGGTTTTGCACCCCCTGAGCCTATTTTATCTATTTGCTTGATTTTTTGACTTTTCTTTTTTTATTCTGATTTATTTATTTTTGCTAATAATATTAAAAACTTGAAAAATTATTTTTACACCATTTTTGCATTTTTTAGGTATTTATTTGTTTATATGGACATTTATGCATAAATATATATATATATATACACTAT
Organism: Vicia faba; assembly: GCA_948472305.1. Classification (NCBI taxonomy): domain Eukaryota; kingdom Viridiplantae; phylum Streptophyta; class Magnoliopsida; order Fabales; family Fabaceae; genus Vicia; species Vicia faba. Next base: position 232,924,545 of record OX451739.1, on the reverse strand, counting down.
TATTTAGAAGAAAAAAACTAGAAAAATAATGTAAATATATTTTATTTCTGATTTTTATTTCTTTTTTTTCTTTTGAAAATATTTTATGTAAAATATACTTTTTTTATATAAATATTAAATATTATTATTTTTATATATATAATACATATATATATATATATATATATATATATATATATATATATATATATATATATATATATATATATATATATATATATATATATATATATATATATATATATATATATATATATATATATATATATATATATATATATATATATATATATATATATATATATAGGTTAAAATACAAAAAATACCTACATTTTTTATTTTATTAATATTTGACCTCAAAAAAAAATACTTTTTATAAATATACTTCATTTTATTTTATTTCTTTTGTACATAATAAATAAATACTTGTATAAATTAAATAATATATATATATTTATTTAATGAAATTAGGGTTTTACCCTTAAAACACAAAAAACTCCAAAAAATAATACTTTTTTTTATTTTTTTTATTTGACATAAATAATACTTTTTTCATACATATAAAAACCCTTTTTGCATTTTGCATCTTTATTTTATTTTCCATTTAATTTATGCAATCAATTATTTTGTAAATATTCCAAAATTGATGTAATAGCTAGGTTTAAATTCCTTGTCTAAATATCCCCCCATTTGAACATTTATACCCCCTTCCCATATTGTGTTGTAATAGTGTAGGAATTTTACTTTTCGCACTTTAACGCTTTCTAAATATACCATGCTAGAATTAGGATTTGTATGCAAATAAAAAGAACAAAATAGTTTGACCTAATTTCAAGATAATCAAGCATGAATATGGACAACACATATCACACTTGCACCCCTAGGGTATTCCACTTATTGCCTTCAATAAATGGGCCATGTTGCATGTTAGGTTTCTTTGGGTAAAAAACAAACAATCAAATGATCATAGTCCCTCAATGACGCTTTCGAAAAGTTGCCTAAAATGATCAAGTCCCTTTCAAAGAAAAATTGCCCAAAGATACTTAGCACTATTGCAATTATGGTCTAAACGATGACCCGCGTCTGTCCCTTTCACCTCCTAACACAAGATTGTCCACCAAATGCAATGGTGGAACAAAATTGTTAAAAGGGTTAAAACATAACAAAAATCTTTGAGAACTTTAGGGTAGATAGCTCTTAAGTACTTGTCAACTTGCAAAACAAAACACTTGCCTATTTTCAAACCACACTTCACAAACACTTTCAAAACAAACTTTCAAAAACCTTGGAATATCTTTTCAAAAAGACAAACACCTTTTGTAAAACATTCGAGTAAAGAATTGTTACAAGGGTAGCCTATACAAGGCATCTTTTTTAAAACATTTTCAAAACCACACACCAAGCACCATTTCAAACAATTGAAAACCAAGGCAAGTTGATCTAAGCAAGTACCTAAGAGCCCATGGATAACCATGGATAGAAAGGGTGCTAATACCTTCCCTTTCTATAATCTACTCCCCGAACCCAAGAAAAATCTCAAAGGTTTTTCCTGTGCTTTTTAAACCTTTCCTTAGGATAAAATGAAAAGTCGGTGGCGACTCTTGCTCAACCGAAACATTTGCGAAAACAAACGCAAAACCATAGTCAGTTCTCCCACCGTATCACAGTGTCGAATCTGGAAATTGTCGTCTACAGATATGCCCTGGCTGGATACATGTGTCGAATCTGGAAATTGTCGTCTACAGATATGCCCTGGCTGGATACAGGTGTCGAATATGGAATTGTGACAGTTGATAGTAATCATCTTTGGATTGAACTTTTTCCTGAAAAGGCAAAACATTAGCTGTATGCAATGTCATGATGTATGAGATGCATGATGTCATGATGTTCTCAAAAATAAATGAGATTGTGTGATATGATGCGTATATGCATGCGTCATGATGTATAAAATGTGAAATGTCTATGAATGTGTTTTCGACTAGGAAAATAAATCCTTGACGAGTGCCGGGAACTTAAATCTTGGGTTGACGTTGAAGAATAGAGTTCTTCGCTTCCGCTGGGGATGATGGTTGCAAGAATAAACCGGTAGGAGAAGATGACTCAGTTGGGGAATAAACTTGTTTGGAGAGATTACTCTGCGGGGAATTACTCTGTGGGAAGAGATACTTCGCTGAGGTTTTGATGAGAGCTCCGCTGGGGATTCCACTGATAAGTTATGTTGGGGAATTTAATGAACTCCGCTAGGGATAGGAGAATCTTGACTGCTGTCGGGGAAAGTGAATTCTTGACTGCTGCAGGGGGAGACAAGAATCTTTTGATTGTTGAAAGTGAGAAATCCTGGGGCCACTGTTGGGGGATCAGGAGCTTGGGTTGTATGCCAATCTGGTGGGGAATTCCTGTCCGGAGGAGATCTTCACCGGAGAACATTCGAATATTCTGTGAGGTGCTAAGAATGAGAGTCTTCGCTCTGCTTGGAGATTGATAGTTGGAAGTTTTAGCTTCGCTGGGGAATTTGAAACTTGACTCTGAGGGGAGTTAGATTCTGTAAGGCTCTCTGGTTAGGTATTACAAGAATCTTTTGAGCTTTGAGAAGGAACCGGTGTAGGGTTTCCTGATGATGAGTCCGTGTAAAACTGCATCCGGGTTTTGAGAAGGAACCTGTGTAGGGTTTCCTGATGATGAGTCCGTGTAAAACTACATCTTCCAACAGGTGATGAAGGAATTGTTGAACACTTTTGACATTCGAATGCCCCAAGTGGTGATGAAAGAGACTCTTTATGTAGATAATTTACTGGCTTGTTACAGGTGTTGATCCACAATCAGTCGTCCACAGATATTTTCCTGGCTTGTTACAGGTGTTGATCTGGAACTTAAGAAAGGTTGGTCAAGGAGATATTTTCCTGGCTTGTTACAGGTGTTGATCTCTGACCTGAGAAAGGAAGATGGTTCCCTGGCTTGTTACAGGTGTTGATCTTCAATCTCTTCATGTAGATAATTTCCTGGCTTGTTACAGGTGTTAATCCACAATCAGTCGTCCACAGATATTTTCCTGGTTTGTTACAGGTGTTGATCTGTAACTTTTAAGAAAGGTGACAGAATGGAAACCGTGTCTGGAGCACATCTGGACCGTATCTTCCAACAGGTGATGAAGGAATTGTTGAACACTTTTGACATTCGAATGCCCTAAGTGGAGATGTAGATAATTTCCTGGCTTGTTACAGGTGTTAATCCACAATCAATCGTCCACAGATATTTTCCTGGCTGGATGCAGGTGTTGATCTGGAACTTAAGAAATGTTGGTCGAGGAGATACTGTCCTGGCTTATTACAGGTGTTGATCTCTGACCTGAGAAAGAAAGATAGTTCTCTGGCTTGTTACAGGTGTTGATCTCCAATCTCTTCATGTAGATGATTTCCTGGCTTGTTACATGTGTTAATCCATAATCAAATGCTCACAGATATGCCCTGGCTAGATACAGGTATCGAATCTGGAATTGGTCTTTATTCTGTTGGTGGTTGTAATTTCCAGCAGGTGATGAAGGAAACTTCAGACACTTTTGACATTCGAATGCCCCAAGTGATGATGAAGGAGTCTTGAATCAGATTACTCTGCAAATTGAGAGATTTCTTAAAATCTTGAATGGACTGCCCCAGGTTAACTGAACTTTGAAAGATCTGTTGAACCTTGACTGGACTTCCCCAGGTTAACTGGATAGTGACATGTCATGCCCCTTGTTGATAGGAGACTTGTCGTTGGAAGTGTCGTCCTTTTGAAGTGATTTTGTTCACTGAGAGAGTTTTCGTTCCTCCGAACATTCGTTGTATGAATTTCTTCGCTGTCAAACAAATAGCCAAATGCAAACAATGATATTCAAGCAAGGAAAAGTTTATGTTTGTCTCTAATTTTTTTTTGAAAAATGCGTTTTTTAGCAGAAAAACTTCTTTATAAGACAAAACAACACAAGATTTTAGAGCAAAGCCTTACAGGAGTCAGGATACCTTTTGTAACAGTATGCTTTCGAACTAACCCATGCTTCAATTAGGAATTTTGAAGGGTTGTAACGTGGCTTGATTCACGGTTTAAGAAACAAAGGATAAAGGCTCAAAGTATATTTGTACCCACCTGCTCTTCGTGATGTTCTTCAATCCTAAGCTCAGTTAATTGTGCGTCGCACTCTATTCGAGTTTGGAACGACTTTTGAGTGATGGTTCACCAGTTTGAGTTTGGGAGACAGTCATCATCTCCTTTTTCTTTGCAACATTTTTCATGTTGTTGAGGGTTTGTAATGACCTCTCTATTTTGATTTTGATTTGTTATCCCTAACTTTTGCCTGACTGTCTCTGTTTTCGAGGTTACAGTCAGCGGGATGCCCCAGCTTTCTTAAGCCTCCTTAATAGGTTTTGACTTAACGGGCTTTTTCTTTTTTGAGAGATAATGAATGCCTATGAGATAAGGAACCATCAGTGTCTTTTGATTCCAGAGGAATGTTTTTCTCTTTTTGATGTCGTTCGTTGCATTACGAACTGAGAGTTTGCGACTTTAGTGCGCACTTTTTTGAATTAACTGAGAGACTACCCTGCCCCAGGTTTATATCAAAGGTTTTGATTGTTTAGAACAGAAAACTCCTACTTCTTTGGCTCGAAGGGGTTGACTAGGGATTATCTTCCTTATAACTCCAGTGTTTGGGAATTGAAAGAAATGCCTGTACATCATCAGCAAGGTCTGTTCAAAAGCATACTGCATGAGATTATGGTATTGTTTCGTCATCCTCCCTCTAAAGGCTTGCAGCTTTTTATCAAGAGTTAAATATCATAAAGAAAGCATAAGAGTAGTGAAAACGAATGGATGAATTCAAGACAAACATATGCAATGCATTAATGAAACAGAGTTTAACATCAACAGTTAATTGTTTGAGAACAAAAGAAATTACAACTTTGAAAATTCAAATGAAGCAAAAGTCTTTCAGTTTGAGTTGTTTCACTTCAGGTGGAGAAACCCTTAACGGAAGATTTTCATCTCGCCATCTGGCATGAACCTCAGCACTCCAATGTCAATCAGATCTTGAATCTTGTTCTTCAAGGCCCAACAGTCGTCGGTGTCATGCCCCGGGCTGTAGGAGTGGTACACACAAAATGCATCGGGATGATAGTTAGGAGCGGAGGTATTGGGCTTCCAGATAGGATCCCTCAAAACAGTCAGATTGACCTCCAATAAATGTCCAGAATCAGAGATGACGGTATGTCAGTCTCAGTGAATTGTCTCCCCGACGTATTTTGCGTACGCCGATTACCCCGTTGACGCTGGCGAGGTTGTTGCTGGGCTTGTGACCCTGAATCAAGCAAAGGAGCCTTCCCCTTGTCTTCTTGTCTAGAGGGGGATTGAGTGGTGACTTGCTCTTCAACCTCAGATGTCTGCCCCAGTTGGTTTTCCCGAAGCAGTTGGTTGACGAGAACTCTGAGTTCCTCTTGTCTTTGAGACAAATCCTGGATGAGAGCCATCTGGCCCACCAGCTGCCCCGTCATTTGGACCCTCATTGTTGTCAGCTCAAATTGTAGTGCTTCCAACTGATCGCTCCTGGCATTGTTTGAATTCCCCTGGACCATGCCCGTTGTGAGGAGAGCTTTCATTTCTTCTTGCCCCAAGGACAGGCTCAAGAACATTTCCTGCAGCTGAGCAGTCTGGTCCTGGATATCCTTGACAGTCCTTTCTAGAGCCATCTCTTACTGAAATAAACAGTATGAGAGTAAGGAAACCTGAAAAAAGGAGAAACTGTCAAGATGCAATGCATGATATGTGGATGCATGCTTTCAAGGATCTCTTAGGGTAAAAACAAGAGAATGTTAGAGGTTGAACTTCGATCTTTGATTGGAGAACTTTTCACCGGTGGATGTCTTTCCACGAGAATCAAGCTCACCATGTCAAGTGGGTCATAGCCCTTGATTCAAGTTGTTGTACTTGATCTTTGATTGGAGAAATTTGTGCCGGTGGATGTCTTTCCACGAGAATCAAGCTCACCATGTCAAGTGGGTCATAGCCCCTGATTCAAGTTGTTGCACTTGATCTTTGATGGCATTTGTTTTAGAGGAGAAAACCTCTTGCCCCTTGGTAGACGTCTGGTTCAACGTAACCCTGCATCAAAAGAAACCTCGAGATCCTTGAAATGGTTATTGAAAAATTATATGGTATGATGTTATGTATATGTATGCAAAAGAAAGTAAGTGTATATACAGGTAATCATATTCACACGAAGCAAACAAGTCCTTAGGTTTAGGCTTGCATGGGGTTTGTAGGTAAGTACCCTCTTGAATTTAGTTGGCTCATCCTGTCCTAAAATAGAAACCGGGTTCTAAGGAGCTCAATATCATTGGATTGTTTTCCGTGTTCATTGTTTTGGTTTAGCCACTTAACTGGCGACCAAAATATTCCAAGAAACAACCCTTAATGAGTGTAGTATCGAGTATCTACCAACTTCGGACTGCACCTAAGCCGATCATCTCACTACCCCTAAAAAGGCTAGGATGGTCAATTAAGGTTCTAAGAGTTCGTTAGTGCTTCACGACATCACTCAGCGGCCCCATACTCTCCTTGACTGAACTCAAGGGTTACCGGTACTCACAAATATGTCACACTAACATAGCTTACTGCTTCAACCGTGTCGGTATACCCCGCACAGTTCCCTCACAGTTTTATTGCTATTTACCTAAAAAGGTGCCCCAAATCCGGGTGTAGGATTTACAACAAACCCAAACAAGGACCCAAAAAAGTAAAGCAATCAAGGCAATCAAGGCAAGAATGTAAAGGTGATCTAAACCCTAAGGTAACCCCACTTTTAGATAACTCCCTAGCAGAGTCGCCAGTTCTGTGATACGGTGGGAGAACTGACTTGAGGTTTTGCGTTTGTATTCGCACTTGTTCGGTTTAGCAAGAGTCGCCACCGACTTTTTATTTTATCCTAAAGGAAAGGTTAAAAAGCACAGGAAAAACCTTTTGAGATGTTTTGTGGGTTTGGGGGTAGATTATGAAAAGGAAAGGTATTAGCACCCTTTTCATCCATGGTTATCCATGGGCTCTTAGTTACTTGGTTTTAGATCACTTGTCTTTGATTTTCAATTGCTTGAAATTGTGGTGTGTGTGTGTGTTTTGAAAATGTTTTGAAAAAGATGCCTTATCTTAGGCAACCATTGTAATGACTCGTGTTTGAGTGTTTTACAAAGGTGTGTATCTTTTCGAAAAGATGTTTCAAATGTTTTTGAAAGTTTGTTTTTGAAAGTGTTTGTGGAGTGTGGTTTTGAAAAGTAGGCAAGTGTGTTAGCAAGTTTGATCAAGTAACTAAGAGTTGTCTACCCATAATTTTACTCAAAGGTTTTTCTCATGTTTTAATCCTTTTTAACAATTTTGTTCCACCATTGTATTTGGTGGACAATCTTGCGTTAGGATGTTTAACGGGACATGCGCGGGTCATCGTATGGACCATGAATGTAATGGTGCCAAGTGCCTTTAGCAATTTGCTTGAAGGGACTATGATCATTTTGATTAGGCTACTTCCGAAAGCGTCATCGAGGGACTATGATCATTTTGATTAGGCTACTTTCGAAAGCGTCATCGAGGGACTATGATCATTTTGATTTGTTTTGCCAAAGATACTCAACGTGCAAGCATGGCCCATTTTGGAAGGCAACAAGTGGGATTACCCTAGGGGTGCAAGTGTGATTGTGTATTGATTTCATGTATTTGTCTTGTATTAGGTTATCTAGCGTTTGATTTTATGTACATACAAACCCTAGGTCTAACCATGGTATATTTGAAAGCGATAAATTGCGAGAATTTAAAGTCTACGCTATTACAAAATAGTATCCGGGAGTGGGGGTACAAATGTTTACAAATGGGGATGAGACTTAAATAGGAGAGTAATGTCCAATAATTTACAACCAAATCGAATTGCGATCTCAAATGTAATATGTATCAATGTATAGCATAAAGGCAATGTAAAAGGTATCAATGTTTTGGAATAAAAGATAAGCAAATGTGTATGTGTAAATGTATTTGTGTATCGTAAATGTGTAAGTGCACGTAATTTATTTACAAGTGTGGAAAATGTTAACTTAATGAAAAATTAAGTATGGTGTTTATTCTTTTTGGATATTTGTATTTTCTTTGTATTTTTGTTAAATATGTACCCAAACAAAAGACTTTAATAAAAGGAAGGTATTTAACTTAAATAAAATTATGTATTGATGTTTTTAGATACAAAAATTTTAATTAAAGAAAAAAGAAATGTTTTAAGAAAAATTAAAGTTTTATGTATAAAAAAAAGATTTATCAAAAGTTTTAAGACCAAATCTATTAACCTAATCTAATATTTTAATATTGATGTATTCTTAAAATAAAATAAAAGAAATAATTAAGAAAATTTTATAAAAAAAAGTGTCATTTGTTTTAACAAAATATTATTTTTAAATTATGTATAAGAATGATTACTACATTACTTTTATTCACAAACAAAATTATGTTAGCTTAAATTTATAAAAGAAAAAAATGTAATGATAAAAAAAAAGCCAGTTTATGTATAACAAAAAAGGAATGGGCTTAAGGGTGGATGTTTGGCCCAAGCTGAAACAAATGAAACAGAAGCAAAGGGGGGGGGGGGGTGCGTCCAGATGAAACATTGGGCTTAAGGCTTGTTAGTGGGACAAGGCCCAAGCACGTTAGACAACATTTTTTGTTTAGGGTTTCTTCCAAGCTTGTTCATTAGGGATTCTAGGGTTTGTGAGAACACAGAGGCGCGCCGTTTACTTCGTTTCTATCCTCTTCATCTTCTTCGCTCATTCTCATGCCAGGCTTCTGAACATCTCCTCTGCTTCTGAGGCCAACCAGCGCCATCGCTACTTCCTCTTCCCTCCACGGATCGCTCAGTGAGGTTGTATTAAGGTAAAGATTTCGTTCTTTTAATTTAGGGTTTTAAGCTTTTACGTGTTACTTTCGTATTCTGATTTTGATGTGTTGGTATCTATTTGTTCTTTGAGGTGTATGAAAAAGAAAATTATACCTTTGTTAGAGACAGGGGAGGATGGAGATGGAGGCGCTCAGGGTGGCCGGACGGGGGTGCTTGGTGTTGAGCTGGCTCTGCTTTTCCTGGTATCTTTAACTTTGCCTTTTATTAGGTTTGATGATGACTGCTTTGAAAACCTAGTTCATATCACTTTTTCCTCTTCTGTATGCTTGCTTCAGTTGCTTGTATGAATCTGAGTGTTGCTTTGTGTGCTTGCCCAATGATGAAATCTTTCTGAGGGTTTATTGCCTTGAAATGCTGAGTTGCCTTGATCTTGAATATTGCTTCTTTTCTTCTTCTACCTTTTGCCTCAGTTGCCTTGTACGTTTGCAAACTTGTATGCTTGATATTGATGCTTGCCCCTGTATGTTAATCCAGTGATGACAACAATCTGAGGGTTTAGAGTTTTGATTGGATTTTGTGGATATGTTTAGGCTGAGCAGTTTAGAGCTTGTGTTTGGTTTGGGCTTCAGGCCTTGGCTTGCTTCAGGCTTTGGCTTGCTGTAACAGGTTTACTGGCTTTAGGTATTTAGAGACAGGTTAGGCTTTGTTGTCTTAACACTGTCTTGAAAGGGCTTGGCCTTTGACAGGTTTAGGTTTGAATCAGGCAAGGTTTTGGTGAGGTTTGGAGTATCAGCTTGGTCAGTTTGATGTTCTGAGTTCAAAACAGGTCTTAGGCTTTTTCTGATTTAGGCTATGGTTTTGAGGTTTCTATATTGCAGGCCTGTGTGAGATTTATGCAGGATGTATGAGGTTTAGGCCAGGTGAACAAGCTTTAGGTTTAATGCAGGTTTGGCTTCAAGCTTATGGAGGCAATTCTTGTTGTTGACACAGCTTGTGGTATTTTGTTTTGGAGGCTGGCTCCTGCTTCAGCTATATCAGTTTGATGTTATCTTTTTGGTTATACACAAGTTATGGGCTTGAGGTTTGTAAGCTTTGACATGGTTTTGTCTTTGATTGTTTGGGGGCTGGACAGGTTATGTGTTTCAAATGTTACAGTTTGTAACTCTCTTTCTTTTTTGTGATATCTCTGCCCCCTTTTTTCTACTGTGTTGATAACAATTTGTTTTATATATTTCTTCTTCAAGCCTAAGCCTGTAAGCCTCTTTTCTTTTTCTCTTCTCTCTCTCTCTTGACAGTTTTTAAGCATTTTTTATTGCTTATGATGTCCTCTTTTCTGAAAAAGCAATTGGCCTTGAAAATGATGAATTGAAAAATTTGCTTGCATTGTTGGTTTACTCTGCATATTCCTGCTTTCCTGCATACTTTATGTACTTCTTTGACAGCCCTTTGTACTTTAATATCTTTCCATATCCTTTTGGACAGCTTGGATAGTTTTATTCAGTTTGCCCCTTTGATTTGGTTTAGGCAATTCAGTTTGGTTTGCCTTTGAACTTTGTTTGGCATTTTATGCAGTCTTGCTTGACAATTTTGAATCATGAACTATGCAGTTTGTTTGACCATTTTGAAATTGTGCAATATTACAACTTTGTGCATTCATACTTTTCCGCAA